>SKCR01014278.1:0-364750 GCA_019454045.1 Zanthoxylum bungeanum | reverse complement strand
TATCCATAAATTTAATAACATAGATCCCACAATCATAACCGTTGGGTTGGGTTTGAACTTCTATACCACTGCATAATTGGAAAATCAAGAAGCTCCACGAATCTATGAATGTATTCAATACATAACTACGAGGATAACATCTAACGCTTGTAACTATATGAAAAAAATACAAATATCAATCAAAATATATCGCATAATAGATGTACAGTCAAATGAAATAAATAATATATTATAACAGTTGGATGAACTTACAATATTCACTTGGTTTTACCATTTACGCAATCGAGGACCACTCTGCAAAGAATCCAAAATCTCACAAACTTTTTCTTTAATATTAAACAATAGCATATACCAATGGAAATCTCCATCATGAATTGACACAAATATCTATTGAAAAGTACTAAATATATAAGGTTGCAATTAAGAAATACTAAGGAAAAAAATAGAAATCAAGCATATATATACTGCACCTGTTGGAATCTTTGTAGATCGTACATATAATGATCTTTCAATTAGGAAGTTCTATGAAACGAATCATATTGTGCATCTCGTTCTAATACCAATTTCTACATATTCATTTATGGATTCCATACAAAAATATTATTACTTAGAATTAGATAAAAAATAAAACAATGAAATGAAAATAATATATTTAATGATATAACGAGAATACTAACAACAAAGGTTTTTGGTAAAAACCAATTGATTCGTTATGTAGATCTTTTGAAAGACTCTTGTATGGTGAGGTACTCATGCAAATGACCTAAGCAATAAATCAATTATTATTACAAACTTAAACATAAAATGATGAACATCAATAGACACAACCTTGCCTTGAAGTGGTTCACCAGGTAAAAACGACAACAAGCTACCCTGAGTGATATGTTTATGACTTGTCCAAATAATAATGTAACATCCCCCTCCTCGGAGATGCTACCGACAGGGGATAACCTGACCTATCCTCATGAGCCTCTGACTTTCTGATCATGATCAACACTATTAAACTCATTTCAAATATAAACTTAAACATGGGACCATCGCCCAACTCAACAACATAATAAACATTTTATTACTCTTATATGTGTACTCAAAAATACTTTTATTTACAACTATGTTCATGGACACCTTGACTTATTACACACGCAATCACGACTATACAAGTATATGTTACATGATTTTACTTTGATTAGGACTGAACTGAAACTCTGACTTGACCTGGTGGACTCAACACCCTAGTGACTGCCATCAATATCCATCATCTCGAGCTTGTCCTCCTGGAATACCTACAAAACAGAGACACTGGGAGTGAGGGGGTTAGATCGTTTGAACGACCTAATGAGTGGACAGTTTAAAAAAATGAAAACTGAAATACTTTACAAAACATTCATTTGTTTCTGAAATCAAAATCATGTTCAAGAAAATAATCTTTTCTGAAAACGTTTTCGTATCTGAAAATTGATCTCTTTGTGTGAAACTTTCTGGAAACTCTTTTATGTCTATAAAACTCTAAGTCTTTCTGTAAAATTGAATTCTTTCTAAAACTCTTTTTTGTAAAACTTCTGTTTCAAAATATCTTTTACAAAACCATCATTTCTAAAAACCATATCTCCGAAAATCTATCTTTGAAAAACCTGACGTATGATACGTCTCGCCGTCCCCCCATATGCCTAAGTTAGTGGTCTTGGGCGTTACGTCTCGCTGTTCCCTAAGCTATTGAATTAAAGCGAGATGTGCAGATCAATACTATCATCTTGACTCTGAATCAATGGTCTAGAGGTGTTACGTCTCGCCGTCCCCCTAGCCCTAAATCTAGGATCTAGGGGCATATGTCATCCTTAGTCCTAACTACGTGTGCACACTTTCTGAATCCATCAATTCTAATATATGTACCAAGTTATAATTGAGGTGGGTTTTCCCACATGCCTCCAAAAATCATCAAAATCATGCTTTAAAAGTTATCACTTTCTAAAACATTTCTTAAAACATTATTATTCATCAAACAACTGGAAATAAACTTAGCTAACGCCCTATGTGCAGAAAGTAAGTTTCAATTCAAAAATAATAAGTAAAACCAATTTGAGAAAAGGGTCCACTCACTGATTTGGAATCTGGCTGTCACTTCTTTCCTTTGTCGAAGAAAATTATGGTTGCTGCGGAAAAGTCATTCCGACAAGTTTTCGAGTACGGTTAGCATATTTAAATGAAATGATATTAATGATCATGGATGGAGTGAATGTACATGCGTGCCATAGGTTCATTCTAACTTTCTAAGATGAATATGAAATGGAATAAGACTGTTTCTGTCATGCGTCGCGATGCCCATACAAGTAGACCCAGGCAGAGAGCATGTTTTATTTCACGTCGTAACACTAGGAGTTCCGCGTCACGACGCCCACCTGAGCAGACCTGAGGCAGAGGGCCTCTGATTTTTACACGTCACGACACTGGGTGTGGAGCATCGCGACGCTCATATAATCAGATCTAAGGCTTTCATACGACCGACCCGAGGTAAACACATGACCGACCCGAGTCTTCCACATGACCAACTCGAGTCTTACACATGATCGACCTAAATCTTCCACATGACCGACCAGAGTCTACCACACTACCGATTCGAGGCAGGGAATATCTTTATGTTGCGTCGCGACACTAGCCTATTGGCATCACGACGCCCTCCTGATTTCATGGCCAAAATCAGTTCTCCATTATCGCGGCCCAAAGCAATTCCAACACACTCATCTTCACTTCAATCGTGTGTAAAACATCATCCAAAGATCATCAAACCTCTCACAAGCAAACGTAATTCATCCAAAGCTCATGGAAAATGCAACTTAATTTACCAACTTAAACCCAAAACAACTAATAACAAACATTGCCTAATGCATGCTTCACTATCAATTACCATCAAGAGAAAAAACACTCCTCCTCAAGACCTATATAATTTCGGCCAATGCTCTAAGTTGGGAAAAAATTGAGTATTTCATAAAATAATGCTAATTCACTTCTTATACCATCATGAAATGCATATCTATGCATGCTAGCACTTTATCAATGCTAAAATGAAGAAATGAATTCTAGGGTTCTTCCATGTGTGAATTTGGGGGAAGAAGATTCATTCCATAAACTTAAGATTAAAGGAATGAAGAAGAAAAAGAAGCTTACTTGGTGTGCTTGGAACTTGAAAATTATCGCCCTTTCCTCAAAGTTTGCCATGAGAATGAAGAAAATTGGAGAATTCCCTAGACCCATGACTCATATTTTTTAGCTTTAGAAGAAGTTGGGTGAATAGTGTCATTTTATATGGAAAAATGGTTGACGTTTGTTATGAAATGGGTGGCTAGGATTGAGCCACATCACCCAAATCTAGTATATTCTCAAATTTTACTATAACATCCACGTACATCACGATTTTTGACCTACTTCTGATTCTAAATTGGAAAAATATCCAATGCGGAAGTTATACGTCTCAGTATTAGCTTTCCGATGATATAAATTTATAAAAATTGAAGATCGTATGAAAAAGTTATGGTCTAAATACTAAGGGTTGTCGGGAGTAGAACCAAAAATAAATTTCGTATTGGAACTGCTAGGGATTCATCGAAGGTCCGTAATGTAATTCCACTAGCACAAACATGCTTATGCATGATTTATATCATGTATTATGCCACATATATCATAGTATTCATTATAGTTACCGAGGTGTTATATTTTCTCCCCTTTAAATATGATTCATCCTCAAACCACAAGTCGTCGGATTCACACGCTATTTCCTAGGCCACCAACTTTCAACTGACTGTATGCTCATAACCAACCTTGCTTCATTAACTATTTCATATTATTTTCGGACAATCTATTCGTCTTACCTTAACATATGATTTTTATATATAATATCTTTTGTCATACTTGCACATACTACACCAAAGTCCGTGAGCTTCATTGAATAATCCCTCGAATTCTTGACTGAGAGGTAATTCTTTGTTCTCACTCCATGAAATTTCTGTTGAACACACTATACAACCGACATGCTACAACTATCTCCATGCATCAAAGAAACTTCATTTCTAGACCTTTAGTTATGCTCAACATTTCTTAACTCGATTATCCGCGTTAGCTATGACTTCTAAATCCGATACCATATTCATGACCCGCCATCCCATACATTTTAGTTCTTTCCTGCTTAAAACCTCTTATATTTCTTGCCATGACAACATAAATTCTTAGATATTACTTGGGACTTCTGTTACACTTCACGTATAACATATTACTATTTTACTTGTGCTACAACCAATGACCTTTGTTTCTCCTGACTTTAAGTATACCTCGGGTTCTTTTTAGCTGGTACTGCCGAGTCCCTAGAAATACTAGTGTTTTCTATGGTTAGGCTTTTTCACGTCCTTTAAGTATACAGAAGAATACTCTTACTAAATATTTCCGTAGCTCCATATACTCATTCTGATCCTAACATTTTTCCTCTTAATTTATCTATTTAACTCTCTCTTTCTCTTTGCTGAGTTTCTACCATCATCAGTTCTGATCTTCATGTTCTTGAATCTCTATCTATCTATGGGCTTAGGATCTCGTAGTTCATGATCAAGCTTTTATATGCTCTAAGTTTACTATCACAATTCTTCGATATCTCATAGATCCAAGATATTGATTCTTGACATATCTCTGACGGTCTTCTTCTGGTTGGCTCAAACTCAATGGGATAAATCTTTGTTATGTCCACTATATGTATACTAGTGAAGAATAGGTAATCAAAGCTTGAAAGTAAACTATATATCCTTAATGTTAACGTCGACGATGATGACTCGATTTTTGGTTAATATCCACACGCAGTCTCCTTGGTTCCTTTATATAATATCTTCAAAAAATTTGATTCAGGTCGTACTTTGCCTTGTTTCTAACTAGGTATATTACGTGGGTACTTATGTGTTATACTCGTTACCTTCCTTTCGATTCCTATCCAATAGAATTCCAATCTTATTCCATCACTGAGAGAGCTTGCTATTATGCACTTCTATCATTGCTTATATAATATTCTTTCCTATTGTAGTTTTACCTCGACAGTTCCACCTCCAAAAATTTTACTTAAAGTTCTTCTCATCTTATTCCTTGTTCTATCATATACCCGAACTCATGTGATCTAGGTCTCGGTCTTCTTATATGAGGGGTATTACCTTTTAAATATCTCTTGCCTTTCCTTAGGATACTATACTGCCCCTCAGATTCACTTATTTTTGGAAACATCATTAGGACAATCAACGAGGTCCATCTTTACTGATGTTATCTAACAAGGGTTGAGAAAGTGGGAGTTGGTCATGAAGTCATTTTTCCTGTTGTGGTGGTCTCTAGCTATGCGTATTGCAGGTGCACATGCTACTCATTTATAATCTTAGGATTCCCTTATTCAAATATCTGATATTGGGCTCTCACACTAAGGTATTATTGCTAGGAACTGCCTGAATTATCTCCTTCAACTTTACTTCTGATAATTTTCCGTCTATTGATCACACAATCTTTTACTAGGAACCTTGTTAAGGCTCATGCTCTCACAAAATCCTACTTACTCCCTCTGTTATTCTTCATTTCAAAGTTTTTCTCTGTTATTTCGATTTCTTCCTTATCTCAGTTCCTTGAACCTTTTTAAGTCATTACTTCTCTTACTTCTGCGGTCGTTATCTGTGTTATTTACTTTGGTTTCTTGCTCTTTCGAGCCTTTACTTTCTTGAAGGCTTTCAGTTCTACGATAAGGAAGATTATCGATTCTAGATTTAGATTGGCTTACTGGGAATTCAAACTACTTTATATCATATAGGATTTACTATCTTATGATTCTTATCTGGATTCTCTTAAATTACTTGGTATGACTATCTTGTTGTCTCATGATTTTCCTATCCCATAGGTATTATTCTTTACTTGTCCAAATCTTTATTGGGCTCTAAGTTGAGGGGTGACTACATGCTTTCCATATGGGTCTGTGAATACACATTATTGGTAATTGCCTAAGCTCAATGATTCTCTGGTTAGGTGTCTATATATTTACTAGAGTATGGGTTACTGGAAAGAAGAATTACCACGTTCTGTTGGGATCTGCATCAACTACTCCATATCTTAAGGTCCTACAACTCTTATCAACTATCCTAATATTTCCATTACATTATCATTTTTAAGCTACGTTATCTATGTTACTGTAAGTACTGATATTTTTTGTTACTTCATGTATCCTTCTTTATTATTTCCATGTCCTATCTCTTCACTTTAAGCCACACTACCGAGACTAGCAGTGGTTTGTTCTTATGACCTACTTCTTAGATCTCTACCCTTTGTTCTTGCTATAGGCTAAAATTATGTCGTTTAATCTTACTTGTTCGTGCTGGTATTCTTGTTAACTCATGGGTACCTTTAATCTCATGGATTTGTCCTTTTAAGCTCACACAGATTTCTACTGATATTTATTTGATCTATGGGTTCTTACTGGTACTACAAATTTGTTAATCTTGGTTTATTTCGGGTTCTTTCTTTCTAACTTCAAAAACTTCCTTGGACCTTTTCTGGGTGATCTATCTTTTAGTGTTCTCTGTTTCTATCTTAGGATATAACATTATGAGTACTGATCTTCTTACAGTTACCTCTATCTATGCTGGTAAAGGATGAGACAAGAATCTACATCTTAACAGATGTCAGTGTCCTAGTTCTGGTATTATGTGTCCTGCTAGAGTCTATTACTCATATAAAGTAGGTTTGAGATAGACTCCGTCATGACAGTTTCCTTGATTGACATCACTGAGTGTTTGGAATCTAGGTTTGGGTGCCTAGAATCTCCATATCCTTTGTGGCATCTCATGTCTATCGAAAACTCCCATGACTAATCCAGATTTCTTGCTCGGGCTTATATTCTATTCTCCTTACTACTATAAGTTTTGATATTTTCTTTATTATCTCATTCTGTATCTCTACCCCATATTGTCTCTGGTTACTTTTAACCTCTGTACATCATTCCTTTCTTTTCTATGGGTGGATATTCTTAGTACTTTACTATCTATTTTCGTAACTTATCTTTAACTTCTGATAGTAAATCAAGATAACTATGAACTGATTTTCAAAGAGTATAGTTGCTTTCATAAGGAAGAATATTCTAATAGCTTAGGAATTCTTACTAACCTGTATATAGGAATTGAGGACGTATTCAAGGATCAAATATTGGAGAGGTAGTGCCTCGCATACGAGTACCCCGGGCATACCACGTATACAATACCCCATCACTCTATCCACTGTAGTCACTGACTCCCTAGACCATGCTCTGATACCATCTTTGTAACATCCCCCTCCTCGAAGATGCTACCGGCAAGGGATAGGCCGACCTATCCCCATGAGCCTCTGACTTTCTGACTATGATCAACACTATTAAACTTATTTCAAATACAAACTTAAACATGGGACCATTGCCCAACTCAACAACATAATAGACATTTTATTACTCTTATCTGTGTACTCAACAATACTTTTATTTACAACTCTGTTCACGGACACCTTGACTTATTACATATGCAATCACGACTATACGACCTGGTGGACTCAACGCCTTACTGACTGCCATCAGTATCCATCCTCTCGAGCTCGTCCTCCGGGAATACCTGTAAAACAGAGACACTGAGAGTGGGGGTGTTAGATCGTTTGAACAACCTAGTGAGTGGAAAGTTTAAAAAAATGAAAACTGAAATTCTTTACAAAACATTCATTTGTTTCTGAAATTGAAATCATCTTCAAGAAAATAATCTTTTCTGAAAACTCTTTCGTATCTGGAAACCGATATCTTTCTGTGAAACTTTCAAGAAACTCTTTTATGTATGTAAAACTCTGAGTCTTTCTCTAAAACCGAATTCTTTCTAAAATTCTTTTCGTAAAAAAGCTCTTTCAAAATCTCTTTTACAAAACCATCATTTCTGAAAACCATATCTCCGAAAATCCGTCTCTGAAAAATCTGACGTATGAGGGCGTTACGTCTCATCGTCCCCCCATACGCCTAAACTAGTGGTCTTGGTGCATTACGTCTCGCCGTCCCCCAAGTCACTGAACTAGAGCCAGATGTGCGGATCAATATTATCATCTCGACTCTGAATCTAGTGTCTAGGGGCGTTACATCTCGCCGTCCTCCTAGCCCTGAATCTAGGATCTAGGGGCATTTGTCATCCAAAGTTCTGAACTACATGTGCGCACGTTCTGAATCCGTCAATTCCAGTATATGTACCAAGTTACAACTGAGGTGGATTTTTCCCCCATGCCTCCAAAAATCATCAAAATCATGCTTTAAAAATTATCACTTTCTAAAACATTTCTCAAAACATTCTTATTCATTAAAAATTGGAAATAAACTTGGATAACGCCGTATGTGCGAAAAGTAAGTTTCAATTCAAAAACATATAAGTAAAATCAATTTTAGAAAATGGTGCACTCACTGATTTGGAATCTGGCTGACACTTCTTTCATTTTTCGAAGAAAATTATGGTTCCTACGGAAAAGTCATTCCGACCTGTATCCGAGTACGGAAAAGTCATTCCGACCTGTATCCGAGTACGGTTAGCATATTTAACTGTAAATCTATTAATGATCAAGGATGGAGTGAATGTACATGCGTGTCGTAGGTGCCTTCTAACTTCCTAAGATGAATATGAAATGGAATGAGACTGTTTCTATCATGCGTCGCGACGCCCATACAAGTAGACCGAGGCAAAGAGCATGTTCTGTTTCGTGTCACGACGCTAATAGTTCCACGTCGCGATGCATACCTGACCAGACCTGAGGCTGATGGCCTCTGCTTATTACGCGTCATGACGATGGGTGTGGAAAGTCATGACACTCACATAATAAGATCCGAGGCTTCCATAAAACCGACTCGAGGCAAATACACGACCAACCCGAGTCTTCCTCACGATCGACCTGAATCTGCCACACGACTGACCCGAGTCTACCACACTATCGACCCGAGGAAGGGAGCATCTTCTTGTTACGTGTCGCGACACTAGCCTATTGGTGTCGCGACGCTCTTCCGATTTCAGGGCCAAAATTAGTTCTCCATTATCACTACCCAAAGTAATTCCAACACCCTCATCTTCACTTCAATCATGTGTAAAACATCATCCAAACATTTGAATAAGCATTATTTCAGAAACTCAAACCTCTCACATGCAAACGTAATTCATCTAATGCTCATGAAAAATGAACTTCGTTTACCAACTTAATCCTAAAACAACTCATATCAAACATTGTCTAATGCATGCTTCACTATTAATTACCATTAAGAAGCAAAAACACTCCCCCTCAAGACCTATACAAGTTCGGCCAATGCTATAAGTTAAGAAGAATTTGGGTATTTCATAAAATAATATTAATTCCCTTCTTATACCATCATGAAATGTATATTTATGCATGCTAGCACTTGATCAAAGCTAAAATGAAGAAATAAATTCTAGGGTTCTTCCATATGCGAATTTGGGGGAAGAAGATTCATGTGATAAACTCAAAACTAAAGGAAGGAAGAAGAAAAAGAAGCTTACTTGGTGTGCTTGGAACTTGAAAATTATCACCATTTCCTCAAAGTTTGCCATGAGAATGAAGAAAATTGGAGAACTCCTTAGAACATGGCTCACGTGTTTTTACTTGAGAAGAAGTTGGGTGAATAGTGTCCTTTTTATAGGGAAAATGACTGATTTTTGTTATGAAATGGGTGGCTAGGATTGAGCCACATTACCTAAATCTAGGCTATTCTCGAATTTTACTGTAGAATCAACCGAAATCATGATTTTTGACCCATTTCTGATTTGAATTTGGAAACATATCCAACACAGAAGTTGTAGGTCTCGGTCTTATCTTTCCTGCGATATAAAAGTCATACAAATCGGAGATTGTATGAAAACGGTACGGCCCAAGTACTAAGGGCTGTCGAAAGTAGAATCAAAAATAAATTTCGTAATGGAACTGCTAGGGATTTATCAAAGGTCTGTAATGTAATTCCACTAGCACAAACATGCTTAAGCATGGTTTATATCACGTATTATACCACCTACATCATAGGAGTCGTCGAAATTACCGGGGTGTTACAAATAATCTCACTGCAAGCAACCCGTAAAATATTTAAAAAAAATATTTAATTGAATATAGATATATTCAATTGAATTTAGTATTTGGTGGTAAATGATTCTTTACCTTTTCTCAACAAATTTATTAAAACCATATTGAATAATCTTTAAATAATCGGTATTTACTGCCTTGTTGACCAAAAAATGACCAGCTCTAAATTTAGACATTGAGCTCGTTGAAACTATATCATGGGGACATCTGATAATGCCCTGGCTTTCTGTTTCTGAGTGACCGAGTAGGAATTAAATACTCGTAAGACTTTGGAGCCTTTGCCTTGTGTCCAATTATATCCGTATAGGACTAGGTCAAAGAAAATAAGTCACGAATTAGATTCAAATAATAACAATGATAGTAAAAGAAAACATATAATTGATTTTATTCATACCTCATCCTTTAGATGGACGAAGAATGATTTAGGCTTGGTAATTGATTCATTAAATGCTGCTACAAGCTTATGCTTCAACTTGAATGAGTCGTCAAGAGAGGACATACTGATGTTAGTTGTTGTTTTGTCATTTACATTGACTTCCATAGCCTTGGCTGGCTATATACCTTCAAATATATGAACTGATATTGTTTCATGAGTCGGAAACGTTTGTTCTCCACAACAATGTGAATTTATCTCTAACAAACAATATTCCAATTTATTAATCTTTTTTGCCAATGACTTCATTTTAGATTCCATGAATTTCATGCCTTGAGAGGTTTTTTTAGCATGTTCTGCTATAGTTTCCTCTACACTTTTTAGGATTGTCATAACTGGATCGACTTCCTTCCTTACAGGTACAAAACTGTCTTGGTAGCCACTCTTTTTCCTTAATGGGAACCTCATTAAAATTTAAAAATAATTATTAGTTTTTTAATGATACTTGATGTATATAATAAAAGGAAATTATTAAAAGAATAATATCGCATTGCTCCCGAAACCACCAAATTTTTTCTCCCATTGTAATTTTTTTTTATTTCAGTGGCATTCCACTGCATGACAGGCCAGCCATTCCTCGGTAAAGAGATCTGGTAAGTAGAATACGACATATAGAAAATCTGCATAAACAAAACAATGTCAGAATAATAAACATGGACTACATTTTAATAACACCAGTATGAGGAAATTAAAGAGATCAAGTGTTATTAATTCTATACCATTAAAAATAAAACACATCCTCTAATGGAGTAGACATCTTTCAATGCATGCAAGTAATAGGGGTTGATGTATGAGTCAAGGGTAGGACAGTTAATAGTATTGATAGAAAACAAACAAAAAATGATATAGAAATCATCATTTGCAGTGGTAATAGTGCATAATCTCTCAATAACAATTACTTTTGTGATGCCTCTCTTGGTAGTATAATACTTGGCTCTTAAATCAGTTATGTCACTGTCTTCCTCGTAAGTCTCAAAATTGGAACCCCCATTCGCAATACGCATAACTGTAGCAAAAGTATCAGGACTCAGACTGTATTATGTTCCATTAAGTGTTATTGTCTCTCTCTCCATGTCATATTGTTTAACCAACCATCTATATATTTCTTGTCTTAATCTCCCACATCTGAGACCCAAGAGGCTTCCAAACCCAAGTTCTCTTACAACTTCTTCTTATTCAACAAAAAATGTGGAAACCATATTTGAGAATCGGGTCACACTACATCTTAATATTCCTCTATAACCAGCCTCTCTATCTTCTACATTCTTCTCAACTGGATCGCCTAATAATCCATGAGGCCACCTTTCGTGAATTCCTTATTATATTTGTTCACAAAAGTTACTTTCTCTTCTATGCTCATTTTCTTCCAATTAGTTCATATGTTACCTTTAATCTATAACCAAATAATATAGTAAAGGTTTATAAATCAAACTATAAAATTAAATAACAAAAATAAGTTAAAAGGTAGTTTGCATATCTCTTTGGTCAGTTTAACACCTTCCTCATTCATCCGCTTCGATTAAGACTTGCTGTCGAGAAAAGTAAAATCAATTTTGTATATACGTGATCAACTAAAGCTATTTTACTATTGAAATTATTTGGTTAACTAGTAGCTTACTAATAATAGCACCAGTCGTGCTTGCCTGGTCCACGGGGCTGATCATTCGTTTCATTCCTCTTTCGTTTAGTCATTATGTTTACAACAAATGACAGAGATGATGGACTAGAAGTACATCAACAAGGATAAGTAAGCTAATTTAAAGTTGAAAAAAAGCTTCACAAACACGTAAAATGCCAAGCTTCACAAACATGAAAAATTCCAAGAAACATTGCATTTGTACATAATAAGACCTATCAACATCCAAAGATTTAGAATTCAATAACAACACAATTATCATTAAGCAACCAGTGACCAACCTTTCTACAAAACTAAAAAACTACTCAGACAGTAAAATATGCATTATATTTCTTAATCTTATCCACAAATTCTAAATAGTATCGATAAAATAAATTCCTTACAGAAAAAGAAATTTTACTTATAAATCCATGAACACACAACCATAAGGCAAAAATAATTAAAAACAAGGCTCTGGGTTAAAAATTTCTTGTTTTTTCTCTCACTTTCTTAGCTAAACTAACAGAACAAATCAAAATCTCACTTATTAAAAATAGTAAACACCAATAATTCAAGGCCACTGATACGGTTCGAAGATAAACAAATGAAGAAACCAAAATCCTACTTCACACACAAGTATTAAACGCTTAAAATTAAATGCTATTGATATGGTTCCAAAATAAATTAAAGAAATCTCACTTGTTTTTGAACTATTCCAGCGACAGCATTGAGCAAATATGGTGATGTAGTGACAGAGTTGAGCAGAGGAAATAGATTTTGCAGGTGAGACTATAAAGAAACAAACCGAACTTGCAAGTGATACTAGGTAAAAATATTTCCAAAAACACAACTTGCATGCAAGATTTGAAACAAGAGAAAAAAATATTAAATGACTAAAATTATAGTCTCAAGGAGAGAGCAATAACAACATAATCAAGATTCAACAACCACAAAAATCCAGTGACGACATAGAGGATGCAGTGTAGCATCGACGAAGTTGACCAGCGACGATGAAGCAGAACTTGAGAAATGGCATCGTCGTATATCAATTTTTAGGGCAACAAATTTGGGGGAAATTTTTATTGATGTTCGAGAGAGAGAGAGAGGTTTGGGGGAATTTGATAGAAAAAAAGAGATTTTTATATTTAAGTTTTATTACCGTCCTGACCTGTTATTCCTTTTTTTTTAAATGACCGTTGGATAATGATCCAGAGGTTAGGAATACCTCTGGGGTACCTTAGACATGGTCATATTATATACATCATCAATGTAACATATAATTTAATATATATTTTTCCGTAAATCTTTTATAATATCCCGAATCTTTCAGAATGGTTCTGGAAGTTTTCCGAATTTAGGTTTAGAATTTGAAATTGGAAGACATTCGGAAATAAGACTTTGTGTTGGAAAATAGGTGAGAATATTTTTTAAGTGACGTTTCATCGCGTTGGAAAACGCGTGGTTTTGAGAACTAATTACATGATTTATGATTTTATTATTATACGTGTAAAATTTCTTGTTTCGGCTATAAAGATAGCAAACAAACTATATTTGAGTTGATTCTTGAACCAACAGACTCATTTTTCCGAGACGAACAACTTTTGTGTTGAACACATTTTTAAATTTGCATCAGAAGGGCTTCAAAAACGTGCATTTTTGAGAAATCCCTATAATATGGACCTAATTGTAATGTTTGGGGGTCAGAATGTAATTTTCAGAAACTTTCTTATAAATACCCCATAGTTTCTTATTATTGCAAAAATTACATAACTTCCCAAATCCCCTAATTCGACCCTTACCCCCAAAAATCGTCTTCTGTTTCACTGGTCACGCCGGCGGTTTACCAACCACGCCGATCGATGTTTTACGCTTAAACAAGGCTCAAGATACCATTGTTGGGTTTCTAGGTTAGTCCGAAGATCATTAAGTATAGAAATCATGTGAATACTATAATAAGTATGGCAGAATCATACTTGATTCGAAATGCGAGTGGCCCGCAAACACTCCCGGGCTCGGGTTCGCTAATTCCGAATTAACGAATTTTCCGTTGCGACGTAATTAAATCAAATTTAATTAAATAATTGTGCCTAGTAAAATTACTATTCACGTAGCTAGCGAATTAATTCTAAATTAACTCGTTCGCCTGAATAAAATCTAATTTTAATTCCGCGTCGAAATCTAATTTCGTATAATATATCGAATATATTATTTATCGATTAATTCCAAATTAATCGTTCTCTCTCTTTAAATAATTTTTTATCCCAGATAAAATATCTCCGTAATTAATCCTAAATTAATTTTCTCTCTCTATTAATTAATCCCAGATTAATAAAGTGCGAGTCATACGTCATCGGCGAATCTTCGAGAAGCGACCCATGAGATCCCCGGATATGTTGGCAGTAAATCCGGTCGTCGGACTATCCGAACACGTACGTACCTAGTACTACGTTCTTACCGATTTACAAGACATGGTTGGCTTCTAACAAAGCACCGTGCCTACCCAATTCTCCAGAAATATTCTTAAAGGAATATGTAATCTTTATCAAGCGTAGTATACGTAGTATTTCATATTACGATCCAGTATCGGATGTCACGTGCAAGGCCTGGGGCTGGAATTATGTCTGCCCCGTACGAAGCACATATCAGATAATCATGACCTAGTCATATTATCCCGATGACTGCAGTACATAAGAGCACCAGTTCCGTATCCTACGTGATCATCATCTCCACTATGACTGGAGTGATACTTCCGTCTTGACATCACACCCAATACACTACGATTCTCAATATACCTAGAAGAGGCGTACACAGAACCTGTTAAAGCCCTGGACGACCAAAACCAAAGTATATTGATTGTCGCAAGTATTAACGGTGCAAGTCTCAGGTTAAGACAAAATACACCTACCCTGATTCAGACTTCCATAGACACATAGTCATACTACCAATGGAATTCCGAGGGCTCTATCCAAAGCGAAGCTGTTTCCGTACTATCGATAAACACAACCTCCTATTACACTTGCATGAGTATCCTATACCCAAATAAATGAGAACTATGCCGTTATGCTCCCACAACGCGCAAAAGTGTAATACTAGTCTTTTACGCATTATCGATGTCCAATCTCGATAATACTCTGACTAGGGATATTTAATGATTAAACCTTCATGGATTGATACTGTCTCATATCATCTCAATCCGAAACTAATCATAAGGACCTTTTATCATTTATATATCTTGGTAATCTAATTACAAATGATAAAAAAGCAATTTCTTTTGCCACAAAGTTAATTTCTACAACAACACCATGATCTGAACAAATAGTGATGCTATGGGTCATAATTGTCCAACAATCTCCCACTTGGCCTATAGCCAATCACTCAAGTGTCATACACCCGAACTATGTACGGTTCGCTCAAACTTCTGCTGAGTAAATGCTATCATCAGCGGATTTGCAGTGTTATCATCTGATGCGATTTATTCGATCATCACATCGCCACGCTGTATGATCAGAACGAATCAGATGAATATTTGAAGTATATATCTGGATCGTTGATGAGACCATTAATTCTTTAGCCTGTGCTGTAGCTTAGCTCAGCTGCTAACATAACTACTTCTAATCTAATTAGGATTATTATAGATCCAGAAGGCTTCTATTGCTGCCTCAGTTGCAACAATATTCCGCTTTTGTTGTTTATTCGGCAACAATATCTCTCTTGGAATATTTCCAGCTCACTGTTCCATTATTCAAACTATATAGTACATTTATTACGACTTATAGTCGTTATTATCAGTTAGGAAACTTGCAGCAGTGAACCCAGTCACTTCAAGTTCTCCTTCTCCATAGTATAAGAAAGCATCCTTAGATCATCTAAGATACTTAAGGATGTTCTTAACATCAATCCAGTGACTATCACTTGGATTGGCCTGATTGTGACTCCATATGCTCAAAGCATATGAGACACCAGGTCGCGTACATTTATTTCAATGTACGAGTTCTCAGAGAGTGCCAACAACTTTTAGATCTATCCCAGTAGATCCTTATTCCTAGAATAAAGGTTGTTTCTCCCAAGAATTCTATGGAGAATTTTTCATGAAAGCCAAGCTTTCACCGACTGTTTTACGGGAATATCATTTCCAAGAAATGATATATCATCATTATTTAGGACATTCACTGTCAGTGCGCTCCCACTAACCTCCTTATATACACAAGAATCATTTTCGTTTTGAATTAAATCATATACCATTACGATTACATCAAAATGATAGTTCCAAGAACGCAATGCTTGCTTCAATCCATAAATGGATCTAATTAACTTGCAAACCTTGTTTGCTCGTTTTGGTACGACAAAACCGTCAGGATGTTATAAAAATCCTCCAAAAGGTTTCCATTTAAGGAAAGCGATTTTGACGTTCAGCTGCCATATTTCATAAATGAAACATGCAGCATCAGCAAGCATTTTCCAAATGGATTTAACCATGGCAACGAGTAAAAGGTTTCGTCGTAATCGACACAATGTTGATAAAGATACCTTATACGCTACAAGCCTAGCTTAGTACGTTGGTATGTTGCCTTCCATGTATGTCTTCCTTAAAGATTTATATAGTACCAATAGGCACAATGCCTTCCGGTACAACAACCAGTGTCCAAACTTGGTTGGTATACATGGAATCCATTTCGGACATCATGGCACTTTGCCATAATAGGGAGTCGATACCTTGTATCACTTCCTCATACGTAGTCGGTTCGTATTCCTAAAAAAGATTGACATCTTTATGAGGTGAGATCAGAAACCCATACCTCCCAGGTTGTTTTCTGACTCTCTCCGACTATTGCGGTTCTTGTGTATTCGAAGATTATTGGTATAGTTTCATCCCTGATGAACTGTTTGTGTTCCGTTAAGGAATCGGTGCCTGGAATAGTATTACTCCGATTTTCATCGAGTTTTACTTTCCTCTCATTTACCACTGCATATTGGTATTCCTCTTAGGAAAATCGCATGGCGAGCAACAATTACATTGTTCTCTTGTGGGTTGTATAAGTACTATACTTTGGTTACCCTAGGATAACCCACAACTTAGGCACTTATCTGATTTGGGTTCTAGTTTGGTATCATCCAAACATATGCCCAGCATTCCCAAATCACCAGGAATGAGAAAACCCGATTTCTTTCCTGTTCATATCTAATATGAAGTCTGTCAAACATATTTTTATGGAACCTTATTCAAAATAAGTTTTGCACTGTTTAATACGTATCCCTTGAAGGAAATGGTAGCTCAGAGTGACTCATGTTAACCTTATCATGTCCAACAAAATTCGGTTTCTCTCGTTTGGACACACCGTCAATTGAGGTGTTCCGTGAAGAGTCCTCATTGAAAGAATACTATACTATTTCAAGTATTTGAGAAACTTTTTGCTTAAGTATTTTCCATCATGGTCTAACCGTGATGGTTTTAATACTTTAGCCGGTCTGTTTGTCTACTTCATGTCGAAACTCTTTTGAATTCATTAAAAGTTTCGATCTATGTTTCATAAGAAACACATAACCATAACGTGATGCCACATCCGTAAAGGTTACGAAGTGTTCATATCCACCTCTAGCCTAGCTAGATATGGGCCCACTTACGTCACTATGAACGAGGGCTAACAGATCGGTGGCACTTGTACTTTTACCAAGTAAAAGGTGTTTTAGGCACTTTGCCTATTAAACTAGATTCTTAGACTTTATTTGATTAGAATCAAATCTGTCATAGTACCCACTCTTCGAAAGTGTGGATATACGAGTCTTGTTAATTGTGTCCCAGACAACAATGTCACAAATAAGTCTCATCTAATTAAATCAGTTTGAGCTATTTGTTTGTCTTGTTATATGTTTGAGATTTATTTATATTCAAAATATAAATATTGTTATTTACATCTAATGTGTTCATCTCGATATCATCTTTATAAAATGAAACACTTTAGTGTTCTAGAATATAAAGGTATACTCGCAACGAGTTATACTCTGATATAGAGATAATGTTTCTAGTCAAACTAGTTACATTTTAACAGTTTCCTAATTTAAGTACATACCCGAAGGGTAGTTCCTAAACTTAGGTATCCACGGTTAAAACAACAACTCTCGTCCCGTTTCCTATCGCAGATAGATCTCAACTGAAGTCAGTATCCTGCTAATTAGCAGATTCTGCACATCAATGCATATTTATGTACCACACTTAGTATCTAAAATCCAATTTTAATATTAGTAGTGAACATATTTATGACAAACATTCTTGAAGTCAGAGCCTTGCCCGTCTTCAATTCCTTCATGTCTGTCTTGTCCATACGGCAGTCACGCTTCAGTGACCCCGTTTGCCACAATTTAGGCAGACATCTTGGGATATGTCATTTGTCTTCCTAGAAGACTATAATGATTTTGCCTTTGCCCCTTTTCCACACCCCAGAAGCCTTTGGCCAAGCCTTGGCCTTCTGGGATGTCGAAGTAAGATGCGCCTTGCGCTACTTGCCCTATTGCAAACTCTGGATTTGTCTTCTTTAGTATAGCCATTAACTCTCCAAGAGTTTTCTATTGCAATTTGTACTTCTAAGATCTAAGGATAGATCTATGAAGATCCTTCAATTTCAATATCATACTATAAGGATCTAATCCTTAGTTCTGACTAAGAAATTAATGAGTCTTTGCGGCAAGCATAACAGATTAAGCACTAAAGTTATCATCACATGAATATTCCAAATATCATGTTCTACTATTTGCTCAACTCCGGGCTTAGGCTCGAGACGTCACTATATCAAATAAAGTAACTTCTCTGTCTCGAGGACTATTCTGAAATTTTATTCCCAATCTAAAAATTAAAGCCATTTAAAAAATTGATTGCTATAGTCCAACTATTTAATCAATGATTTTAGGTACTATTTATTATAATGATTACTATAGTCTAACTATGTAATCAACTATAATTTAATTGGTTTAAATTCAAATATATTGATTACTATAATCCAATTATATAATCAACTATAATTTGAAGTAGTTTGAATACAGTCCAACTATTTTAAATTAAAACAACGATTAAATATTACTCCAACTAATATATTAATTTATATTGACGAAAAATGAAATGAGCGCGTATTGGCAAGTAACTAAACGAATATTACAAATTTAATACTTGCCTCCCACTATTTTTTGGCGAGCCTCTAACCCTCTGTGGAGTACTCGGGAAACCTTGTTTCCTAGTGGGCTAGGATCCCGTTAAATAACACACAATCTTGACTTTGGCCAACAAATTGTATGATACTTAACTAGGTAGATCTCTAAGATCAATTGGATCCCATCCAATTCCTAGATCCAGTAGGTGGACATCCAAGTCCGAAACATATATCTTATATATGCCAATATATCCAATATATTCCCTAACCTTTTTCCTCTGAATCAACTAAGCCTTGGCTTTGGCACAACAAACTTAATGATCCCAGTTAAGCGGAACCCATTGACCTTGGAAAGCTTCGTAATCGATGTCGATGGACAAGAAGTGATCTTGACTTTGGCCAACAAATCAAAACTTGGATAAGACACTGATATGGAACAAAGCTTTCATGATTCAAACACATCCGCGACGGACAAAGGTCTTGACTTTGGCCAACAAACCAGTGCCAATCTTGGATCTTGAGTAAGAATCACTCAATGGAAGGAAAAACGCTTAATATGTTGTGAGGGTTTTTCGCGTAATTGGCAACCAATTAATTATCTTTGTTAGGTCTCATCATCATACACCCTTAAACATGCATTCTAAAGACATAATAAGGCGCGTATAAATAAAATAATAATGATATGCAGATCGATACTTAAACACATTGTTCCTAGAACAAATCTCTCCATTTCCTCTCTCCCGCTAGCACAAATATTACTTCTACCCAATTACATAACACTTCTAAAGAAACCTCATTTACATTTAGGGGAATAGGTGAGAAGAGAAATACAAAGAGTTAAGAGGTAATAGGCTGGACACGCAGGTCCAATTTAATAAATTCTAAATTTATTACAACAATTTCGAAAATTGCCCTCACCCATCTAATATCCATCCGATATACATTATTCATACATCGCATCCATGTATTCACACAAAGCATGTTATCAATCAATCTAATCCAATTAATTAATCTGAAATTAATGACCATCCAATGTTCAAACAACGATTTGATTTTGCTCGAGTCAAACTCGTTTTGCGAATAAGTACTCAAAGTACGAATTCTTGAATTATATTAAACTACAATATTAATTCCAATTTAATTTGTATTTAATACTAATTCTATTTTTAATTCTAAATTAAATAATTACACTTTTTAATGTGCCTTTACGACTTAGATTCCAAATCTAATCGTTACGGGTCTCAAAGCCCAATTAACATCCAATGTCAATTTAATTAAAATCCAATGGGCTTTCAATTAATTTCTAAAGGCTTGGACTTTGGTCAACATGGGTCAAACCCAAATACCAAAGCCCATTTAAGGAATCACCCTTATATGCCAAGAAACCAATTTAGGCCCATTAGGCCTAATTAATATTAAGGGTCCATTTAATTATATTTGGACTTTATGGATATGGTTTTGGGCCCAATTGGATCCAACCAATTTTCCTAAACCAAACTTGGCCCAACCAAGCCCATTAAGCCCAAATGCAACTTTACAAGCCTAATTCCAAAATAAGCCCAATTAATTTAAATCACAAAATTCCAAATTTCACAATTAAATTAATTAAAGTGTATAGCCATGATTAATTAACCAAATTAACATTTCAAAAACACCAATTTACTCAATTAATTATGCTTATCTTCATCAATACATGTCCAACACAATTGAATCAAAAAATCAATTATTTTCCATGCTACTAAGTCACGGCAATATGGGATTTTTGTCCAATTCCAAATTCAATCCAATTAAATCTCAAATTTGATCCAATTCAATTTTCATCAAACTGACCATGCATAACACTATGTTATCATCATTTAAGCATATTTAAACAATCAATTTCATCCAAAATGCTCAAATCAATTTTACCCAATTTTACCCTAATTCCAATTTCATGCTTAAACAAAGCTCAAGATACCATTGTTGGGTTTCTAGGTTAGTCCCAAGATCATTAAGCATAGAAATCATGTGAATACTCATAATAAGTATGGCGAAATCATACTTACAAAGATCGGCTTTTGCGATGCGAGGAACAACAAAAATCTTCAAGCTTTTCCTCCAAGGTGCTCTCGGTAATGGGCTCTATTTTTGTGCTCCAAGTTTTCAGTCATGCCCTCCATTGATGGATCTCTAAGTTCCAAGCTTTGTGTTGTGATTCCATGCTCAAGGGTTTGTTTCCCTATCACCTTGGATGACTCTTCATGTGCTAGCATTGGAAAGATTTGCCACAAATCTTCCATCTTTCTTCTTCTTGCTCTCGGTTTTGAGAAGCAATTTGAGAGAAAATTGGCCCTAGGCCGTGAGTTGAGAGAGAGAATGAGAGGTATTGTGTTGTGTATCTAATACACTAAATTAAAAGTCAAATACCAAAAATTAATTAAATGTTAAATGTCTTTCAACCATCACAATTGAGTGTATTACAAGCTATCATCATTCTCACCAAAACCCATCACCAAAAGTAACTAAAGTGACAAGTGATGTGACAAGTGATGTGACATGTGGGCCCCACTTGATTCGAAATGCGAGTGGGCCCGCAAACACTCCCGGGCTCGGGTTCGCTAATTCCGAATTAACGAATTTTCCGTTGCGACGTAATTAAATCAAATTTAATTAAATAATTGTGACTAGCAAAATTACTATTCACGTCGCTAGCGAATTAATTCTAAATTAACTTGTTCGCCCGAATTAAAATCTAATTTTAATTCCGCTTCGAAATCTAATTTCGTATAATATATCGAATATATTATTTATCGATCAATTCCAAATTAATCGTTCTCTCTCTTTAAATAATATTTTATCCCAGATAAAATATCTCCGTAATTAATCATAGATTAATTTTCTCTCTCAATTAATTAATCTCAGATTAATAAAGTGCGAGTCATACGTCATCGGTGAATCTTCGGGAAGCCACCCATGAGATCCCCAGATATGTTGGCAGTAAATTCGGTCGTCGGACTATCCGAACACCTACGTACCTAGTACTACGTTTTTACCGATTTACAAGACATGGTTGGCTTCTAGCAAAGCACCGTGCCTACCCAATTCTCCAGAAATATTCTTAAGGGAATATGTAATCTTTATCAAGCGTAATATACGTAGTATTGCGTATTACGATCTAGTATCGGATGTCACGTGCAAGGCCTGTGGCTGGAATTGTGTATGCCCCGTACGAAGCACATATCAGATCTGTGGTAACTAGTCTCTATAATCGGATAATCATGACCTAGTCATATTATCCCGATGACTGCAGTACATAAGAGCACCAGTTCCGTATCCTACGTGATCATCATCTCCACTATGACTGGAGTGATACTTCCGTCTTGACATCACACCCAATACACTACGATTCTCAATATACCCAGAAGAGGCGTACACAGAACCTGTTAAAGCCCTGGACGACCAAAACCAAAGTATATTGATTGTCGCAAGTATTAGCGGTGCAAGTCTCAGGTTAAGACAAAATACACCTACCCTGATTCGGACTTCCATAGACACATAGTCATACTACCAATGGAATTCAGAGGGGTCTATCCAGAGCGAAGCTGTTTCCGTACTATCGGTAAACACAACCTCCTATTACACTTGCATGAGTATCCTATACCCAAATAAATGAGAACTATGCCGTTATGCTCCCACAACGCGCACAAGTGTAAAACTAGTCTTTTACGCATTATCGATGTCCAATCTCAATAATACTCTGACTATGGATATTTAATGTTTAAACCTTCGTGGATTGATACTGTCTCATATCATCTCAATCCGGAACTAATCATAAAGACCTTTTATCATTTATATATCTTGGTTATCTAATTACAAATGATAAAAGAGAAATTTCCTTTGTCACATAGTTAACTTCTACAACAACACCATGATCTGTACAAATAGTGATGCTATGGGTCATAATTGTCCAACATTCAGCTCAATGTTTCAGTAAACGTTCCACAGCTCACAGTTAGCTAATGCTTGCATTTTTAGCTCATGTAACCCATATGATGTAACCAACCATGGTTTAAGCTGACTAAACCACCGCGGTTTTGGGTGGTTTGGTAGATAATAAGTTAATTACAATTTGGAGAAATTTGATGTTGCTAATATGTAAAGTATAGTTACAGTGTGAAAAAAGATTATGTATGTATGTGTTTGAAGACTTCCAGTTTTGTGTATGAGAGATGCCATAATTTCATAGATGTGTAGTTTATTGTGGAATCGAGAAGATAAGTTTACTACAATGTTGCATTCAGTGCAGTGAGCATCAAGGTATAATATATATAAGCGGTAATCGGATAAAGATGAGATTTATAAGTTTGTGTATATTTACATATATCTGATTTCTATTTAAGTTCTTATTGTTACATGATATATTTACATAAGACATGAGTTACTTACTGAGCATTATAGCTCACACCCCAACATTTTGCTAGTTTTGCAGGTTTGCATTGGAATTAAAGAGCTAGAAGATTCTAGAGGCGTCTTGAAGACAGCAGATCACCCCGATGTAGTCAAGTTGGTCTTGAGTCGTTGTATTATTCTGGGATGTGTTATGGGCTCCCACACCCTTAGTTTTATTTATTTGTATCATATGTGTAATTTTAATCGTGTTGAGCACATAGTTGTTTGTAGTTATCTGTCTAATGTCAGGCCAGAGGCCTATTTGCATATTAGTTGAGATTTGTCAGGTCAAATACCTATTTACATATGAGTTGAGATTTGTCAGGCCGGAGGCCTTTTAGAATATGAGTTGAGACTGATTGTTTTGAATGTAATATCAGGACACCTCGAGGCACTGGACTTTGATCAAAGTTTCATGATTTTTAGAAGAGGTCATGTTGAAATTTTAGTAGCATCAGAAGCTTATGGAGATAGGTTTTCCTGTCTCCTGCATGTAGTATCCTGGCATTAAGTGGGATGTTACATCTTTCAAGTTCATGATTTTGAACTTTTGTATGTATTTTTGTAAATTTCTAACTTGAACAATTGTTTACTCATTTTAAGGTTAATTTAAATTTTAATATTAACCCATAGGATAAATTTTTCAATGTGAAGCATTGAATACACACTATTTTTTAGTACATATGGGTAACATTAATAATTTTTTGTTCCATTCTTATATATATATATATATATATATATATATATAAAAGATAAAAGTTTTCTTCTCGATGACGGCTCAGTTTTGCAAAATAAGAAAATTAAACATTAAAAATTTAATTACGTCACTAATTTAATTAAAATAAAATTGAACTATCACGTAACCTATCTGCAAACCTTCAAATTAAACCTTATTTATTATAGCCATGCTACAAGCACCATGAATGAAATTCCCGTGCCTGTGCCTCATCGGTTACGAGTAAAAATTTTTAAATTTCTCTGAATTATGTGATTAAGGTGTTGACGGCTGATTTTGGTCTCAGGGTAATATTGGAATATCACTCCCGAGGAAATCCTCCCTCAATAGTGAATTTGTTTGGTTATGGGGGACCAAAGACAAATTTAGCGAAAGACAGATAAACACACCAATCAACAAGGAGATTTTACGTGGTTCGGTGGATTTGGATCCGACCTACGTCCACGGGCACAAACAAGATGATACTTTTATTATTCAAAATGCGCTTCTCAGACCGTTCTTTGTGTTTTACAAGTCAGAGCTTGGTGATTCTGATCTCAACTCTACCTTGCTCTCAACTTGTTCCTCTTATTCTCTCTTTTTGTTGTTCTTCTTTTTTCCTCTCTACTTATGCACACTCTACCCTTCTATTTATAATAGTGTAGAAATCATATTCCTATTTGTACAAGAATTTCCTAGTTGAAACAATTTCGTTTCCCATAAGGATTCCTAGTCAAAACTGTTCCATTTTCCCATAAGGATTCCTAATCAAAACTACCTTTACTTCATTTATCATATTAGGATATTAACTCACCAGTTTTCCTCATGAAAATAGGATAACTTGTCATCTTATCCACGAGGATAGGGTGTTATCTTCAGGAGCACGCCTCGCTATATGGTCGGTCTTCATGAGGTCGGTCACAATAGTTTTTTGTACTGAGAGTGCTGCTGTCGACCTGATAATTGCCTGGTCATCCAATCTTTAAGTGGTCGGGTTAACGATCTTAAGTGCTCGACCCCTGACTCATGTGGTCGGGTCGGTATTAATGATCCGGACCAATAAGGGAATTACCCTTTTACCCATGTCGTGCTGCTTAAATGACATAGTGCCCGGAAAACACCATCAACATCTGTCCCCTAGTTCTCGGTTCCAACGAGTATACAAGTTGGTGCCGGGAACTATAAAAAGATGGTGTGCTGATCGCCTTGCTGGTGGTCGCTCCAGAAATCACAGAGAAAAACGTATTTGGTTGCAAATCTGGTCATTCCTGCCACCTTCATGTGCTCAGTCAACGAGGATCTCGATATCTACCCGTGGAGAAAATGTTTTGCCCTTATGCTGATGACGATCGACTCGGTGGGACGTAACCCAATCCCGAGCTGAGAAAAACATTTGGCTCTGGGGGAATGTTACCTCCCCAGACCAATAGAGGGCCGACCATGTGGGAGATGCTTCGATCCCATGCCGATGATAAGTCTCTCGGTGGGACGTATCCCGACCCCGAGCTGAAGAAAGACTCGGCTCTGGGGGAATGTTACGTCCCCAGTCCAAAGAAGCCGACTCGGTGGGACGTAACCCGACCCCGAGCTAAAAGAAAGACTTGGCTCTGGGGGAATATTACATCCCCAGTCCAAAGAAGCCGACTCGGTGGGACGTAACCCGACCCCGAGCTGAAAGAAAGACTTGGCTCTGGGGGAATATTACATCCCCAGTCCAAAGAAGCCGACTCGGTGGGACGTAACCCGACCCCGAGCTGAAAGAAGACTTGGCTCTGGGGGAATATTACATCCCCAGTCCAAAGAAGCCGACTCGGTGGGACGTAACCCGACCCCGAGCTGAAAGAAAGACTTGGCTCTGGGGGAATATTACATCCCCAGTCCAAAGAAGCCGACTCGGTGGGACGTAACCCGACCCCGAGCTGAATAAACCATAAGGCCTCGATGGAATAAAATCCATATCCGAGCCGATTAACCAAGCGGTCTCGGCGGAACGAAATAAAGCCCCGAGCCGAATAACCAAGCGGCCTCGGCGGAACGAAATCCAGGCCCGAGCCGAATAAACAAGCGGCCTCGGCGGAATGAAATCCAGCCCCGAGCCGATAAACAAGTGGCCTCGGCGGAACGAAATACAGCCCCGAGCCGAATAACCAAGCGGCCTCGGCGGAACGAAATCCAGCCCCGAGCCGAATAAATAAGCGGCATCGGCGGAACGAAATCCAGCCCCGAGCCGAATAAACAAGTGGCCTCGGCGGAACGAAATCCAGCCCCGAGCCGAATAACCAAGCGGCCTCGGCGGAACGAAATCCCGCCCCGAGCCGAATAACCAAGCGGCCTCGGCGGAACGAAATCCAGCCCCGAGCCGAATAACAAGCGGCCTCGGCGGAACGAAATCCAGCCCCGAGCCGAATAAACAAGTGGCCTCGGCGGAACGAAATCCAGCCCCGAGCCGAATAACCAAGCGGCCTCGGCCGAACGAAATCCAACCCCGAGCCGAATAACCAAGCGGCCTCGGCGGAACGAAATCCAGCCCCGAGCTGAATAAACATCGGCCTCGGCGGTACCAGAGCAGACCCGAGCCAGGAAGAAACATCGATCTCGGCGGTACAAGAGCAGACCGAGTCGGAAAGAAACATCGGTCTCGGCGGTACAAGAGCAGACCCGAGCCAGGAAGAAACATCGATCTCGGCGGTACAAGAGCAGACCCGAGTCGGAAAGAAACATCGGTCTCGGCGGTACAAGAGCAGACCCGAACCAGGAAGAAACATCGATCTCGGCGGTACAAGAGCAGACCCGAGTCGGAAAGAAACATCGGTCTCGGCGGTACAAGGGCAGACCCGAGCAGTAAAACATATATCACCAAAAAGGACTCGGCGGTACAAGAGCAGACCCGAGCCGTAAAACAAATATCAAAACTATTGTGTGGACCACAACAAACAAGCATAAATAAATGTCAGCCTAAGTCAGAAGATGTCTTACTCACATTTTTGGGATCCGTTGTCTTTCTTGCAACTCTACAAAGGTCACTACAAGTAAGACTCTTCTTAATACATCCTCTCTGCATCTCAGTATTCCATGCATCCGACCGGATGACTTCCGCTATCAACTTTGGTCGACCTCAAAAACAGAATGGTCTATGTACTCACTGAGATAGCCTTCTTTCACCAAGTCTTCCACCTGCTCCCGCAGGTCTCTGCACCCATTCGTGGCATGTCCCCTTACGTTATGGTAGATACAGTAAGCCCTACTATTTCCCTCCTCAATCGGGAACCTTCTCAAATTAGGCTCGGCCAACAGACATTTGTCCTGGATTTCCCGAATTATCTGGGTCATAGGTTTGTTCAGGGGGGTGTATATTGTCCTTCCCGCGACACGGTTGACTTGGACAGGTGACTTCATCTCTTGAACATTACTACTCGGAGGTGTCGGTCTGAGTTTCTTCTGCTCTGGGACCGATCTCCTCAAATTTCTGATCGAATCCACTGATTGTCCGACCTGAGTATCTTAACCTTTCGGGTGTCTACTCCCCCGGCAATCTTTTTCTCCTCCTCTATTAAGATAAACTTCCTTCCTGCCAACTCCAGGGCAGTGGCATAATCCGATAGGTCTTGAATCCTCAGGTGAGTCCACAACTTCCCGACCTTCAAACCTCCCTTGAGACTTTCTAGCGCTTCCGATGACTCATACGCTCCGACCTCGAGCACCAAATTGTGGTATCTTTCAATAAAATTCCTCAGGGGCTCATTGTAGGCATTGTATTTTCGCATGTGAAACCCGATGAGGAGTCTTATTTGGAGACAACTACCTTTTGAGTCACGGATGCCGCGGGAAACGGATATCGGAAGGGGAATTCAGAATAAGCAAGCCCACTGTCTTCGTTGGTGCTGCGTTCGTTACTTCGTTCGAACGGGAAACAGATTGCGGGCGTTCGTGTAGCGTTCGAGGGAGCGTTCGAACGGTGTCGGTAATTCTGGTTTTGCTGCTAGCCTCACACCCAGCCCATTTAGCTCCCCAAAGCCCATAAAACACATCCCAAATTAAATAATTAAATATTAAACATTAAATAAAACATTTAAATCATTTACCAATTAAAATAATCAATTACCAACTTAAACTAAAATCATGCCTAAATTAAACAAATCACACACTAAATCAAAATATAATCATACCAAATTAAAATCAATCTTAACCAATTAAATCCAATCATATATTTGACTTCCTAATCTAATAAATATTTACCAATATAAAATATTTGTATTCCTAAACCAACACAAATTAAATATTACAACTTCCTAAAGTAAAATATTTTGTCCCCCCCTCAATCCTTTGATTTCCTTGTTTAAAACTAAATCATATCCTAATTTAATGCACAAATCCCTTCCCTTGTAAACCCTAGCCATTCTCTATATAAACAACCCCTAACCAAGGCCATGGCGGTCCTTCACACAACACAATTCACACCCAAGCTCTCTCGAAATTTCTCTAAACTCTCTCTACACACCCAAAACACATCCAAGAGAAAACACTTCATACACACACAAAAAGAAAACACAGAAACCACCACAAGACCACCCTCCATAGCCGAACCCAAACTCCCCCATAGCCGAATTCTAAAACACGCCAAAACAACCTCCTAGATTACCTTAAAACAGTAGCCCAAAATCCTTAAAAAAACAGTAACTTAGAAAACTACATAGATAACCTTAAAAATAATCACTTTTAATTGCACTAAGAACCCACACAACTTGGAATAGTTCTTTGAAAACATTGAAACAGGTAGCCCGTGCAGTGAGCAGCAAAACAGGAGCCGAATAGGAGCAGAACGGAGTTCGAACAATAAGCAAAGCAGCGAAGCAGTGAGCTAGGACGTTGAACCAGGGACCAGAAAAGTTACGGAGCTTTACCCCCCTTTCGATCTTCGTGGAACGTGAGTCCGAGAGACGGCTTAAAAGGTTAGACCTGAGGGTATCTTTCACACTTGTTTTCCTTTTCCGCATTAGTTATTAAGTATTTCTTGTATGATTGTAATGTTGAAATGTGTGTGTGTGATTTTTGAGTATGTAAATATGCATGAATTATGAGATGTAATATGTCGTGGGCATTAGATGAATGAGAGATGTGTCAACTCTCGCGGTATATCGGATGGAAACCCGGACATAAATTTCATAGCCGATTCCGAATGGACGGTAATATGATCTGTACTCGGGCCACAACTCCACGTACCGCTTGAGTAAACGGCACCATCTCTCTTTCGTTGTGTTGCTTTTTGTTTATTTAGTTTTCTCTTGAATTCAATATATTTTTATTTTTGTATGATTCAACCAAGCGCATGGGCTTAGTGAGTTAGTCCAAAGGTCCTCCATTTGTGAGACAAAGAGCCGAAAAGGCCACCTTCGTGACACTACTTCGCCGCGCCGGTTGATGTATGTTCGGTTGGACGCAAGATACGTTCAATCGAGCATACTTAGTTTGATATTATTATCTTTATTTTCGTATGTATAAGTCAATCGAGCGCATGGGCTTAGTAAGTGTTGTTGTGAGATCCCCTATGGGGAGGGGCTAAAAGCCCTTTACCACGATGCTTTGCCGCGCCGGTTGACGTGTGTTCGGATTGGATGTAAGATGCGTTCAATCGGGCATACTTGGTTGATATGATTGGTTCTATTCTTGCATGTGTGATATGACGCGCATGGGCTTAGCATGTTGGTCTAAAGGTCCTCTCTTTGAGAGATCAAGAGCCCCAAAAGGTCACCTTTACGGCAGTGCTTCGCCGAGCCCTTTTATTTTCTGTTTATGTATTGCATCAGGTCCGTGTCCGTTCGAACGCGTTCACGAACGCAACTCGAACGCGCATAAATTTTGCCTTATCATGCATCAGGTCTCATTTCCGTTCGAACGCGTTTACGAACGCTATTCGAACGTGAGCATTCTGTTTCATTTCCGTTCGAACGCGTTTACGAACGCTACTCGAACGTGAGCATTCTGTTTCATTTCCGTTCGAACGCATTTACGAACGCTACTCGAACGTGAGCATTCTGTTTCATTTCCGTTCGAACGCGTTTACGAACGCTACTCGAACGTGAGCATTCTGTTTCATTTCCGTTAGAACGCGTTTACGAACGCTACACGAACGTGCACACACTGAACTGAGTCTGTCTTATTATATCCATGCATAATTGCCTATTGATTGATCTTTCTTATGCAAATGTGTCAATGTATTACAATTCGTATGCTTATGTCAATGTAATATTTGGGTATTGTTTCTTGCGGTATATCGGATGGAAACCCAGACGTAAATTCCGTAGCCGACTCCGAATGGACGGTAGTGCGGTCTGTACTTGGGCTACAATTCCACGTACCGTTTGGAAGAGTGCCAATATGTGTGCTTGTATGGTCAATATGTGTGCTTGTGTTTTCTTGAATGTAATATGCAAAATTGTATGTTCGCTGCTATCTTGATATATGTTAAGCATGCAATTTTGAATGTAAGATATGTGTGAAATGCGTACATGAGTTTTATTTTACACATGAGAATTTAGAAGCATGATACTATTGGAAATAAATGTTACTTAAGCTTAGTTAAATTATTACATGAATCCTTTCATTACAAGTGACATAAGTAAGGGACCATTCCGAACCCAACGGTTTGAGGTCTTCCCTTGCAAGGGGTGAGTGCGGCCTTAAATCTTTGTCCTGGTTCACACCGGGTGGCGACTCCATGTTATTCAGTACTTCCCAAACTAGGCCGCGAGCCTAGGAACGGCGTCGCCCAGGTCCTGTTGTCTACAGTCTGGCGACTCCACTGGGGATGTAAAGTTGGCCCCGAAATATTGTCTTGTAATGAGTGGATTTATGTTTTAATTGGCCATGTCTATAGTGGATAAGTGAGGGTTTAATCAAGGGCACTTTGAGGTTAGGTAATGGTTTGGTGTCTTCATTCACTCACTACCTTTCTAGAAGGAAAAGTTGTGAGGACACCTATATGACCATTTACTCGTAGCCTTTGTGATGGACTAATTTGGAGGACTCGTTGTTTATTCCTGACAACAAGCGATAAGAGCCTAAGAGGCTTGGGTATTTAAGTGAGCCTCGCTCCACCTTCCCTCTGGGGGATCTACAACGGGAAATCCATTTGACAGTCCGTCACACACCATAGCTCATTGGCACGTACCTTAGTGTATAAAAAGGGATACGCTCACTTGGTCGCTTGAACCCTTGAGTGGGGAGACCTAGTTGTGGGCTATTCTTCGCCAGTGAGAGCCTTGTCCATACTCTTGCAAATCCACCCATAGACTGGTTTATATGGTTAAGTAGCAATTATTTCCTTGAGTATGTGCTTGTGGACCATCCTCATTTGGATGCAGTTGGACTATTGTCAGAAATGCGGGCTTGCTGGGCCATTTAAACTGGGGCAAGTTTGTATCTTATGACAATTAGGCCCAAAGCTTCTAAAATGATGGTGGGCCACACGGTGGTTATTATTATGTTATGTTTACGTTATCTCCCTTCTATGCTTATGTTTGGGAACATTATCGTTTGGATCCATTTGGACCATTTGTCATGGAATATGGGCTTGTTGGGCCATTTAAACTGGGACAAGAACGTATTTCATGGCTATTGGGCCGAAGGCGTCTAAGTGTTGGTGGGCCACCTTGTGCTTGTTTTCGGAATATTATCATTTGGATTTAGTTGGGCTCTTTGCCATAAGACATGAACTCGTTGGGCCATTTAAACTGGAGCGGGTTCACTCTTATGACAGTTGTCCCAAAGGCTTCTAAAATGATAATAGGCCGATCTGTTTGGAAATTTTATTTAATTTAGTATGTTATACTTTACATATATCTCATGCACCTCATTCATCCATATATCATGTTAACACCGTCTATGTCTCAAAAAGACAACATAGATACCGTTTGGGTTAGAGAAGGGAAAAGGCTCACTAAAAGAACAAGTATGAGTGAATCCGATAATGAGGTGTCCCGTATGGATCAGTTAGAGAATGGTCTCGCCAAGATCACTGAACAGTTGCAGGGTTTGACTACTGCTATGGCTGGTTTAGCTGGGTCTCGTGCCGGGGTTAATTCTGGGGATGTGAGGCAAGAGGAATCTCCGAACAGATTGGGGGATGATATCCCCGCTTTTGATGATGATATGGCAGAGTATGCAGCAGGCAGAGTATCTGGGTCTCAGACAGAGCTACAGAAACTTCGGGATCAGGTTGAGTCGGTTACCCGCAAGATGAGGGGTAAGAATGAGGATCTGCTGGATTATGACACATTGACTTTTGAGGAAGGAACCTGCCTGCACAGTTCAAGATGCCAGATATGGCGAAGTTCAACGGGAACGGGGATCCGAGGGTGAATCTCCGACAGTTTGTATCAGTCATGAGTTCAGTTGGCTTGTCTCAGCGCCAGGTGCAGAAAATGTTTGGAATGTCACTTGAAGGAGCTCCCGTGGTATGGTACCACAGTTTGGAGAAGAAGGTGAAGGAAGATTGGAGGGAGTTAGCTGATGCCTTCCTGAGCAGTATGTCACTGACTTGGAGATTGATTTGTCACTCCGTGATCTGGAGAATGTTAAGCAGAAAGCGGAGGAGAGTTTTAAGGAGTATGTGGAGATGAGTGATTTGAAGATGAGTCAGTGATTTAAAGCAGAAAGCGATAGAGTAGTGGACCATGAGGGCAATTATGAGGAGCCTTCGGAGAGGATCCATCAGATGATCATCAGGGCACCAAGCCGCCATTTATGGCAAGTTGAGGAGGAGACCTCCATGATTGCAGACTTTCGGCAGTTGAGGGAAACTGTCATGGATATTGAGGAAGAAGAGGCCGAGAATAGAAAATTCTATGGTCTGAGCAGAAGGCCCATTGGGGGAACATCGGGAACAAAGCCCGTTTCTGCTGAAGTTGCTGCTATCCGGAACAGGCAGTTTTCCAACTTGGGAAGGCCCCTGTCTAAGGTGCTAGAGAAGTTGAAGAGGCAAGGGCTTTTGAAACCCTTGGATACCAAACCATTACCCAACCCCCTACCACCACAATATAACCTAAACCTTTATTGCCACTTCCACCAACAAAAAGGCCATGACACCGACAACTGCGCCCGACTTCGCCATGAAGTCCAAGACCTAATAGACTCCAAAAAATACCCAACCCAGAAACAGAACAGCCCGATACACACAGAAACCCCTTACCCAACTACCGTGCCGTACCACCACCAGCCTATATGATCAACTCTGGCCTTCCAGAAGACCTTGTCCTAAAATCCTTTCACCCTCAAGCCTTTTGCTTGGGAATCTGGGATAGCACTAGTGAGGATGAGTTTGAGCAGAAGAAGAACTTTTGGCTTGATTTCTCTAGCAGTGATGAGGAGGAAGTAAGGGGAATGACACGTAGCAGTCGTTTTTACAATGATATGGCGGAAAAGGGTAAGGAAGCTTTGACAGATGGTAGAGAAGTGGTTGAGGCTGCAGAAAATACTGAAGGGGATGTAGTGCTGAGGCAATTGAGGAAGACTAGAGCACAAGTGAGTATCTGGGAACTGTTATGTGCATCTCGGGAGCATAGACATGCTATGGTTGAGGCCTTGAGCAAGATTGTGGTACCGGAGGATGCCAACCCCGCAATGTTTGTTGGGTCAGTTCAGAAGGAAGCTTTGCAGATATCTTTTTCTGAGGATGATCTCCCGCCGGAGGGGAGGAATCATAATAGGCCTATTTATCAGGGCCGAAGTGAGGGGCAAGAAAACTTCATGTGTGATGGTGGATGACGGTTCGTCCATCAATGTGTGCCCGTTGAAAATTCTGGCAAGATTGGGTATGAAAGCAACAGACTTGGACCCCTCCAGTATGACTATTAAAGCTTATGATGACAGTAAGCGAGGAGTTGAGGGTACCTTTGTGGCCATGGTCAAAGTGGGGCCGATTGAAGATGAGGTTGAGTTCACAGTGCTGGATATCCCAGCCACTTTTGCCTTATTGTTGGGAAGGCCTTGGTTTCACAAGCTTGGGGGCGTGCCTTCCACTTTGCATCAGATGATCAGATTCCCGTATGAGGGAGAGATTGTTACCATCCGGGCTGAGTTAGATAATATGCTGTGGCTGCCTTGGAAATACTACCTTTCACAAGGTCCAGGTATCAGCCACTTTGATGGTGGAGTGGGTGGATCTGGTGGTGGCTAGGATTATGGAGAAGATGAAGTTTGAGCCGGGTAAAAGTTCAAAATTGCCGGATTTCAGAGGACAGACCACTCGGAAGGGTTTGGGGTACAAATCTGACGAAGAAAAGCCGAAGGTCAAGAAAAAAGGGCCTGAAACTGATGGAGTGCTTTGTGAAAGCTTCAGGGTATCAAGGAGAGCCTGAACCTGTGAAAGTCAATGGGATTGTGGTACCTGGGTTTGAGATCTTCCAGGATTTATTGGGTGAGAAACCATTGACTGGAAAAGCTGTGGAAACAGAGATTTGGGAAGAGGAATTGATGAAGTTGGAGAGCCTGACTTTGAAAGAAGATGAGAAGCCTGAAGAAGACCTGATTGCAGAAGAAGAAGTGTCTATGGATGATGAAGACATTTACCTTCCTGACTTATTTGAATGTACTTCCGCATTATCCAATAATAAAGACATTTCTTTTGCTTACTTGCCTGAGTCATTTCCATTCACTCTGCATGAATCAAGCATATTTGACATCAGTTCAGCCCGAACTATTGCATTTAACTTGGGCACACTTGAGAACCCCAAAGAAATTTTGATTGCAAGTGAAGTAACCTCCGAAGAGAGGGAGAAACTAGAACAAGTGTTGGTCAGATATGCCAAAGTGTTTGCTTGGTCTTATGAGGACATGCCTGGGGTAGACAGAAACATTGCCCAGCACACAATACCGACTTATCCGAATATGAGGCCAGTAAAGCAGAAACTTCGACGGATGAGACCAGAATGGGCTGAGAAAGTCAGAGCAGAGAGGAAGTTAAGAAGCAGATAGATGTGGGGTTCCTGGAAGTGGTAAAATATCCCGATGGTTGGCTAACATAGTGCCGGTACCGAAGAAAGATGGGAAGGTCAGAATGTGTGTAGACTACAGAGATCTCAATAAAGCTTGTCCGAAAGATGATTTCCCTTTGCCGCATATAGATGTTCTGGTTGACAGTGCGGCTTTGTCTGCTATGTATTCATTTGCGGATGGATTTTCAGGGTACAATCAGGTTCTCATGGCTGAGGAGGATAAACACAAGACTGCATTTGTTACCGAGTGGGGTACCTATTGTTACAAGGTAATGCCGTTTGGGCTTAAGAATGCAGGAGCTACTTATCAGCGGATGGCCACTACACTATTCCATGACTTGATGCACAAAGAGATTGAGGTGTATGTGGATGACATGATGGTGAAATCAGAAACGAGAGTTGGGCATATTGAGGCATTGGAAAGGTTCCTTCAGAGGGTTGACAGATATAACCTGCGGCTTAATCCCAAGAAGTGTGTGTTTGGGGTGACATCAGGGAAATTGCTTGGTCATACAGTGGGAATGGGCGGAATAGAGGTAGACTCCGAAAAGATCAAGGCAATCACAGAAATGCCTGCACCGAAAACAGAAAAGGAAGTCAGAGCATTCTTGGGAAAGATTCAGTACATCAGTCGGTTTATTGCCAAGTTGACATCAGTATGTGAGCCTATCTTCAAACTATTGAGAAAAGATCAGCCGGTGAGATGGAATGAACAGTGTCAGACCGCCTTCGACAGAATCAGAGAGTACTTGGTGAAGCCACCCGTATTGAAACCTCCGAGGCCGGGTAGACCTTTGATACTGTATTTGGCTATAGAATCAGAAGCATTGGGAGGTATGATGGTACAGGCAGATGAGACAGGGGTAGAACATGCAGTTTATTATCTGAGTAAGAAGCTGCTTCCGTATGAGGCTCGGTATCAGGAAGTTGAGAAGATCTGTCTTGCAGTGGTATGGGCTTCCAGAAAGTTGCGACATTACTTCCAGTCTTACAAGATCCAGGTGGTGGCAAAGGAGAATCCTCTGAAATATCTTCATTCAGTGCCTTCACTAGTGGGAAAATTGGGCCGATGGTTGGTATTGTTGACAGAGTTCGACATTGAGTATATCACCTCCAAAGTGATCAAGGGACGAGCAGTAGCGGAGTTTCTAGCATTGCAACCTGTTGAGGGAGATCAGTATAAGTTTGAGTTTCCAGATGAAGAGATTCAAGCAATAACAGTTCAGAGATGGAAGATGTATTTCGACGGGGCAGTGAATTACAAGGGAGCCGGAATTGGGATCGTGATAGTAACCCCCGAGGGAGAGACCTTGCCTTTGGCTAAGAGGTTGACATTCAGAGTGACTAATAACATGGCTGAGTATGAAGCATGTGCTTTTGGCCTGACAGCATTGATAGCCTTGAAGGCCGGGAGTGTGGAAATCTACGGAGATTCTATGTTGGTAGTCCAGCAGATGCGAGGAGAATGGGAACTGAAGGAAGAACGGTTGAGGCCTTATCTTTTTCACCTCAGAAAATTGGCACAGGATATCCCCGAGTGTAAGTTTCAGCACCTACCGAGGGAAGAGAATCAGATGGCAGACGCATTAGCTACACTAGCAGCGACTTGGGAAAATCCAGAGAAGTTAGTGATGAGACCGTTGATACTGACAACAGCAAGTAAACCTGCTTATGAGATAGAAAGAATTCTAGAAGTTGAGGTTGACGATGGTAAACCTTGGTATTATGACATCCAGAGGTATCTGGAACATGGTGAATTCCCGGAAGGGGCGGGCAGAAAAGACAAAATAGCCATTCAGAAGTTGGCTTCCCAGTATGTGACTTTGAGAGGGGAACTGTACAAGAGGCAGGCAAACGGCATTCAGTTGAAATGTTTGAGAAAAGAATAAGCTCAGAAAGTGATGGAAGAGGTACATGCCGGGGTATGTGGTCCGCACATGAATGGGTTGAACTTGTCCCGCAAGATAGTGAGACAGGGGTTTTATTGGTCGACTATGGAGACAGACTGCGCAAGGATGGTAAAGCACTGTCACGACTGTCAGATACACGGCAATCTGAGTCATCTGCCGCATACAGAATTACACGGGTTGTCAGAGCCGTGGCCTTTCTCAGCATGGGGAATTGACATGATCGGGGAAATTCGACCGAATGCATCTAATGGGCACCGCTTCATAGTAGTAGCAGTGGATTACTTCTCAAAAGGGTAGAAGCTGAGTCGTTCCGGAACGTTACAGCGAAGCAGATGGCAAAGTTCATAGCTCGGAACCTCATTTGTCGTATGGTATGGTATGCCGCATCATGTAGTGACAGACAACGGGGTCCAGTTTCAAGGAGAGACGAAGGCAATGTTACAGAGGCATGGAATAGGCCACCACAAGTCATCACCGTACAGGCCGCAGGCAAATGGGGCAGTTGAGGCAGCCAACAAGACTATAAAGACAATTTTAGCCAAGATGACAGAAAATTGTAGAGATTGGGCCGAGAAATTACCGTATGCTTTGTGGGGGTACAGAACATCAGTAAGAACGGCAACGGGTGCAACACCTTACTCCTTGGTCTACGGAATGGAAGCAGTATTTCCAGTAGAAGTAGAAATACAGTCCCTGAGGGTATTGGCAGAGGCAGAATTACCGGAACAGGAATGGGCCGCACAGAGATTTGATCAGTTGGTACTGTTGGATGAGAAGAGAACGAAGTCTTTGTATCACATGCAGTTGTATCAGAAGAGACTAGCCCGGGCATTCAACAAGAAAGTACGTCCCACAAAGATCAGAAAGGGTGATTTGGTACTTAAGCAGTCGAGGCCGTCGACGACGGATCCGAGAGGGAAATTCAGGCCTAACTGGGAGGGAAGGACCTTACATCGTTCAGAAAGTCCTGGGAAATGGAGCAGTGAAGCTATCAGACTTGGAAGGAAATGAATTCACAGAACCAATCAATGTTGACAGGTTGAAGTTGTACTTTGCTTGAGAAGACTTGGTCGCCAGCGGAAGACCTAACCCAACGGAGTAAGAAAACTCCTGCATACATGCATACACGTAACCAATTGCATATTTTGTGCTTGTTCTGTTTTGTGTAAACAGGTGTTGAAGACGCAAAAGAGCGAGCAGTAAGCCAATCAGAGATGGTAAAGGCACAGCATTTGATATGGGCAGTAATCTGAAGATTGAGGTCCCAATGAAGTTAAGTCCGGGTATGGGTCTCGGAGGGCGAAGCCCATATCGGCTAAAGAGCGAGGTTCGAGGTTCCACATTGTGTCAGCTTGGGGGCGAAGCCCACATCGGCTGAGGAGCGAAGCTCCACATCATCATTTTCGGGATGCGTCCCAGGGTCGAGGCCCATATTTTGTCAGCGGTCGGTATTGGGATGCGTCCCAGGGTCGAGGCCCCCGTTGTCGGTTGCAGCTATTGGGATGCGTCCAGGATCGAGGTCCACTGCATCATCATTTTCGGGATGCGTCCCAGGGTCGAGGCCCACATTTTGTCAGTGGTATTGGGATGCGTCCCAGGGTCGAGGCCCCCGTTGTCGGTTGCAGCTATTGGGATGCGTCCCAGGATCGAGGTCCACTGCATCATCATTTTCGGGATGCGTCCCAGGGTCGAGGCCCACATTTTGTCAACGGTATTGGGATGCGCCCCAGGGTCGAGGCCCCCGTTGTCGGTTGCAGCTATTTGGATGCGTCCCAGGTTCGAGGCCCACATCATCAGCAGCACCGAGATGCGTCTCAGGATCGAGGTCCACTGCAGTATCAGCTCAGCTCGAGGCAGCTAGCTAGCCAGAGTAAGTAAAATGCATTGCATAACTTGATAGGATTGTTCAAAGTCACACACTGCACAAGTCCCATCAAAGTGGGGGCGACTGTAGGCATTGCATTTCACATGTGAAACCCGATGAGGAGTCTATTTGGAGACACAACTACCTTTTGAGTCGGATGCCGCGGGAAACAGATATCGGAAGGGGGAAATTCAGAAAAAGCAAGCCCACTGTCTTCGTTGGTGCTGCGTTCGTACTTCGTTCGAACGGTAAACAGATTGCGGGCGTTCGTGTAGCGTTCGAGGGAGCGTTCGAACGGTGTCGGTTAATTCTGGTTTTGCTGCTAGCCTCACACCCAGCCCATTTAGCTCCCCAAAGCCCATAAAACACATCCCAAATTAAATAATTAAATATTAAACATTAAATAAAAACATTTAAATCATTTACCAATTAAAATAATCAATTACCAACTTAAACTAAAATCATGCCTAAATTAAACAAATCACACACTAAATCAAAATATAATCATACCAAATTAAAATCAATCTTAACCAATTAAATCCAATCATATATTTGACTTCCTAATCTAATAAGATATTTACCAATATAAAATATTTGTATTCCTAAACCAACACAAATTAAATATTACAACTTCCTAAAGTAAAATATTTTGTCCCCCCCTCAATCCTTTGATTTCCTTGTTTAAAACTAAATCATATCCTAATTTAATGCAAAAATCCCTTCCCTTGTAAACCCTAGCCATTCTATATAAACAACCCCTAACCAAGGCCATGGCGGTCCTTCACACAACCACAATTCACACCCAAGCTCTCTCGAAATTTCTCTAAACTCTCTCTACACACCCAAAACACATCCAAGAGAAAACACTTCATACACACACAAAAAGAAAACAAAGAAACCACCACAAGACCACCCTCCATAGCCGAACCCAAACTCCCCCATAGCCGAATTCTAAAAACACGCCAAAACAACCTCCTAGATTACCTTAAACAGTAGCCCAAAATCCTTAAAAAACAGTAACTTAGAAAACTACATAGATAACCTTAAAAATAATCACTTTTAATTGCACTAAGAACCCACACAACTTGGAATAGTTCTTTGAAAACATTGAAACAGGTAGCCCGTGCAGTGAGCAGCCAAAACAGGAGCCGAATAGGAGCAGAACGGAGTTCGAACAATAAGCAAAGCAGCGAAGCAGTGAGCTAGGACGTTGAACCAGGGACCAGAAAAGTTGCGGAGCTTTACCCCCCTTTCGATCTTCGTGGAACGTGAGTCCGAGAGACGGCTTAAAAGGTTAGACCTGAGGGTATCTTTCACACTTGTTTTCCTTTTCCGCATTAGTTATTAAGTATTTCTTGTATGATTGTAATGTTGAAATGTGTGTTGTGATTTTTGAGTATGTAAATATGCATGAATTATGAGATGTAATATGTCGTGGGCATTAGATGAATGAGAGATGTGTCAACTCTCGCGTTATATCGGATGGAAACCCGGACATAAATTTCATAGCCGATTCCGAATGGACGGTAATATGATCTGTACTCGGGCCACAACTCCACGTACCGCTTGAGAAACGGCACCATCTCTCTTTCGTTGTGTTGCTTTTTGTTTATTTAGTTTTCTCTTGAATTCAATATATTGTTTATTTTTGTATGATTCAACCAAGCGCATGGGCTTAGTGAGTTAGTCCAAAGGTCCTCCATTTGTGAGACAAAGAGCCGAAAAGGCCACCTTCGTGACACTACTTCGCCGCGCCGGTTGATGTATGTTCGGTTGGACGCAAGATACGTTCAATCGAGCATACTTAGTTTGATATATTATCTTTATTTTCGTATGTATAAGTCAATCGAGCGCATGGGCTTAGTAAGTGTGTTGTGAGATCCCCTATGGGGAGGGGCTAAAAGCCCTTTACCCACGATGCTTTGCCGCGCCGGTTGACGTGTGTTCGGATTGGATGTAAGATGCGTTCAATCGGGCATACTTGGTTGATATGATTGGTTCTATTCTTGCATGTGTGATATGACGCGCATGGGCTTAGCATGTTGGTCTAAAGGTCCTCTCTTTGAGAGATCAAGAGCCCCAAAAGGTCACCTTTACGGCAGTGCTTCGCCGAGCCCTTTTATTTTCTGTTTATGTATTGCATCAGGTCCGTGTCCGTTCGAACGCGTTCACGAACGCAACTCGAACGCGCATAAATTTTGCCTTATCATGCATCAGGTCTCATTTCCGTTCGAACGCGTTTACGAACGCTATTCGAACGTGAGCATTCTGTTTCATTTCCGTTCGAACGTGTTTACGAACGCTACTCGAACGTGAGCATTCTGTTTCATTTCCGTTCGAACGCGTTTACGAACGCTACTCGAACGTGAGCATTCTGTTTCATTTCCGCTCGAACGCGTTTACGAACGCTACTCGAACGTGAGCATTCTGTTTCATTTCCGTTCGAACGCGTTTACGAACGCTACACGAACGTGCACACACTGAACTGTGTCTGTCTTATTATATCCATGCATAATTGCCTATTGTTGATCTTTCTTATGCAAATGTGTCAATGTATTACAATTCGTATGCTTATGTCAATGTAATATTTGGGTATTGTTTCTTGCGGTATATCGGATGGAAACCCAGACGTAAATTTCGTAGCCGACTCCGAATGGACGGTAGTGCGGTCTGTACTTGGGCTACAATTCCACGTACCGTTTGGAAGAGTGCCAATGTGTGCTTGTATGGTCAATATGTGTGCTTGTGTTTTCTTGAATGTAATATGCAAATTGTATGTTCGCTGCTATCTTGATATATGTTAAGCATGCAAATTTGAATGTAAGATATGTGTGAAATGCGTACATGAGTTTATTTTACACATGAGAATTTAGAAGCATGATACTATTGGAAATAAGTGTTACTTAAGCTTAGTTAAATTATTACATGAATCCTTTCATTACAAGTGACATAAGTAAGGGACCATTCCGAACCCAACGGTTTGAGGTCTTCCCTTGCAAGGGGTGAGTGCGGCCTTAAATCTTTGTCCCGGTTCACACCGAGTGGCGACTCCATGTTATTCAGTACTTCCCAAACTAGGCCGCGAGCCTAGGAACGGCGTCGCCCAGGTCCTGTTGTCTACACTCATCATCCCCTTGCTTCATCAGTCTCAATTCTCCCACCATTTTCTTGGGGACGCAGGCCCCTTTGAAGTGTCGAACAAAATGACCTTCTGAGTTGAGCGAAGCTACTGATGCTTCCCGGGGCAAGACTTCTGAACCACAGAATGGCAGACCCACCCAAGGTTAGGGGGAATACTTTGCAAATGGCGTCCCCTACTACTCCCTGGACTTCCATCAACAAGACAAAGCTTTCGATGTGTGATTTCGGGTCAGAGTGGCCTTTGTAGGGTGCCATGGTCGGCATGCTGAATCGCTTTGGGAATCTTGCCGACCTTTTTTTTCCGCGAGGGAGATTCATCTTTGCCGTCCTGGACATCCCCTCTGTTTGCATTGGGATATACTCCCCATTTGATCAGCTCCTCCCGTAACCAAGATTTCATGTTGCTATCTTTGGTTCCACTCTGCCTCCTGCGGTTCTTCTTTCTTTCTGTTATCCCGGGGGAGGTGCTTCTCGTGGCCGGTATCTTCTCGTACTTCTTCGTCATATTCTTTCTCCTTTCGCCGGTGTTGCGAAGGCTATCATAGGAGGGGTCTGGTGACGATTTGTCACTCTCTTCCTCCCATGTGTCCTCGGTCCGGGAATCTCCCTGGACACTACTACAGATCTCACCCTGTAAGGGTCTCTCCTCCGGGGTCTGCCGTCCTCACTTATATCGACAATTCTCTTTCCTTCTGCTATGTCGTTCCTTCGTCGGCTAGTCTCGGCCTCGAATTTTCCATTGTGTGCTCCTTCTATCCTTTCCAAACGGTCTACTATGGTTTTTAGCAGAGTTTGGCTTTCCTCCCTTTCTTTCCTAAGGTTCTCCTCAATCTTCTCCATCCAATCTGCAGCCGAGCTCCCTGATGGTTGGTGGCTTCCGTCTTCGCCATTGTCTCACTACGCGAGTTGCTTTTTGTTGAGTTCCCCACAGACGGCGCCAACTGTTGACGGCTGATTTTGGTCTCAGGGTAATATTGGAATATCACTCCCGAGGAAATCCTCCCTCAATAGTGAATTTGTTTGGTTATGGGGGACCAAAGGCAAATTTAGCGAAAGACAGATAAACACACCAATCAACAAGGAGATTTTACGTGGTTCGGTGGATTTGGATCCGACCTACGTCCACGGGCACAAACAAGATGATACTTTTATTATTCAAAATGCGCTTCTCAGACCGTTCTTTGTGTTTTACAAGTCAGAGCTTGGTGATTCTGATCTCAACTCTACCTTGCTCTCAACTTGTTCCTCTTATTCTCTCTTTTTGTTGTTCTTCTTTTTTCCTCTCTACTTTATGCACACTCTACCCTTCTATTTATAATAGTGTAGAAATCATATTCCTATTTGTACAAGAATTTCCTAGTTGAAACAATTTCGTTTCCCATAAGGATTCCTAGTCAAAACTGTTCCCTTTTCCCATAAGGATTCCTAATCAAAACTACCTTTACTTCATTTATCCTATTAGGATATTAACTCACCAGTTTTCCTCATGAAAATAGGATAACTTGTCATCTTATCCACGAGGATAGGGTATTATCTTCAGGAGCACGCCTCGCTATATGGTCGGTCTTCATGAGGTCGGTCACAATAGTTTTTTGTACTGAGAGTGCTGCTGTCGACCTGATAATTGCCCAGTCATCCAATCTTTAAGTGGTTGGGTTAACGATCTTAAGTGCTCGGCCCCTGACTCATGTGGTCGGGTCGGTATTAATGATCCGGACAATAAGGGAATTACCCTTTTACCCATGTCGTGCTGCTTAAATGACATAGTGCCCGGAAAACACCATCATTAATATTGTGATTAGCATTTTTATGATTCTGTCTTGATTAATTTTTTTTTATTGTTAGATTTTTTTTCTGCATGATGATTTGATTAGTGAAATTGTGTAATTGTTGATCTTTTATGCCACTACAACAAAATGACTTTTAGTGGCGAAAATTTTCGCCACTAAAAGCTATATTTTCGCCACTATTTCGACACTAAAAGTGCGACACAAAAGGTATTAGTGGCGAAAATTTAATTCGCCACTAAAATATTTTTCGCCACTAAAAGTGTATTTTTTTCGCCACTGAAGGTTACTTTCAGTGGCTAAAATTTCGCCACTAAAAGTCCTTTTTTGGCCCTTAAGATCACTTTTAGTGGCGAAAATTAGTACCTTTAGTGGCGAAATTGTTTTCCCCACTAAAAATACTGTTTTTTTAAAAAATGTAATAAAATAAAATAAATCCTAAATTTTTAATATACCATATGATATTTTATATTGTAAAGTTTTACAATACATAAATTTTGATATATTAATTTAATGATCATATACATTAATATATGCAAATCGAATATTTGTATTTACAAGCAAAAAATATATATATTGTTATAATATCAAAACATACAAATGATCAACAAATTACAATTCAAAAATAAAAAATTATTGTTGATTCCGTCTTAGTTCTAAGTTTACATTTTATATCCAAACTTTAAAATTGATGAGTCTCTTCAACAGTTTGTGATGGCATGAACCGACGGCTGTTGTGCTCCGCACAAGCTGCAATATCAACACCAGATTTAAAAATCAAATGACTATTGAACCCAAGTTTATACTATAAGTACAACGTATGAGATAAAATATAATTTGATTGAAGGGAAGGAAAAATGTGAAGAAAATGACAGAGTGGAAATATATATTTCCTCACTTTATCATATATTATTATTAATCAGAACTGGTCATGAATTGCATGAGTTGATTCTATATACCAATACACAAGCATCGTTTCTAATTTCCCACATTTATAGAGGATTTGTGCACTAGAATTCCAGTTTTAACCACAGAAGAAATGAAATTACTTAAGAAAAATAGAATACATGAGACATACTTCTAGCTCATGGACGATGGCTGCAGTGCGCCAACCATATATGCAGGAAGCAATTTTACTTAATCCATTTTCTACCAAAAGATTTACACACTAAAAAAAACTCATCAATCAAAACCAAAAAGCTGCATCTAAACTCATTTCATCAAACTCCTTATCACACCAAATTCCTACTTTATCCACTCCAAAAAAAAAATGTAAATATCTAATCATCAAAATCACAACTATATAAGAAAAGATTTATAAACAAATGAGGTAAGCAGCAACCTGCTCTCTGACATCATCACTGGTTCGGGTATTTATTATAACTTTCTCTCTTTCATTACCTTGAAATATCATCAAATCGGTCATACTAAAATAATACTCATGCCAAACATTTAATCCACTATCACTAACCTTGTATACATGCATATGTTATCATCTCATCATGTTCTAGCATTCTTACAATATGATCTTTCTAAGTAAGCAAACAACTCATACAATCAAAGCTTGACTTACAACTAATACCATGCATGCTTCATGCACACTTACACCATCAAAGCTTGACTTACTTTCATGGCTAATAACATCAACAGCCTACAGCAATCCAACAAATGGCTTATATTCATATATTTCTACTTAACTGACATAAATGTTTGCATAACTTAATATACATATTCAACTAGTTGAAGATAGCGAACACCCTCAAACCAAAAGGCTTACCTCCAATTTTGATTAAAATGAATACAAACAAATTACGAATTAAAAAACTCACTTGTAAAGAAAGTTGTGATCATGGAGACCAACAACAAGAGCAGAAGCACCAATCTCCCTCATAAGAGCCACAATCTTGGTTCACTAAAAAAATAATGAACTTGCCTTGTCAGCTAAAGGTTCACGACTAAATGGAGGATCATGCTCCAAGTATTCAAAAATAAGCTGGCCTGGAGGATTGCGAATCTCACTTTCTTCACTTGATGAACCCACTCTTTTTCAACCAAAATCTACACAGGCAAAATATGCAAACCAAATCAAGCAATTTGTTCCTTGTGAGACGCCGTTCATTGCCTTCACCATAAGCAGCAATGTGTTCCTTGTGTTTTAGTCGAAGCTTCTCAGTTGCTTTCTTAATAACCTCAAAGCCTCCATCATTCCTCATGGATTTGGTGCTGAAACATTGTCAAATATTTTATGAGGATATAAAACTTCTATCTCAGTTATACATTTAACACGAAGAAAACTTCTATCTCTATTATACATTGATTATTTACTAAATAACTTTCTCCAAGAGGTACCCTGATTCACAGCAAAAAAAAAAAAGTAAGAAACAGTATGTGGAATATAGCATGAAAATTTATTAAGATTAGAACCAGTAAGAAATTTAAAGCAAATGTGGAATATGGAGTGATACAGTATAATCTACAACATGGAGTGATACATAAAGATGTCACTCTAAATGTAAGAAACAATTGTTATAACAATGAGACTTGCAGACATGTCTCAATTTTCTTCAGGAAATTATTAGCATAAAGTATCATTCTCAAGGTTTACAAAATTATGAAAAGCAAAAATGCAAAATGCAACCGGAGAAAGAAATTTTAAGTCATATATGCATGGACAATATTTAAATTTGTAGTCTAACACAAAGCAAAATGCAAAATGGTTTCGTTTACTGTAATCGGGGTACCAGCCCCATTCCAATCACCCTGTTCGGACAAAATTTTTAAAAGATACATACAGTCAATACGCAAAGGGAAAAACTACAGAACTTTGAATCAATATCAGGCCTCTAATGTTGCAATTCAATAGAGAATATATGGTATTTTAACGAAGCATAAAAATTGAGAACGATCAAGGAGAATTACCTGATTAGCTTGGGCGAAGTCTTAGAGAAGAGTTGAAGTCCTGAGCCAATTTTTACCCCCACTCCATTTCAACCAAAATCCCAAAGGCAAAATCTGCAAACCAAATCAAAACCAACATTGAACAAAAACCCCACGACCAAAATCAGAAATAAACCAATCACCATTTAAATCAAAGCCCTAGACAAGTTGAAACCCACTTAAATTTGTAACGCCCAAAATAAAAAACAAAATAAAATGAGTAAATTACACTACAAGAAAAAAGGCCTTACTGACACTAAGGTTAGTGACACTAGGCTAAAAGTGTCAGAAACGACGTGTAAATGTGCCTATTTCCGTGTTTTTCACTTAAATATCAATAATTACTGACACTATGGTATCAGTGATTTTAGTGTCAGTAATTACTATTACCATAGTATCAGTAAGAAATAAAAAAAAAAAAAAACGCGTAGTCGTCTGGAGTCGAACCAACACCTCACGGAAGTGACGTTTTTCGCATATATTACTAAATCTCATGGCTTCTCATTTGCGAATCATTTACTGAACCAACTCTTGCCGAACCAACTCTTGTCGCACAATCATCATTTGCGAATCACTCACATGGCTTCTCATTTACCGAACCAACTCTTACAAATCCCTCAAATCCTCCATAGACAGGCCTCCAAGAAACTCGAAACCATGAAAAGCGAAAGCCCAGTGAAAGAATCCGGCCGTGATTTGTCCTTATTCAAATTCAAATCCGGTGCCGTTGTGGCCCTTGTTCTTTTCATTGTTTTTGGGTTGTTGAATTCTCTGTTTGAATGGAAACTGGGAAAGTTGTTGCGAAATTACCCTTTAAGCCCTTTGGGATTGTGATGAAGATGAGTCAGAGGAGAGGAGTGGCTAGGGTTTTAGAATTTCTCTCATGCTTTGTTCAAGATTCACGAGGGGGGCTAGGTTTGTAATTTCTGATTTTCTGTGTGTGCAGAACAAAGAAACAGAGGAGCTAGGGTTTTCAATTTCTATTTTGTCCAGGTACGACGCCTTTGGGACATTTGATCAAAATGGCCCCAAAACTCGCGTTTTTACAATTTCCACCCCCTAAAAATCACAATTTGATATGTTTTATCCCTATTTGCGATTTTGTTGCGTTTCAACCAGATTTTAATCCATATGATCGTAAAAACGTACGATTCTACGTTTTTAAAAAGCTGTTTTTACAACCATGAGTAAGATAACTTGTGCTATCCTATGAGACTGGGTTTTAACATTTGAATTTATAGGGTCCAGGAGAATTTGCTTCGTGATCGTGGAGGAAATAATGATGCAAAGGATTTTGTAGAAAAGCAGCCGGTGAGTTAGACTTGGTTACTATTGCGTAATTACTGGTGGAAACTTGGAGTTGCCTTGTGAATGTGCTTATGATTTATTTTCTTCTAACATATATATTCCTTTTTCCTTTGCTCTTAATCTGTTGCAGCTACCAGAGGATGCTCAATTGCCAAAATCTGGGGGTGAGTGAATACAATTTGATTGAAACTAGACTGATGTATGATACTAATGTTCATGAGATGCCAATTTTCATAAATTGCATTTGTATTTTGAATTTTTGATTTTTGACTTTGAAAATATCACTATTAATTTCTTAATCATCAGCATGTAATCTAATTTACACCTATTTTGATTATGATTGTTTCTCCAGTAAGTTTATGGTGCTAACCACGTGCAATGTTTGATATAGATTCACAATCGTCACCAAACAGTGAGATGGATGGCACTGACAAAGTGGGACAATCTGCGAATGCAACTTCATATACGACATCTATTGTTTTATCTAAGGGTAATGAAAAGACAAGTTCCCATGGTGAACCATTGGAAGCTGCAGTATCTAGTAAAGCCCCTAGAGAATTACAATCTGTAAATCCTCGTGGAAGACCTGGTAGTTCTGCATCGTCTAATTCAGATCGTGCAGCTGCCACTCTAGCTTCTAATGCTCCTGGTTTATCTCCAAGCTCATCAGTGGGTTCTTTTTCTTCTGAAAAATCAACATTGAATCCCCATGCCAAGGTGTGATTGATATTATGGGTGTTATATGATCATTTGACTTTACTGCTGTCACAAATACATTAAGATAGATGACTTAAGTGTTTATTCTTACTATACTCTCTTCCCGTGTTAAAGATTTTTCTTCTCAATGTGTTAACATATTCTTCGTCTATAGGTTTCAGGAATTTAAATTCAATCCTAATGCAAAGAGTTTCATTCCCTCTCAAGTGCCTGCTAGGCCTCTATCTCCTGTTGGTGATAATGCCTTCTATCATCCACCAAATGTGTCTGCCGTACCACATATGCATGGCTTGCCTGTTGGTTTTGGAGTAAGTAGTTGAATTTTTTTCCCCTTCAAGCCTTATTTTTCATGGTTTCATGTAAGGAGTGTGAATGGTTTTTTATTGGGATTAGTTTTTAACTTTGGATTAGTTTTTAACTTAAACCAATCCAAATTCTCTTTTATGATGTTTACTAATATGTTATGACTTTTATGCTTCCATTAGATGGAAATTACATGCATTTCATGAAAAATCTCAATGCATGCTGTTCAACTTGTTTGATATTTGTGGCTAACTTAAATTTTCAGATGGGATCAGTGGTAGCTGGGCACCAGCCTGTCATATATCAGGTTGCACCAATGCAATCACCCCAAACATATTATCATCCACATGGACCCCAGGTATGACGTGGCTTCAAATTTATATCAGAGACTGCATGTTCTTTCTTATGACATTAATCAGGGGTACTTATGCTTGTATCATCTGATTAGACATTTATTACCCTTATCCATCTGATTGCAGTATGGACAGCAGATGCATGTTGGCCAATCTAGACCAGTCTTTTACATGCCAAACTACCAGTCTTTATTTCTATGCTTTTTATTGTATGTTATGATTTGTTTGTTTTGGTGATTATGTAGCTGTATGAAAGATACAACTTGTTATTATGGATGTCATTTGGTTTTTTATATGCATGCTCTTAGGTTGTTGGTATGGTTATTGTCAATAAGTGCTTTATGTGACAAAAATTAGATTAGGGTATATTTTGTATTTATATTTTGTATTTTTATTTGGATGTATTTAATGTTTTTATTTATGAAGATATCGATTTTTTTGGAAGTCCATCTAATTCTTAACATTTGGTTTATAATTCAGATTTTGTGCCAGATATCATATTGTTGGGGGATTGTTGCAGGCTTCTCAACAAGTATCATGAATTTTGGTGGGGGCATGACATTTTGGTGGGACTTTAAGAGTAGTTTTTGAAATTTATATATGTTTAATTAAAGATTGTCTATGGAGTTTTTGTATTCATCATGTGATACTGTTGAATTGATTAATATGATTAATCTATTTATTGCGAATTTTATATAAATGTATTTTTTAGTTTTTTATTTCATTGAGTTGGTTTAATATATATATATATATATTAATATATATATATATATATATATATATTTTATGATTAATTAATTACAAAACATAAGAAATATAATTGTGAAATAATACGATTTTTAAATTTAAAAGATATTGACGGATATTGATACTATAGTAACAATAATTACTGACACTAAAAATCAAATATATGCGATATACTGATACTGCAGTAACAAAATTTACTGACACTATAGTATCACTAAATACTGATGTTATAGTGTCAATAATTTACTGACACTAAAATAGTGTGAGAGATTACTGATACCATAGTGTCAATAATTTTCTGATACTACAGTATTAACGTTTACTGACACTAGAAACTAGTGTCAGTGATTTCTGGCTGCGGCAACACTGACACATTTATATAGTGTCAGTAAAACCCTTACTGACACTAATTTAGTATCAGTAAAAGCCTTTTTCTTGTAGTGTTAAGAATTTGAACATTGGGACATGGGCGTTTCAACGTGATTCGTGAGAGTGTGAGAGAGAAAGTAGAGCGAGAGTGAGAGAGGACGAGTCTGAGGTAGAGAGTTTTGAGTCTTTGAGAGAGACAGAGCGCTCCGAGAGATAGAGATGAGTCAGAGGCAAGAGAAACCTTAACCTTAGGGTTTCGTTGAGGGAAGAGTTAAAATAGGTTAGGATTTTGTTTTGATAAAGAAAAAATGGAGGATTAGGGTTTGTTAATGTTTAGGTTCACACAAATAATTTTGGAGAAGGCGGCCAGGTCTGTAAACGAAGAAAAATGAAAAAGCCGCGGAAATGAATGGGGAGAAGGCGCCTATTTATTTAATCTATTAGTGGGGAAAAATTCTCCACTAAAAATAATAAATTCGCCACTATAAATCTATTTTTAGTGGCGAAATCATTTTTCGCCATTAAATGTGAATTTTTAGTGGCGAAATTGGATTTCGCCACTAAAAGTGAACTTTCAGTGGCGAAATAGGATTTCGCCACTAACTGTAAACTTTTAGTGGCGAAATAAATTTCGCCACTAAATTTTCGTCACAAAAAATCATTTTTCTTGTAGTGTGCAAGGTGAAAAATTGTTTGGGGATTATGATTGGGAGAGTTTAATATTTTTTGGTGTTGTCAACAGGTGATGCGAGGCACGTGGTGAATGAGCCATAAATTTGATGAATAAAGCATAAATAAATATCTAAACATTCTATTGACACTCCTCTTCACAAAGTCCATTTGAAGCTATCTGTTAGTGCAATAGCACTCAAGATGGAATTTGATGATGTAATGTGGAAGACTTCGATGTGCATTAGCGGACATTACAAAAAGATGTCAAAGTAATTAGTGATGAAGAACAAAATTGATGAGAAGACTCAAGCGTCTGTTGAAGAAAATCTTATGTGGTCTTAGCTTATGGCTCTCTTTGTAAGTGAGTTGATAATTTAATCTCTAAACTCCTAGGTCAAATACACATTCATTTAGATGCATTAGGGTCATATGCAAAATATTTTCAACTTTCGAATTTCATATTTTCTGCACTGAAACCGGCATACCGGTCTCCCACACCAGCATACCGGTGACCCTGCAATGCCTTGGGAAGATTTTCATGCTCTCTGGAATAAGGCTGCTCTATACCAATCTCCCATACTGGTAAGCTGAAGTTTGCACATCATTGTGTCGGTCCCCATATCGGTGACCTAATCTGCATACCAGCCTCCATACCAGTCAGTAATCCAGTATTATGCTTTAATATTCAATAGTAATACAACCATTATATTTTGTTGGACCGACATAACGACCTTTGAGACCGGCATACTGGTCTCTGACACAGAACAATGGATGTTTTACACTTTCTCCATAAATAAAGCCTCAATTTCATTTTTGTCATTTTCTTCAACCTTCATATAATTTTCTCTATGGTAAAACAAAGAGTTTACAAAACCTTCATCATCATGCACTCTCATACTCAATCTCACATACTAAACCTTCATATCATTTGTAGTGAGCTTTAGATTTTTTGAGTTAGCAACTCACATCATTAAATGTTCATTATCTTTGGCAGTGTCCAAGTGGTATTGTAAATATTCATATCTTAAAAACTTGTGGTTGGGAAATCCCTTTGTGAGTGGGCATACTCAAAAGGGTAATTGTTATAAAAGGTTGTGAGTAAGCCTATGAATAAAACTCATTGTTAAGGTTTGAGAGTGAGCCATTGGAAAAATCTTGTGTAAAGGTTTGGAGTGATTCTAGAGGATACAACTCTTGGTTGCGAGTGAACCACAGAAAACTCGGTGTAATTTGTGCATTCAATTTAGTGGAAAGTTTCAAGCGTGGCTTGGAGGAGTGAGCGTAGACATTGTTGGCCGAACCACTATAAATTTGGTGTCAATTTCTCTAACCATATCTCTTTAATTTATCGAAAGCTTCACATTACATTTTCATACTATTTAGTATAGCTTGTCATTTAGAAAATTATGTTTTGGGTATATTGTAATTGAGAAATTGATTATTAAGCTTAATTGGTAAAACTATTAACTTAGTGGTGTAAAATCAAAAAGATTTATATTTCTGCAATATTATGCCATTACCCAATTCACCCCACTCTTGGGTATAGATAATTGCTTATTGTATGTACTTTTAGGAAATTTCAATTGGTACCAGAGCTTGGACTACTCGCAAAAGACTTGACTATCCGAGAAAAGATAATATGGCAATTACAAGCAATACATCAATGAACCTTACCGAGGGATTTCCGACAAATAGACCTTCGTTTTACATCGGAATCGACTACAATTATTGGAAGATATGGATGTTGAACTACTTTCTTACCGTTAAAGTGCAATCCTTCAAAGTGATCACAAAAGATACAAGAATGCCAATGAAGAATGATAACAATAGTGTGGAGTTTGTGAAGCCGTATTTTGAATGGACCGATGAGGATTTCATGAAAGCCTCCCTATATGCTAAGGCACTTATCCATCTTCTTTGTGCAATTGATCAGAGTCAAATCAATAAGCTTCCGGAATTTGAAAATGCATATGAATTATGAAAGTCTTTGGAAATGGTCAATTAGGGCACAAGCCAAGTCAAAAGTCAAAGATAAACCGATTCATGTGCGAGTTGGATAGCTTCAAAATGGAAGCCTATAATGATTGTGAATCAACGTTGTGCTTTAAGGAAAAATATTGACTCAAGTGATCAAGTGAAGAAAATTCTTAGGTCACTCCCTAAAGAGTATTTGCACCTCCTCTATCAAGGAATCAAATAATATCAACAATTTGAAATTAAATGATTTAGTGGGAAAATTGTTGGATTATGGGATGGACCTCAATATGGACCTAAAGGAAGAAGAAGAAAAGAATAAGACGCGAATAACCCTTAAGTCATTTGTGAGAAAAATGAGATAATGATAGCTCAAGTGATGAAAAAGAAGATAATGAAGATGAATTGTCACATTTGATAAAAAATTTCAAGAAATTTCTCAAATCCGAAAAGTTTAAAGTGAAATCTCGGATGGATGAAAGTAGGGAAGAAAATTAGCTACGAAAGCACAAGAAAGATAAAGTCATATTCTTTTAGTGTGAAAAGTCAGGTCATGTGGTTTCCGATTGCCCAATGAGGAGATTCAAAGGAAAATTCAAGAAGAAAGTAATGAAGGTAACTTGGATCTATAGTGACAATAGATCATCTGAGGATGAGAGTGATGAGGGAACAATAAATCTCGCTTTCATGGCTATTGATGATCTATTAGAGGAAAGCGATGAAGAAAATGTACATGATTCCCTAGAATATAATGAATTGCATGATAATTTCAATGAATTACATGAGTTATATGATTTGCTTAGAAAGAAGAATAAAATGATTAAAATCATCATTTATCACTATTACATGATCATCCATCAATTGTTGAGAAAAATAAATGTATGAAAAAAATTGCATGCTTAAAAGATGAAAAACTAAAACTTGAAAAAAAACATATCTAGCATACCATCTAACTCCAATACATGTGATTGCAAATTTATTATGAATAAAGGTGTTGTATTGAATAAAAAGATTGTGAATTGTCATAGCATTGTAACAAAATTTACTTGGGAGGTAAAAATTTTAATATGATGATTGGATCCCAAAAGTGTGCATTTAAAAGAGAATGACTAGGATATAGGCCTTATATCAAAAGAAAAGTTGTGAAAAATTATTTTGTAAAGGCATACACTTTTCATACATATGTCACTATTGATGAAAAAGTCACATATCATGCATGTAATATAAAATGACACAAAATATTTGATTACATGAACAAAAATATGAATGTGAATGCATGGGTACCCCAAGGAACCAAGACTAACCCCCATGGACCCAAGAAAGTTTGGGTACCAAAATATGCTTGAATAATCTTGTAGGGGAAGTTTTGGAAGAGGCTATTAATAAGAAATGCAAATAAATGCCAAAGATCTATCACAAAATGAGGAAAGAGCTCAAGAAGAAGAAAATCAAATGTATACCTAAAAAATGAATGAATTTTGATGATTGGTGGATTTGTCACCAAGTGACAATGGTAACAGGCAAAATCTGTATTTACGGAAACATTGGTACCATTTCCTCCAATTTATATATGTATGTTTATTTCAATTGATTTGAATTGGACTTGATTATGAAACATACTAGTGATTAGGCAATTTGAATTTAATTTCATATCATCCTATGCTTAATCATATCATTAATCTCATTTAGTATCAAATGGTATTACATATGACTTATTGATTTATATGACATGTGTGATCCTTTTGAATTTTTAATATTGAATATGCATTGCCATTGATCTCTATTGGTTGAAAATGAAATGTATGGATATTAGTAACATTTGAATGATTTTGATGATCTATGCGTGAATTTTAGATTGTATGATAAATGGGAATATTGTATAGAAAATGCTAAGTGTGTATCTTGATGAACTTTAATAAGTTTTTATGCACATATTGGTTGGTATCTCATATAGCTTAATTCTTACTTCTCCATCCTTTTTGATAATGTCAAAGAGGGAGAAATCATAAAATGAGATTAAAACTTGTGTTTCTATCACCCTTGTATCAAGAGGGAGCTAATATTAAGGAGTAGCAAAAATCGTCAATAAATTTGGACTCTCAAATCTCACAAGTTTTAGTGGTTGCCATCATCAAGTTTTAAATCATAAAATGAGATTAAAACTTGTGTTTCTCTCACTCTTGTATCAAAGGGGAGCAAATTTTACTAAGGTGTTTGTCTAAGTTTTATAGAACTATATTGAAGATAATCACATATTGAGGGGGCGTTAATATTGAAGGGAGGCTAATATTGAGGGGAAGCAAAAATCATCAACAAAATTGGACTCTCAAAGCTCACAAGTTTTAAATGTTGTCATTATAAAAAAAAATGGAGATTGTTAGTGCCATAGCACTCAAGATGGATTTTGATGATGCAACGCGAAAGACTTTGATGCGCATTAGCGGACATTACAAAAAGATATCGAAGCAATTTGTGATGAAGAGTAAAATAGATGTGAAGACTCCAACACCTATGGAAGAAAATATTATGTGGTCGTAGTATGACTCTCTTTGTAAGTGAGTTGATAATTTAAGTCTCTAAGTTCATAGGTCATATGCACATTCATTTATATGCATTAGGGTAATGTGTAAACTATTTTTAACTTTTGAATTCTGCATTTTCTACACTGAGACCGGCATACCGGTCCCCTACACCGGCATACCGGTGACCCTGCTCTGCCTTGGGAAGATTTATATACTCTCTGTAATCGGGATGCTCCATACCGGTCTCCCATACCGATAAGCTAGAGTTTGCACAACCACTGGACCTGAGAAGGATTATACCGATGACCTAACCGGCATATCGGCCTCCATATCAGCCAGTAATATGGTATTGTACTTTAATCTTCAACGGTAATATAGCTGTTATATTTTACAAGACTGGCATACCGATCTTAGACATAGAGCATGTGTTGTTTTACATTTTGTCTATAAATAGAGCCTCAATTTCATTTTTTCCATTTTCTTCAACCTTTATATAATTTTCTCTAAGGCAAAAATAGAGAGTTTACAAAACCTTCATCATCATACTCTCTCATACTCAAGCTCACACACTACACCTTCATATCATTTGAAGTGAGCTTAGATTTCTTGGGTTAGCAACTCACATAATTAAATCTTCACTATCTTTGTGAATGCCCAAATGGTATTGTAAATCTTCATATCCTAAACACTTGTGGTTGAGAAATCTCTTTGTGATTGAGCATACGCAAAAGGGTGATTGTTGTGAAAGGTTGTGAGTAAGCCTTGGAACAAAACTCATTGTAAAGGTTTGAGAGTGAGCCATTGGAAAACTCTTGTTCAAAGGTTTGGAGTGAACCTGAGGGGTAAAACTCTTGGTTGCGAGTGAGTCACAAAAAACTCGGGGTAAGTTGTGGATTTAATTTAGTAGAAAACTTCAAGCGTGACTTGGAGGAGTGAATGTAGGCATTGTTGACCGAACCACTATAAATCCGGTGTCAATTTCTCTAATCCTGTCTCTTTAATTTATCGCAAGTTTTATTTTATATTTGCATATCACTTATAAACTTGCATTTGGTAAAACATATTGATTGAGAAAATTGCACACTAAACTTAATTGATAAAGCTACTAATTAAGTGGTTTAAAATTGACAATATTTTTAATTCCATATTATTTTATCACATACCTAATTCACTCCCCACTTGGGTATAGTTGTTGGTGTTTTTGTTAGTAATTTCACTACCTTATCTTTAATTTATTTATATTTTAATTATTTTTTAACAGTATACCCGCAATATTTGTGTTGTAACGATATTATTTATTTATTTTTCTTTTTGTTTGAATTCCATTTGCAGCTAGCCTTTTATCAAAGGATAATGTGATTGATGATGAGGATATAGAATTTTTCTATCATATTGAAGTTAAAACGCTCCTCAATAATAGGGGTGATAATTTGGGTCAGGATTTGTTTATTTGTTCGCTTCGATTTGCTCTAAAACGAGAACGGGTTTGAAAAAATGGATTCGTTTAATAAATGGGTCAATTCGATTCGATTTGTTTATTAAACGAAACGAATACAAATTTAAGCTCATTGATTCGTTTAGAATTCGTTTTATTATTTTCTTTTACTAGTTATTGTTATTTTTCAATTAATATTTGAGAAATTATGACTAATTACCATAAAAAAAATAATATTATCGATATTTGGTGAGGTATTTTTAGTAAATATATTAATTACATATTTCATATGTATATATTTATGTAGAATTAATGTAAATAAATTTAAAAGTCTCTTCCGATAGTTATATAAAAATGCACAACTTAATTCAATTATATATATATATATATATATTCCTATGATAATTAATTTAAGTTAATCTCATTAAGTTCAGGTTCTAATAATGGCTAAGTATGCCCTAAATGTATATTCATATCCCGCACAGAAATCGCTTCAACGAATACGATCATGCGTTATTAATTCCCAAGGCTAAACCCAAATTCCCTTTTTCTAAGTTCCTAGAGGTTTACCACATTTATTCTATTGGTGATCAGATAATAAAATGCATTAAGACAGAGAATAATAAACAATCTAATAACAAACTCAAAAAAATATAAAAATATAAATTGAATTAAATATTATATTTAAGATCCATTACAACCTAAACTAATGAATTAGTTACGCATGATTGTCATTAAATGCAAACTAATCATTAATGCAAAACAAGAACTCATAAGCTTAAACTGAAAGTGAATTGGGTAGAAGGAACTCGAGTTGATGTCTTCTGCTTTAATCTTTAGTACTTGTTGAGAATCTAGTTCTTGCCATACTCTTGGTGTTTTTCTTTGCATTGTAGTCTCCAAAAGTATCACCTTTTAGGATTAAGACGAGCTTGTTCTTTTATAGGGGCTGATGAGAGCTTTCATTCTTAAGAAATTAGAGTTCTTCTTGCGCCAGGAATTGGGGTCCCGTCGTGATGTGTATGGGTCTGTGTTGCGGCACGGGATGCTTCTGAACAGTATTGCGACATGCAACAAATCTTAGGTTCTGTCTCAAAAATACGTTGGGCCATGTTGAGACGCGCAAGGATGTGTCGCGACATGCCCTGTAAGGTTTGGATGACGGCCCATTTTTGCTCTGATTTTACCGATTTTTTGCTCCATAAGTCTGACTTGGTCTTATTATGATTCAAGCCTATAAAAAAAAAAACTCAAAACACATAAAAACGCTCATAAAGCTCGAAATAACCCACAAAATGAAAGATAGAGGGGCGGTCAATATATCTATATTGACCGCTCATCAGTAAGTAATTGAAATGGTATATGTTCATCACTTTGCCTTTTACTCATTATAATATGAATAAAGTACCGCATGCAGGACAAGCCCAGAATGATCCATTACATGTTCTAGTAGGACTAATCATGAGACAATGAGTTAAGAAGATCAAGAAAGCAATGCGAGGTCTAGTCCTGAAGACCTTGGTCGAACCATGAAACTCAAATAGAACATAAACTTTTCAAATGAGCTTATTAGAAACGGGTCCAAGCTACATTCATTTGACCCAAATATTTGAAGACATTTAATTTTAATATTTTAATTTATTTTTTATTGGGTTAGGCTAAATTAGGGATTGTGCGTGAGGTTTATTAGAGTGGAGTGAGGATTTAAAATCTTAATTAGATTATGACTTTGTTTTAGTTTCTTATTTAATTTTTGAATCTTTGTTAAATTTAGATTTTTGTTTTAATTTCCTATTTGGATTTTGAATCTTTGTTAATTTAGGATTTTTATTTTAGTTTATGATATGAATCAAGGACTATCCAGGACAAGCCTAGAAGATTGATCCATTATATATTCCAGTAGGGCCAATCACGAGACAACGAGCTAATAATATCAAATAAGCAATGCAAGGTCTAATCACGAAGATCTTGATCAAATCATGCAATATAAATACAATATAATCTTTTCAAATGAGTTTATTAAAAGCTGGTCCAAGCTACATTCATCTGACCCAATTATTTGAAGACATTTAATTTTAATATTTTAATTTATTTATGTAATAACCCGTAAAATCTTAGCCGGCAATTATTTGAAATTTCCCAATGGATCCGGAAACGACGGAAAATTTTCTTCGACTTAAGTAAGTAAGATTACTAGGTAAATTCAAAATTTAAAATTATATGGCTAGAAACCCTCCATACCATAGTTATATGTTGGAGAGAAATATGGTGGAAAGTAGAATCAGGAGAATGGATATTTATCTCTCTCCACTAGACTTTTATTGGAACAAAAATTAATAATTAAATTTAGGCAAAAATGCAAAATTGACCCTCTAACTTTCATGTTTTTTCATTTAAGTCTGTTAACTTTCAGTTTTGTCAATTCAGTCATCTAACTTTCAATTTTTGTCAATTCAAGGCTCCGTTATAAATTCATCACTGTTGCCGTACTTTGACTTTTTGTACACCAAAGTACACGTACTCTGCTTGCATCTTCGAGCTATTTTTTTGTCAAAAACACATATCCCAAGTTCAATATGACTTTTTGTCAAAAAATTATAAAAATTATAACTAGTGCTAGTAACGAAGATATGTATTTATTATAAGAGATTAAGATAATCAAATGTTTTACCTACTATATTTAGACTCGAATCGAATGATTCGATTGTGTTATTTCCAATCCTTCAAAAAAAAAAAAACACGAGACGATAGATTTTACACTGCAGTTGATCAGTGGACCCTAGCGACGAGTGTGGAAAATAATTATACACAACTTATTTAGCAAAAACTTAATGGTTAGACATTACAATACATGCGATTGCACAGAATCAAAAGTATTGGTTGTCATAAAATGTAATGCCACATCATCCGAGAATGCCATCATGCCACTCAAAAGATGGAGAAAATCTACCATACAACGGAGGTAGATTTTAGTAAATGACATCAAATGTGATACCGCGTTGTATGATAGATTTTCTCCATCTTTTGATTCGATGGAGAATAACACAATCGAATCATTCGATTCAAGTCTAAATATAGTAGGTAATACATTTGATTATCTTAATCTCTTATAAAAACACATATCTTCATTACTAACACTAGTTATAATTTTTATAATTTTTTGACAAAAAGTCATATTGAATTTGGGATATGTGTTTTTGACAAAAAATAGCTAGAAGATGCAAGCATAGTACGTTTACTTTGCTTTAACTTCCTCTGTCTGCCTATATTTTCTAATTGAGGGTATTAATTAAATAACAGGCAAAGTATGTTTACTTTGCTGTTGCCGTTATTTGTAATGGCAACAGTGATGAATTTATAACGGAGCCTTGAATTGACAAAAAATGAAAGTTAGAGGACTGAATTGACAAAACTGAAAGTTAACGGACTTAAATGAAAAAACATGAAAGTTAGAGGGTCACTTTTGCATTTTTGCCTTAAATTTATTTCAACACATGTCTTAATTTTCTCTAGAACTCTCTTAAAAATGCATTTGATTTTTTTTTCTCTCTCATGAAAACGACTTGCCTTTCCTTATTTTCTCCTCTCTCGCCACTTCAAGGTACTCACATGGTCATGGTAATTGTAACGATCAGTAACTTTTTCGACCAATAAATTTCGACTACCATTTCATTCTGAGATTAATACTCATAATATAAATTATGTTGAATATATATGCACTCATGAAGTGACCTTGGGGGACAATCGATACTCCTCGAAATTCCGGTACCGAATTGTATGATGTTTCACTACCGGACAATCTATGGTTTTTAGTCCGTAACATTCTCATAAAAACTCCGATTTCTTTGAATTTTATATCATTGGAAAGCTGAGATCGAGACCGACAACTTTAAAGTTGATCATTTCCCCAAACTCAGATCAGAAGAGGGTCAAAAATGCAGAACAAAATTCAGATGAACAATAAATTCTAGACTTAACTAGAAGAATCTCAAACCTTCTCCATTTTTCCACATTTTCCCCCACCTTTCCAAATATCATGCAACCCCCTCTATATAAAGAGTATACTATTCACAAATCACAAAATTTTGAAACATAAAGAAAGAAAAAAATTGTTGGAGAGAAAGGGAAAGAATGAGAAAGAAAGAAGAAGAAAAAAGAAGAAGCAAATGGGTGAAGCAATTACCAACCCCCAAGAGCTAAGAAGATGATTGGCAACAAATGAGGACTTAGAGGATGAAGGAAATCAAGAGAATAAGGTAAAAAATCTTGACCCAAATGTTAAGTTATGGAATTTTATGAGATTGATGTTATGATAGGATTATTGGTTTAATAAGGATTGTTTATTAGTAATTTATATGAAGAGAGATTGATGGTAAGATTATGTGTTCATTTTGTTATTTTGAGAAAATTTTAAAGATTTAATGAAAGGTAAAAACAATGAGATAAAAGAGTATTTGAGGATGATCTTGATGATGTTATAAGATATGTATTAAGGGAATCACCTGTGAAGATTGATTGGGGAGAGTGTTAAGCAAAATGAGATTGAAAGGATGAAGTTTAGGCCAAATTCTGGTCTTAAGTCGCGACGCAGAACGCGCCTCGTCGCGACGTGACAGGGCCGTGCTTCACAATGCATAATAGAAATTTTTAGACACATATTGGATGAGTTGTGTCGCGACGTGCAATGCTTCGCGTCGCGATGCAATTTTAAAAATTTTACCCAATCAGTTCTGAACTATTCTAGTTCCACATGAATATGTTGTAGACCACCTTAAAGGCCCCGTATCGGTTTATACTCGAAAGTACTTCACGATATAAGTACAATACACTTTGGAACGTTAATAGGTGTTTGAATGCAAAAAACTTAATATAATTTCGAAAAGTTTTTCACAGCTTGTAATCTAACCAAGTTTACCAATTATAGCTTATCGGTAGGAATCCCAAGTTTATCGATTAAGCGAAACAGTGCCAGTCGTATTCCGAAATAGGTGAGTGGACCTCTTTTCTCAAAATGGTTTTATTTATTAAGTTTTGATATCAGATTTACTTTCACGCTTTATGGCGTTAGAATGTTTTATTATTACAGTCATTTCAGAAATAGTTATGATTTGAGTTTTAATTAAGAAAAAAAAGTTTTCAGAAAATATTTGATACAGTTTTGAGATTTAAAGCATTAGTTTTATGTTTTTCGGGACATGGGGGAAAAACCCACCCCAGTATGTAACTTGTACAGACATGGAATTGACAGATAGAGATCATGTGCACATGTAGAGGACTGAGGGTACGGCGATACATAACGCCCCCAGATCCTAGATGAGGGCTAGAGAACGGCGATATGTAACGCCCCTAGACCCTAGTTTCAAAGCTTTGAGGGTAGCATAGATCCGCACCCCCAGTTTTAGTTTTGTGGCTTGGGGGACGGCGATACGTAACGCCCCAAGACCACCAGTTTCAGGGATAGTAGTGGAATGCCTTGGGGGGTGGCGATACGTAACACCCCAAGGATATGGATTTGCACTGTTGGCTCCAGTTAGGCATATGGGGGGATGGCGATACGTAACGCCCTCATACGTCAAGTTTTCAGTTACAGATCAACTTCAGATACCAGATTTCCAGAAAACGGTTTTCAAAGATTCAGATTTTAGAAAAAGGATTTCAGAAAACATTTTTCAGTGAGATTTCAGACAAGGTTTTCAAGAAAAGAATTTCATATAAATTTATTTCTGAAATGAGATTTCAAAACAAAATGTTTTATATTAGCATTTCAGATCTTCATCCACTTACTTAGATCGTACGACGCTCTAATCCCCCACTATCAGTTTTCTATGGTTACATGTATTCTCGGAGGACGAGCTCGGGAGGACGGATACTGATGCAGTCATTAGGGTTGGAGTCCACCAGTCCAAGTCAGAAAAGTGATAGTCCAGTCTAAGTCAAATAAAGTCATGTATAAGTTTTTAGTTATGTGATAGTCAATGTAAAAGCATGTGTCTTTATGTTCACAGTTGCTGATGTCGAGTCTGCATGTATAAAGTTGTTAAACTTGGGCCACAGTCTCATATATATTATGTATAATTAAGAAAATAGAGTATTAATGATTGTTTATAATTGGAGAACCAGAGGCTTATAAGGTTAGTACGGTCTATCCCATGCTGGTAATATCTCCCAGATTGGGGATGTTACAAAGATGTTATCATAGCATGGTCTAGGGAGTCAGTGACTGTAGTGGGCAGAGTGTTGGGGTTTGCTATACGCAGTATGTCCGGGATACCCATATACGAGGCACTACCTCTCCAGTATCCGATCCTCGAGTACGTCCTCAAAGTTCTACAGACAGGTTAGTAAGCTTTCCCGATTATTAGAATAGTATTCCTTACGAAAACCACCACGACTCACGTTAAGAATTTCCCTGAAGTCATTTTGATCTATTACAAAGAGTACAAACGAGATATGAAACCCTAAGAAAATTTACCCAGAGAATGAGAAGAAAAAGTTACTAGAAGGCAAGAAAGAAGGTATAGATTTTTAGATAGTCAGAGACAAAGAAAGATAAAGAGATAGAAAGAGATAGTAAGTTCCAAGAGTAACCACCTAAGGAAGTAGAAAGAGAGAAAGAAAGCTAGAAAGAAAAATAAAGTACAGACGATCAAAGAAACCAAAGGTAGTAAAGAGATAGAAGCATAAAATGAGATAAGATAGAAAACAACAGAACTTGGAATAGTGAAGAAAAATATAGCAAGCCTAAACAAGAGTAGAATGCCAAGTAGATCTAAGAAAAGTTTCTTTCCCTCAAGCGAGGTTCATTTCCTTCTCAGAAAATCCTTCCAAACATATCTAATAGCTCCTAAGCACCTTGTAAGGATTGCAAGTTCCTCGAATAACCAAGGGTAACTATAAGGAATAAGAGGAAATGAATCAAGATTACTCGTGAAAGTTTCTGATAGATGTGAGATGTCCTAAGGATGAAGAGATTATAGATTTCCTGAACTCAGGGTCGTAGGAAAATAGGATGGAGGACGATAGGAACAACGATTAGTTGCCTTAACCAAGGAATCATATAGATAAGGCCCCGACCTAACTCAGATCCTCACCCCTCCGCGATACCAATCAATGAACTATCTTGATGGAATCTAGCTCATACCTACCTTATATGAGAAACAGACTTCATCAGAACATATAGTACTAGGATAAAGATGTAGAAACCCATCGTGATATAAGAAAAGAACCAATGAGATATAAAGCAGTTTCTACCAGTATAGATATAGATGGCCGTAAGAAACCCAACGAGATTCCACCTTAAGAAATGGAAAGACCATGAAAAGTAGATAACCAAGAAAAGAATTCAGGAAGTGTCAGAAGGTATGAAGAAAAGAACTCAAAATAACCTACAGATTTAGAAACGTCAAGATAAGGTTTGCAAGATTAATAGCAGTCCACAAGATAAACCAAATGCCGTAGAACCCACAGATAAGCCCGAGCAAGTAGGAAACTGTAGGAAAATATACGAATAGACCTATAAAGTTGGAGATATTTAGAAAATGGCAAGAGTACCCGTATGGACAATAGAATAAGAGTGACCAAATTGAGGATTATAGTAAGAACATGAAGTGGAGATCTAAGAGGCAAGCAGAAAAATGAACCACTGTTAGCCTCAGTAGTAAGGAAATTCACTGCATTCAGGCATAAAGATGACATAATGAGAAGATAGTAGTGTAGAGAATTGATGGTAGTTGTGGGATCCCGAGACATGGAGTAGTCGACCAATTTCCTATAGAATGAATGACAACCCTTCCTTCGAGAAACCTCAATCCTGGTAAGTATATAAACATCCAACCAAATCATCACCAAGTTTAAGTGTCAAACACAATACGTACCACAGGATCCCTATGGAATATATTTATGCTCACCCCTCAACCTAGAGTCTAGTAAAGAGAAGAATCAGTAAAGAAGAGAAATGAACATATCAGACCAATCATGAGATGGATAGAGAGTCAAGTTGATAATTTAAACGGAGCATAGATAAGAAACATGAGATATGATAGTCTGAAGTTAGGATGAACCGAACAAAATATAGGAATTATAAGGAAGAATAACAAGAGGGGATATAATAGGTCCTTAAGAAGAAGTAAAGACTTAGAGGTAAGAAGAGACCAGGGAGAATAAATCTTAAGAATATAGTAGACAATTTATAAAGAGTTTCATGGTGGTGAGAGGAAAAAACTAGGTAAAGAGTGGCACATGAACTAAAGATTATGTAAAAAGTGACTTAAGTAATTAAAGTTGATAGAGTTTTCAGAAAAGTAAGGATATAAGGAGTTTAAAGGAATAAGATGAGAAGAAAAACCTAAGTAGCTGAGTAGATTTCGAAAGGGAAAATATCATATTAAGTATAACAGGATTTGAGAAAGAATAAAGACTTAAGAGAGACAAGCAACATGAAATAGAGGAAAGGGGTACAAAAACAAATGATGAAGTGATTGGAGAACATGATTATAAAGAGGGCTCATGATAAATGATAGTATAATTGATAACCGTATAGTGAATCAATAGTGAAGTCGAAAAAGGAGACAATTCAGATAGTACCTAGTGGGAGTACCTTAGTGTGGGGACGAGAACTAGTAACATGAGAGTCTCAGACTAATTGATGAACAGAACAAGCAAACACAACATAGGTAGTAGATGAGATTACCACCACCAGAAAAGCGACAAAACCGAACCCCACCCTCCCAACCCTTACTAGATCGTGACAACATAGATTAAATAACAAGGAGTGCGGGAACTGCACAAGAAAGTTTTCAGAGAACATGCCACCAGAGGAGTTTTGTAGAAGGGGTAATGTGTTCGATAGATGATCATGATCAAAAGTAAGCTAAAGAAAAAGGACCAGAAAGTTTTTAGTAATAGTGCCCTAGCACAGGAATAGACATCAGACATATACATATACGAGAGCCCTAGGCTTATAAGACAAACAGTATATGCGACTAGATTACTATAATCAGAAATATTTCAGGATAGATTCTCACCTTCCCAACCCTTGTTGGACAACAATCACAAATACGGACCTTTAGGGTTGCTTTAAGATATTCCCAAGAATAAGTGAGAGCATAGCGAAGGAAGACCACAACATAAGACCTTCAGATATAATTTAAGAATGGAATAAAAGTGAGTGACCGTCCTGAGTAAAAGAATCAGAAAAGAAGTTGTTCAAATGTAGCACTACAAAAATAAAGAAGTAGTCAAGTAATGACCAAGGTTCTAGGGAGCCAATGTAAAGAAATAAAATATCCCTCAGGCAATAAGACAGAGACGTAGACCAAGAAAGTTCTCAGTAGATAGTAGAAGATAGCAGAGGATGAAATAGTACTAAGAAAAAGTTAGAAAATGAAGCTGTTAAGGTGCAACGACGGTAAGAGAGAATACCTAATAAATAAAACAAAAGTAAGTAACAACAAGGTAATTTTTGGTTAAGTAATCATATAAGGTACCCATCCATAGTCTAAGATGACCAAACCACTACGGGTTTGGGATGGTTTTAGCCGCGGGTATGGGTGGTTTGGTAGATTCGTATCATAGTACGAAGAAGAAGAGATAAGTTATTGCGAAGCTGTAATTGTCATAGAAAACGAATTCTCGAGTTTCGGAATATTGGCAAGAATGTGAGAAACGACCTTTGAAAGCAAAGTACGAAAGAATATAAGCTTTAACCAAAACCAAATTGCTAACATCGATGTGAATGGCAGTGAATACCGTTAAGTACCAAAGTGCACCCACTTGAGCTTGAATTTTAACCGATCGAGAGGGACCACTAGGAAATTATCTAGACGAAACACTTTGAGTATAAGCGGCGTCGATAGACAATATCAGTAAGTTAGAAAACCCCAAGCCCCCATAGAAAAGCATAAATTTTGGAACTTGAAGAGAGAAGCTCATGAACAGTCGAAGTTTGCAAGGAGAGTATAGAAAGTTAAAAGCTAAGTGATGAGAAAGAATATTAAGATCAAGTTGGATAAGTGGAGCAAAGGAATACTGAGTACATGTATGGAGACATCATAATCTATAGTGAGAGTCAAAGGTACCAGTTACTAAGAATCTGATCAAGTTAAGTAATTATAGAGGATAAAGTAAAGGTTTAGAAGAAAGAGATTTTTGGAGATAAGGAATATTGAGCACAACTAAAGGTCCAGAAAAGAAGTAGTCAATGAAACTCAACAGAGGTCTTACGAAACGAGAACTTAGAAAAGTAAAAAGAAGAAGATCAAGTAACTAGCTAAGATTGAAGACAAGAAGATAAGTGTAGTAGAATCACAAGATATTCTCGAAACTAGGAAAACCGCAAGTTAGACACTAGAAAGGATTCGAGAACGAATCCTATTTAAGGGTGGAGAATTTGTAACGATCGGTAATCTTTTCGACCAATAAATTTCGACTACCATTTCATTCTGAGATGAATACTTATAACATAAATTATGTTGAACATGTACGCACTGATGAAGTGACCTTGGGGGACAATCGATACTCCTCGAAGTTCCGGTACCGAATTATACGATGTTTTACTACCGAATAACTTACGGTTTTTTACCTGTAACTTTCTCTTACGAACTCTGATTTCTATAAATTTTATATCTTTGGAAAGCTGAGATTGAGACCTACAACTTTCACGTTGATCGGTTTCCTAAAATCAGACCAGAAGAGGGTCCAAAATGCAGAATAAAATTCAGATGAACAGTAAATTCTAGACTTAACCCACCTTTCCAAATATCATGCAACCCCCACTATATAAAGAGTATACTATTCACAAATCATAAAATTTTGAAACATAAATAAAGAAATAAATCGTTTGAGAGAAAAGGAAAAGGAAAGAAGGATAAAGAATGAAGAATAAGAAAGAAGAATAAGCAATTACCAACCCCCAAGAGCTAAGAAGATGATTGGCAACAAATGAGGACTTAGAGGATGAAAGAAATCAAGAGAATAAGGTAAAGAATCTTGACCCAAATGTTAAGTTATGAAATTTTATGAGATTGATGTCATGATAGGATTATTGGTTTAATAAGGATTGTTTATTGGTAATTTATATGAAGAGAGATTGATGGTAAGATTATGTGTTCATTTTGTTATTTTGAGAAAATTTTAAAGATTTAATGAAAGGTAAAAACAGTGAGATAAAAGTGTATTTGAGGATGATCTTGATGATGTTATAGGATATGTATTAAGGGAATCACTTGTGAATATTGTTTGGGGAGAGTGTTAAGCAAAAAACTTAATATAATTTCGAAAAGTTTTTCACAGCTTGTAATCTAACCAAGTTTACCGATTATAGCTTATCGGCAAGAATCCCAAGTTTATCGATTAAGCGAACCAGTGCCAGCCAGATTCCGAAATAGGTGAGTGGACCTCTTTTCTTAAACTGGTTTTATTTATTAAGTTTTATATCAGATTTACTTTCACGCTTTAGAGCGTTAGAATGTTTTATTATTACAGTCATTTCATAAATAGTTATGATTTGAGTTTTAATTAAGAAAGAAATATTTTCAGAAAATGTTTGATACAGTTTTGAGATTTAAATCATGAGTTTAATGTTTTTCGGGGCATTGGCGAAAAACCCACCCCAGCATGTAACTTGTACAGACATGGAATTGACGGATAGAGATCATGTGCATATGTAGAGGACTGAGGGTACGGCGATACGTAACGCCTCCAGATCCTAGATCAGGGCTAGGGGGACGGCGATACGTAACGCCCCTAGACCCTAATTTCATAGCTTGGACGGTAGCATAGATCCGCACCCCAGTTCTAGTTTCGTGGCTTGGGGGACGGCTATATCTAATGCCCCAAGACCACTTGTTTCAGGGACAATTATGGCATACCTTGGGGGACGGCGATACGTAACACCCCAAGGACATGGATTTGTACTGCTGGCTCCAGTTAGGCGTATGAGGGGACGGTGATATGTAACGTCCTCATACGTCAAGTTTTCAGTTACATATCAATGTCAGATACTAGATTTCCAGAAAACGGTTTTCAAAGATTCAGATTTTAGAAAAAGGATTTCAGAAAACATTTTTCAGTGAGATTTCAGACAAGATTTTCAGGAAAAGAATTTTATATAAATTTATTTCTGAAATGAGAGTTCAAAACCAAATATTTTATATTAGCATTTCAGATCTTCGTCCACTCACTTAGATCGTACGACGATCTAAGCCCCCACTCCCAGTTTTCTATGGTTGCAGGTATTCTCGAAGGACGGGCTCAGGAGGACATATACTGATGCAGTCATTTGGATTGGAGTCCACCAGTCCAAGTCAGAAAAGTGATAGTCCAGTCTAAGTCAAATAAATTCATGTATTAGTTTTTAGTTATGTGATGGTCAATGTAAAAGCATGTGTCTTTATGTTCACAGTTACTGATGTCGAGTCTGCATGTATAAAGTTGTTAAACTTGGGCCACGGTCCCATATATATTATGTATAATTAAGAAAATATAGTATTAATGATTGTTTATAATTGGAGAACCAGAGGCTTATGGGGTTAGTACGGTCTATCCCTTGTCGGTAACATCTCCCGGATTGGGGATGTTACAGTAATTCAAATTTTTTTCTTCTTTCTGTTAGGGTTGGTGTTCGACACGTAAATTTTATATTGTATTTCCCTAAAAATACTTATGTAAATATTTTATTTTGAAAAAAAATATCATTTCCTTAAATAACATCTTTAATTATATGGTAAAGACGTAACATAGCTTCAAATGATTAGTTATGATACGGTTACAAAAGTGTCACAACTGTCATTATGTTGTATCATAACAATATCATTGTTCAATTATTCCTGGTCAAGGTTTACGTTACATGGCCAGTAAGTAAACCCGTAGAGACCGGCACGTGTCGTATATTGTAATCTAGGATTTCAATGGTTATTTCTTAATGAACCATGAGTCTCGGAGACTCGTATAGACATTTAGGTGTTTATATCGGATAAACAGTAATCGACTCACCAAAGATTTTTAATAGATGGTATACCAACATCAATAAGAATCTTTTCGGGTTGAGTAGCATAGTGATTCTTTAACTTGAGATACCACTGTGGATATATGAGATATCTTTCACACTTTGATGGTAGTCACATCACCAACCTATGAAGGTCATACCTCCACCTATTCGTTGGGTGTGGACTGTTCTTTGGATATCATGTGTTTATCAAGAATAGATTCATCAATTATGTGTACAGAGCATATGTATTCAATATGGGCTTAGCGGTTTGTTAAATCCATGGGCCCGTGATACACTATAGAAGATAGTTCTAAGTGCTATTAAGATATCGCTAATTAATACATCGACGAGATTATATCTAAAGATATTTGACGTTTATATACATATATCTCTGGTTTAATCTGGATATCTGTGATGGAGGGATTATACGTATGCAATGACCTCAACCTATATAGATCAACGAGTTTATCTGTGGTCGTCATAATTTACAGGTGGATAAATTATGGACACAAAATTGGATTTCTTGATGGATATACTTGAACTTAGAGAGTCTCACATAATGAAATAAACTCGTAGAGCACTAGGGCGATTATTATGAGTAATATTGACTATTCATAAATCATTTAACAGTTAAACGAAAAACAACATGCAAAATGACATTTCGGTCATTTCCTAATTAATGTGTATTTATATTTAATTTATGATTTTATTAAATACACATTAATTAATTATCAAATAAAATTATTGACATATATCCTAAATATCTGTATTTTGATTATTTAATGTAAATATAATACTTATATCTAGATATTTATATTTATTAATTATTTGATTATTTAATTATTAAATAATTAAAGTAATTAAAATAAAAATATCTAATATGATGATTAAGCTTGGAAATTGCAAAATGTAATTGGTTACACTTGGCATTTATTTTGGAAAAGGTTATCAAATTGAGTTTTGCTTTGTTTTAATTAGATAAAAAAAAAATCAAAATATCAATTTAATATGGTTACACTTGGCATTAAATATTGCCAAAGTAAAAAATATAAATATTTTTGTTTCATCTTTTTGTTCATTAAGTTAGGTTCTTAAGAACATAAAAAAAAGAGTTGAGAGGAAAAACAAAGTGCTAAAAAAATTCAAAGAAAGCTTCAAATTAAATGTATTTTCTTACTTACTTTAAATGGAAAAGTTTTTCTGTTATGTTATTGCTTAACATATAATGTGAGTTTATTTTTCACTCTCTTGAATTTGTGTTGAGATGCTTGGAAGCTTGATTAATGGATGTATGCATGTGTAGTAATTTAAAGTAAGCTTATTTAATGTAAATAAGGCTTATAATGGTTATTAGAAGACTTGTTGCCATTCTAGAGTTGTTAGGCCACTCAATAATGACCTATAAATATTCTTGAATTAATTCAAAGTGGTGAGACTTGATTGGTATTGAATAGCTTGGATTAAAGTGAGAATATAAATTAATTTTGGTTAATTTGATTAAGTAGCAAAATTAGGGTTTATACCTAAAATCAAAATTGGAGCTTTTCATATATAGGATCTAATATGATATATATATATATATATATATATGATGTAAAAATCATTTTGGTAGTGATTGGAAATCACTTGTATTTGACAAATTAGGAATCAAATGACTAAAATATAAAGTTTGGCAATTTGTGTCATTCTCGGCAATTAGGGGATTTTTGTGCAAAATCTTATTATTCAGATTTAGGTGATTAGAATAAATTAGTTTCTTTTAATTACCAATAAAAATCAACAAAATCAGAAAATTTTGATTTTTCACGTTCCGCCGCGCTACCCGATTAAACCGCAAATAATCCCAACAAAATGGTATCAGAGCCAGCCTGATTCTTTATCCTTGATATGATTTGTTCTTTATATTTGATATTTAATCCAAACCTTTATTTATGCTATTTAATATGATTAAAAATAAATTTGTATGTTAGTTTTGCGAAAAATCCCTAATTAATATGGTTTAATAATTAATATGTATTTGGTGCATGTTTCTTGGTCCTTCTTGTCAATACGGTTAATAAATAAATTTTTATGGCTATATCCGAGAACGTTCCTGTAACATCCCGCCTAGGCCAGGATGCTACCGGCAGGAGACAGGAGAACCCATCTCCATAAGCCTCTGATTCTGACGAAATTTCGGCATGATGTATGCAGAATATCATGCAACCTGGCCTATAGCCAGCATCCAAATACAACCAATCATCAACTCTCAACATCAAGGCCTCATGCCTGAACTCAATGAACAAAAGTAAATCAATTAGCCTCCGGCCAGGACTCAAAAATAAAACTAAACTATTAGATCACTTATACAAATGAGATACAAATGCAAAAACCATACAAAGGACCGTGATGACCCATAACTCAACCCAGGACTCTCTTGACTGCAATTGGGGCGATCCACCGTCTTCAAAATCTTCACCGAACATCTGCTGGTTTTACATGACAGCTACTGACCTGCAAAACTATAAACTGTTGTGGTGTGAGTCATAACGACTCAGTAAGTAATCATGCAAATAACTAAAAAAAGCCCGAATTAATATCTATTTCCTAACCATTTAACAAACATGTTACTTTAGCTGATCACCAGGTACTACTCTTATTTGCTACATACTCTACCAAACATTTGGAATCTTTAGGTAATTATATATAAAGTTTCTATGTCACAAAATGTAGGACTCATCATGCTTTTACTACGCTACACTGATCCTTACTTACTTTTTATACTTTCCTATAAATATGGTCATCACAAATTTATATATTACCTTATCTAATCTTTTACATCTCACTATCATCAGCATTTGTAACTCATACGCTAATATGCATTACGAATCTCTTTTTTTTTTTTACCCTGTGAACTTACCTTAGGTTTGTTCTTACTATTCCAATTATGAAAACATGCATTTCCTTTCATTCCTTGTTGTTGACTTAATAATCACACAAGACTAAAATATATATCTTATTTAAAAGCATGTCTAATGTTTGAGTACATATCTTACATCGAGTTTCAATTTTTTTTTTCCTTACAATCACTCACATATGAATTCATAATCTGCTATCTTAATAACTCTACATGTCCGGAAATACTTTCCACTTTAATACATACATGAATACCTTTCAACGTACCGTATATCCGTTACTTACCACTTCTGCTTACCCAATTTCGAAGGTCTTGTCCATAACCAAGTGCATCCGAAATCTTTTCCGATACTAATATATACATACATATATGCATTTCATCACACATGTAAAATCATGCAATGCACACATACCGTAATCAGAATACTTAATGCATATCAATCTTAAAACATAATTCTTAACTATGCACACGTAACAACATAAATATTTATCTTAAACTATATAACTCTTTTCCACTTATGCTTGTCACAAAACTGAATCCAAAATTAAAACTGAAAACTGAAATCTGTAAATCATCTCTGGAAACTAAAATATAAAAATCATCTCCGGGAACTGAAAATTGTACCTGAAAACCATTTATAAAATCTATATCTGAAAACTCTTTTCTGAAAACTCATTTCTGAAAACTGTATCTGGAAATCTTTACTGAAAACTGTATATGGGTATCTGCTGAAAACTGACGCATAGGGGCGTTACGTATCGCCGTCCCCTTATACGCCCTAGAGCCAGATATGCAAATCCATGACATTGGGGCGTTACGTATCGCCGTCCCCCAAAGCATGCCATACCTGCCCTGAAACTAGTGGTCTTGGGGCGTTACGTATCGCCGTCCCCCAAGCCACAACTAGAACTGGGGGTGCGGATATATGCTACCGCCCAAGCTCTGAACTGGAGATCAGGTACACGATCCTATGCCGCCATCCTGTCTCAGAAACTAGGATCTAGGGGCGTTACGTATCGCCGTCCCCCTAGTCCTCTACATGTGCACATGTCTCTGTCCGTCAATTCCGTCTCTGTATAAGTTACATACTGGGGTGAGTTTTTACCTCATGCCCCGAAAATCATGTAAAAACTGATAATATCAACTTTTAAGAACTTAAATCAAATCCCAAACTGTAAGGAACATCTTCTAAAATACATCTCTTTCAAAAACATTTGAAAAATATTCTTTGAAATACTTTGAAACTTAAAAACATTCTTAACTTTAACTTAACTTCTGAAAACCATTAACATATAGGTATGCATATGCATTTCTTATACTATCATACATGTACATGCAGTCATTCTTGCATATTTATGATACATTGAGACTATTCATTTACATGCACCCTTTATGCTCACACAAAACTTACCTTGATATAGTCATTTTTATTCATATTCTTACATATATATAAATCAACATGCTCCAAGATCTCATTTACATATATTCATATGCACATATACCCTATGTTCATTTAAACATGCATCAAGATACCTTTACACAAAACATATACTTACTATATACGAGCTTACTTATTTCTCTGTGCATACTTACTCACTTTTTTGTACTCATATGCTTATTTCCTCACAATTTATCATTCTTTAACCTTAATCTCATTCCCTAGGGTGTAGTTTCTACAACCCCCAATCCCAAGTATCCTTATATTATACTTATATGCAGTTACTCACATATCATGTATACTCATACTTCACCATTCTTATTAGTAACTTACTTGCAGATATATATACACACACACATTCTGTTATATATAGATATACATATGTTTATAGCATTTCTTTATTATCTAAATCAATCAGAACATGTATCACAAATATTCATCGCATGGATTACTTACCTGGCTAGGCGAACACTCGTAATCCTGGTCCGATCTGTCAAAACAAATCACAACATCTGTCAGAACCGCTATTTGCGGAACTTCCTACTCATCTATAATAAACTACAGACTTTCTCGGAATACTCAAATCTTCACCGACTCTACGGTTTAAGCTTCATTACTCTAATATGTCTTTCTATACTATTCTGAACTAACTAGATACCTCAGATTCTCATTTAACACGTTTGCGGCAAAACTTGCGGAAAAGTTTCCGCAAATGCTACGGAAGGGTCTCGAACCCTCCGAACTAATCCAGAATTACCTAATTGCCCTCGCAATATCATATTTATATCTTAACTATAGTTACGGCCATCTACGCTCATTCGCGCGAGAAACTCCGTTTTACCGGAAACTCGCTAATTCTACCGGATCGACAAATCTAATATGTTCTCACTCGAATTCTACGACAAGCATCGATTTAACATATTATATCATATGCATTCAATTCATGCTAATACGCTAACATACGGAACTACGGAAACATACGAATATAAATCGACACACTTTAAAATAGAAATTTTGAACGGAAAGTCGTACCGAAATTCCGAGGCCATATTCGGACTCCCCTCGGCCATACGAACGCTCCGGTGTCATCGGAATTCCAATCGGAGTTACTGTTCACATGGGTGCTACAGTATGCGCGCCGTTTTCTTCCTCGTTTCGCGTGCAGCCGGCCGCTGATCGGTGAAATCGATTCTGCATACTCGAAGTACTCGTCGAGGGCTTCGATTTGGTAGGTGGCTTGGGCCGTGAATCGAAGCGACGAGCCGGGATCGGGAAACCCAAGCTCGCGCATCACTCTCTCTCTTCTCCGCTGTTACCGACGTTTTTACTGTCGACGCCTGCCACCATCGCGAACGTCGTCGCCGGACGATTCGACCGCCACCGGTGCGCCGGCCAGACGCCGACCAGAAGCTCGCCGGCGAACTTCTTTCTCTTTCTCTCTCTCTCGCGTCAAACGTCCCCTGCTTCTCTTCTTCTTTTTTTTTTTTAATTTTCTGTATATGCTGATAATAATAATAATAAATAAATAAAACACAAATATCTTAAAATCTAGAAATGACTAAAATGCCCCCACTTCTAAGGGTAAAATCGGAAATCATCACTTTTGAAACCTTTCTGGCGTGATTCTCGAAAAGTGTTCAACACAAAATTTGTTCGTCTCGGAAAAACGAGTCTGATGGTTCAGAAATCAACTCAATCGGAGTTCGGCTACTAACGTTGTGGTCAAAACAGTAAACTTTACGCGTTTTACGAAAATCGCGCAACTGACTTTTGATCCCAAGCGTTTTCCAACGCGTCGAATATTCATAATATATTATTCCAACTCATATATCATCACTTGAACTCATGCTCTTCATTATTATCCTGATCCGAGGCTATAACATCGTTCCGGGAATCTTCTAGAACAGTCCCGAAAATCTGGGATGTTACATTCACCCCTCCTTATAAAAATTTCGTCCTCGAAATTTCTCCATCCCTATAACTGCTGATCCGAACCTGGTCGAATGTGCAAAAACTATCTTCCTCTACACTTCACTGATATCTCTTCTCTGTCTCAACTGCAAACTAGGCACTATCTATAAACTAAAATCCATAATGGCTCATCTATGGCTTTAAACTAACTATACTGGTCTAATTCTCATCTCTGGCTATACTGATCCGATTCTTATCTTTAGCTATATTATTGTGGTTCTGATCTCGAATCCTCTAGCCTCACAAGGGTCATGTACTGATTCTATCTTATCCTTGCTGATTCTCCGATCCGAAAGGCCGCCAAAGTACTAACTTAATCCAATATCTTCCTATACGAAGATATCTAATCTATTCACAGTAAATGAGTCACCCACTGACTCATATAAAGGCAAACAAGGCACTGAGCAATACAATCATATCATATCAAATAGTCACATAAGATACATACAAGGACCTACGTGGTCCTTACCAAACTGAAGACAATCTCTGACAGCTGGATCCCCACAATTGCAGTCACTGACTTCTAAATCATGCTACTGACTCCGACTCTTAAATCATGCTCTGATACCACCTTTGTAACATCCCGCCTAGGCCAGGATGCTACCGGCAGGAGACAGGAGAACCCATCTCCATAAGCCTCTGATTCTGACGAAATTTCGGCATGATGTATGCAGAATATCATGCAACCTGGCCTATAGCCAGCATCCAAATACAACCAATCATCAACTCTCAACATCAAGGCCTCATGCCTGAACTCAATGAACAGTAAATCAATTGGCCTCCGGCCAGGACTCAAAAATAAAACTAAACTATTAGATCACTTATACAAATGAGATACAAATGCAAAAACCATACAAAGGACCGTGATGACCCAATAACTCAACCCAGGACTCTCTTGACTGCAATTGGGGCGATCCACCGTCTTCAAAGTCTTCACCGAACATCTGCTGGTTTTACATGACAGCTACTGACCTGCAAAACTATAAACTGTTTGGTGTGAGTCATAACGACTCAGTAAGTAATCATGCAAATAACTAAAAAAGCCCGAATTAATATCTATTTCCTAACCATTGAACAAACATGTTACTTTAGCTGATCACCAGGTACTACTCTTATTTGCTACATACTCTACCAAACATTTGGAATCTTTAGGTAATTATATATAAAGTTTCTATGTCACAAAATGTAGGACTCATCATGCTTTTACTACGCTACACCTGATCCTACTTACTTTTTATACTTTCCTATAAATATGGTCATCACAATTTATATATTACCTTATCTAATCTTTTACATCTCACTATCATCAGCATTTGTAACTCATACGCTAATATGCATTACGAATCTTTTTTTTTTTTTTTTTACCCTGTGAACTTACCTTAGGTTTGTTCTTACTATTCCAATTATGAAAACATGCATTTCCTTTCATTCCTTGTTGTTGACTTAATAATCACACAAAACTAAAATATATATCTTATTTAAAAGCATGTCTAATGTTTGAGTACATATCTTACATCGAGTTTCAATTTTTTTTTCCTTACAATCACTCACATATGAATTCATAATCTGCTATCTTAATAACTCTACATGTCCGGAAATACTTTCCACTTTAATACATACATGAATACCTTTCAACGTACCGTATATCCGTTACTTACCACTTCTGCTTACCCAATTTCGAAGGTCTTGTCCATAACCAAGTGCATCCGAAATTTTTTCCGATACTAATATATACATACATATATGCATTTCATCACACATGTAAAATCATGCAATGCACACATACCGTAATCAGAATACTTAATGCATATCAATCTTAAAACATAATTCTTAACTATGCACACGTAACAACATAAATATTTATCTTAAACTATATAACTCTTTTCCACTTATGCTTGTCACAAAACTGAATCCAAAATTAAAACTGAAAACTGAAATCTGTAAATCATCTCTGGAAACTAAAATATAAAAATCATCTCCGGGAACTGAAAATTGTACCTGAAAACCATTTATAAAATCTATATCTGAAAACTCTTTTCTGAAAACTCATTTCTGAAAACTGTATCTGGAAATCTTTACTGAAAACTGTATATGGGTATCTGCTGAAAACTGACGCATAGGGGCGTTACGTATCGCCGTCCCCTTATACGCCCTAGAGCCAGATATGCAAATCCATGACATTGGGGCGTTACGTATCGCCGTCCCCCAAAGCATGCCATACCTGCCCTGAAACTAGTGGTCTTGGGGCGTTACGTATCGCCGTCCCCCAAGCCACAACTAGAACTGGGGGTGCGGATATATGCTACCGCCCAAGCTCTGAACTGGAGATCATGTACACGATCCTATGCCGCCATCCTGTCTCAGAAACTAGGATCTAGGGGCGTTACGTATCGCCGTCCCCCTAGTCCTCTACATGTGCACATGTCTCTGTCCGTCAATTCCGTCTCTGTATAAGTTACATACTGGGGTGAGTTTTTACCTCATGCCCCGAAAATCATGTAAAAACTGATAATATCAACTTTTAAGAACTTAAATCAAATCCCAAACTGTAAGGAACATCTTCTAAAATACATCTCTTTCAAAAACATTTGAAAAATATCTTTGAAATACTTTGAAACTTAAAAACATTCTTAACTTTAACTTAACTTCTGAAAACCATTAACATATAGGTATGCATATGCATTTCTTATACTATCATACATGTCATGCAGTCATTCTTGCATATTTATGATACATTGAGACTATTCATTTACATGCACCTTTATGCTCACACAAAACTTACCTTGATATAGTCATTTTTATTCATATTCTTACATATATATAAATCAACATGCTCCAAGATCTCATTTACATATATTCATATGCACATATACCCTATGTTCATTTAAACATGCATCAAGATACCTTTACACAAAACATATACTTACTATATACGAGCTTACTTATTTCTCTGTGCATAATTACTCACTTTTTTTGTACTCATATGCTTATTTCCTCACAATTTATCATTCTTTAACCTTAATCCCATTCCCTAGGGTGTAGTTTCTACAACCCCCAATCCCAAGTATCCTTATATTATACTTATATGCAGTTACTCACATATCGTGTATACTTATACTTCACCATTCTTATTAGTAACTTACTTGCAGATATATATACACACACACATTCTGTTATATATAGACATACATATGTTTATAGCATTTCTTTATTATCTAAATCAATCAGAACATGTATCACAAATATTCATCGCATGGATTACTTACCTGGCTAGGCAAACACTCGTAATCCTGGTCCGATCTGTCAAAACAAATCACAACATCTGTCAGAACCGCTATTTGCGGAACTTCCTACTCATCTATAATAAACTACAGACTTCTCGGAATACTCAAATCTTCACCGACTCTACGGTTTAAGCTTCATTACTCTAATATGTCTTTCTATACTATTCTGAACTAACTAGATACTCTTCTCAGATTCTAACACGTTTGCGGCAAAACTTGCGGAAAAGTTTCCGCAAATGCTACGGAAGGGTCTCGAACCCTCCGAACTAATCCAGAATTACCTAATTGCCCTCACAATATCATATTTATATCTTAACTATAGTTACGGCCATCTACGCTCATTCGCGCGAGAAACTCCGTTTTACCAGAAACTCGCTAATTCTACCGGATCGACAAATCTAATATGTTCTCACTCGAATTCTACGACAAGCATCGATTTAACATATTATATCATATGCAATTCAATTCATGCTAATACGCTAACATACGGAACTACCGGAAACATACGAATATAAATCGACACACTTTAAAATAGAAATTTTGAACGGAAAGTCGTACCGAAATTCCGAGGCCATATTCGGACTCCCCTCGGCCATACGAACGCTCCGGTGTCATCGGAATTCCAATCGGAGTTACTGTTCACATGGATGCTACAGTATGCGCGCCGCTTTCTTCCTCGTTTCGCGTGCAGCCGGCCGCTGATCTGTGAAATCGATTCTGCTTACTCGAAGTACTCGTCGAGGGCTTCGATTTGGTAGGTGGCTTGGGCCGTGAATCGAAGCGACGAGCCGGGATCGGGAAACCCAAGCTCGCGCATCTCTCTCTCTCTTCTCCGCTGTTACCGACGTTTCTACTATCGACGCCTGCCACCATCGCGAACGTCGTCGCCAGAAGATTCGACCGCCACCGGTGCGCCGGCCAGACGCCGACCAGAAGCTCGCCGGCGAACTTCTTTCTCTTTCTCTCTCTCGCGTCAAACGTCCCCTGCTTCTCTTCTTCTTTTTTTTTTTTTTTTAATTTTCTGTATATGCTGATAATAATAATAATAAATAAATAAAACACAAATATCTTAAAATCTAGAAATGACTAAAATGCCCCCACTTCTAAGGGTAAAATCGGAAATCATCACTTTTGAAGCCTTTCTGGCGTGATTCTCGAAAAGTGTTCAACACAAAATTTGTTCGTCTCGGAAAAACGAGTCTGATGGTTCAAAAATCAACTCAATCGGAGTTCGGCTACTAACGTTGTGGTCAAAACAGTAAACTTTACGCGTTTTACGAAAATCGCGCAACTGACTTTTGATCCCAAGCGTTTTCCAACGCGTCGAATATTCATAATATATTATTCCAACTCATATATCATCACTTGAACTCATGCTCTTCATTATTATCCTGATCCGAGGCTATAACATCGTTCCGGGAATCTTCTAGAACAGTCCCGAAAATCTGGGATGTTACAGTTCCAAAGCTGTGAGGGTATAGCCGATGAGAATTTATTTGTACCGGATAAATATATGATATTAGATAAATTCAAGCGAAAGCTGAAATTCTGAATGTGCCAAAGCTGCCAGTATTACGCGAGTATCTTGAATTTATCATTGAAAAGTTTAATCTTGATACGCCTCCTTGTGAACGTTCCAAAACTATCACAATGAGAAATGATCAGGTTCGAAATTCACGAGTTACCAATGAGTGATTAACAATGAGTTGTCTACCTAATGAATATACGTAGACAAGAACGTGACAAAGCTGCGAGCTGAAATATATTCATGGGGTCCACTTTTCACTATGGAATTTAATTAGATTATTGAATTATTTGTATTATGTTTAGGGATTATGGTTTTACATTAAATAGTGGGAGGGATATTTTTAGATTAAAAAACCATGATATATTTTAATATTTTTATGATATTACATGAAACTATTTTATTTGCTAACCGTTTTCGCTATATATGTGATAGATTTGCTATGGCGGCATCTTAAAAACCAACCCCTATGCTGGATAAGAACAAGCTCATAGGCGCTGGAAATTTTACATACTGGGATTTGGATTTGAGGATTGTCCTCAGTTCAGAAAAGTTGGGATATGTGTTACAGGGCCCTCTGCCACTTGCTGTACTTGATGATACGACATCTGAGGAAGTTAAGACTCTCTAGAAGTGGAGAGATGATGATTTAAAATTTAAATCATACATTCTCAGTTCACTGGTTCCAGAACTCAAAACGCAGTATTATCATATGTGTGTCGTGTATAGCATGATGACACGACTCCGGGAACTGCTCATGAATCAAGAATAAGTCTTGGTTCACAGAGTTGCGATGGAATTGTTCCATTCGAGACTAGATGATGGACTGTCAGTGAGTTCGCATGTGATTCATTTGATCATTTTGATCGAACAATTTAGGCTATGTGATTTCCCTCTTAATGATACTCTGTGACACAATGTCACTTTAGGCTCGCTCCCGGGGTCGTATCACCAGTTTGTGATGTATTTAAACATTAATGGGATTCATTGTTCTTACCATAAGTTGCATATAATGTTTCTCACAGCGGAGGAAGATTCAAGGAAGGGAGTGGTGACTCGCCCTCTGAAACTCACTTCACTCTCCGTTTCTTCCTAGTCCAAATCGAAAGGGAAGAAGAATAAGAGAAATAAGAAGAATGGTTCAAATGTTCCTCCGCAGGGCAAGAAGCGAAGCCCAAGAGAGCTAATAAAGATAAGTGCCACCATTGCAGTAAGATCAGACACTGGAAGAGGAATTATCCAGACTACGTAGCCCAGATTAGGAAGGAAATAACATCTACATCAGGTACTTTTATTTTTCCTATTATTGATATCTCTTTAGCTTGTGAAGCTGTGACTTCTAGTTGGATTTTAGATTCTGCTTGTCATGTTAACATATGTAATTCGTTGCAGATGCTGGAGGAAAGTAGACGACTAAAACGTGGAGAGATACAGTTGCTTTTCAGGAGTGGTGACTCTCTAGATGCAGTTAAAGTGGAATTATATGAATTCTCTTGCCAGGTGGGGGACTTTTGTTATATGAGTGCTATGTTGTTCCCGGATGTGTAGCTAATATTATATCACTTTTTGTATTAGAAACAGAAAATATAATGTAAATATTAAGAATTATTCATTATATTTATATGATAAAAATAATATTCAGATCATTATGTGTCCAAATGAGTATGATCATTATATTTTGCATAATACTCGAGATATTTCGAATACTTTGATTAATAAACGTAAATGGTCTGAAATAAATAATATTGAACTTTGGCATATTAGGTTAGGTTATATAGGCGTGAGACGCCTAACTCAGTTGGTTAGAAATGGTTTGATTCAGAATCTTTCCATTGAACTCTATCCGATATGTGAATCTTGTATTCAGGGTAAAATGACCAAAGCCTTATTTTCGGGTGTGAGACATCGTGCCACTGACTTATTGGAACTCATACATTCCGATGTATGTGGTCCCATCAGTCAGACTGCTCACATAGGTTTTTCATACTTTGTTACTTTTATCGATGACGTGTCATGGTACAGTTATGTTTATTTGATAAAATATAAATCGAAAACCTTTGAAAAGTTCAAAGAATTCCGAAATGAAGTTGAAAAACAAACTGGAAAATATATTAAATGTCTTCGATCAAATCGAGGTGGTGAATATATGAGTGGTGGGTTCACTGATTATTTAAAAGAGAACGAGATTCTTGCTCAATATACTCCTTCGGGTACTCCACAACATAATGAAGTATCTGAAATGAGAACTCGTACATTATTGGATATGGTCTGATCTATGTTGAGTTTTACTTACCTACCATATTACTTATGGAGTTATGTTCTTTTAACTATCACTCAACTTTTGAATAAGATTCCTTCCAAAGTTGTTCCTACGACTATGTATGAGATATGGACTAGTAGGAAATCAAATCTTAATTATGTTAGGATTTGGGGCTGTTCTGCATACGTCAGGATGGCACAACAAAAAAAATTTTGCCTCAAGGGAAAAATTTTAGGTTTGTTGGATATCCTTCAAATACAAAAGGATATTTATTTTATGATATCGAGCATCAAAATGTGTTCGTCGCTTGATTCGTTAAATTTCTAGAAGTAGAATTTTTGTCTGAATGAGGTAATCATAGACTGGTTGAACTTGATGAAGTGAAACCTGAAACCAACGAACCACAGGAAGAACGTGAAGTTCAAATAGTTGAAGAACCTTCATTACACTAACTTCGTAGGTCTATTAAGGTATCTAGACCTCCTGAACACTTGTGTTTGATACAAAAAATGAGTCTTGATGTTCTCTTGATTGAAGAGACTGACCCTTTTACCTATATAGAAGCGGTGTTGGACATCGACTTTATGAAGCATCAATAAGCCATGAAATCAGAGTTATACTTTATGCATCAGAATCAAGTTTGGGACTTGGTTCTGGTTCCTAAAGGAATTGTTCCTATCAATTGTAAATGGGTTTACAAAGGAAGCAAAGGCCCGATGGAAAGGTTGAAACCTTTAACGCCGGACTGATAGCTAAAGGTTACATGCAGTGACCTAATGTCGACTACGATGAAATTTTTTTGCCAGTGGCGATGCTAAAGCCTATTAGGATCTTATTGTCTATTACTGCTTATCATGAGTATGAGATTTGGCAGATGGATGTCAAAACGGCTTTTCTAAATGGATTTCTTGACAAAGAAATCTATATGGAACAACCGAAAGGTTTTGTATCAAGTAAAAACTCGTGCATGATATGTAAGCTTTATAAGTCCATTTATGGACTTAAATAAGCTTAACAAAGTTGGAATCTTCTATTCGATGAGATAATAAAGTGTGTATAAAAAGGTTAGTGGAAGTATAGTGGTATTTTTAATACTCTATGTTGATGACATCCTGATCATTGGGAACGACATCGGGATGATGCGGGACGTGAAACCTTACTTTTGTAAAAACTTATCTATGAAGGACTTGGGAGAAGTTTCATATGTCTTAGGCTTAAAACTCTATAGAGATAAAGAAAGAAAGCTCATTAGGTTATCACAATCAACGTACATAGATAAGATCTTAGAACGGTACAACTTTGGTAAATATAAGACAATAAATATACCGTTCAGACATAGCATTTATCTTTCAAGGAAAGTATGTCCGCAAACAAAAGATGAGAAGATTAGAATGTCTAATCAATCTTATACTTCGTGTTTGGGCAACATCATGTATGTCATGTTATGTACAAAACCTTATATCAGTTTCATGGTTAATGTAACCGGTAGATATTAGTCCAATCCAAGGAACGACCATTGGATGGTCATTAAACATATCCTAATGTATCCTAAGGGTACTAAGGATAAATTTTTGATTTATGGAGGAGATGAACTCCAGGTTAATAGGTATACAGATTTAGATTTCCAATCTTAATTGTTGTCTTTCTTTTTGAAATTGTGTATGTAATTTGCGAATGGCTATGTGAATATATCCACTGGGATGCGTCTCAAGAGTCGAAGATATATCATCTAAAGACTCATTACTTAAGCCATCCCTAATGAATTTAATTTTGTCTTCGCGATTATCAGACACCATTCCTAAAGAACGACAACGAGTATTGCAATTCCAGTGTGCACATTTGTAAATAACACCCATTTGCTTAGCTCTACGTTTCTTTGCATAGGTGTTTCTTCCAAAACCAGGCAGATGTGAAATAAAAGAGTCAGAAGACTCACCTACCAATCGGACCCGTGCTTCAATAATCCAACGAATGTCAGTAGGAATACCTTTGATCATCAGTAACCTCATCTGTTCCAAGCGAGCTTTGTAGACTTTCATAAGAGATTTATGAGGGAGAGAAGGAAATTGCTTGTGAAGATTTGTGAGAGCTTCTTCCATCCTGGAATGTCTTAATATGAAAAAACTAAACACACCAAATTATATCACACCAAATCACAATATATACACAAATTGCATGGGTTGCCTCCCTGCGAGCGCTAAGTTTAAGGTCGTCAGCTAGACGTGACTTCTCGAACGTTAAGCTGGATCTGAAAGTGTGACACTTTCTTTTTGTCGCTCAAATGATTCTCCCCAGTAGTGCTTGACACGCTTATTTTTAACCTTGAATGTTTTGTTGGAGTCAGGATCACGTATCTCAACGGCTCTATCTGGTAAAACCTTGGTGATCACAAATGGACCTGACCACTGTGATTTTGGCTTCCATGGGAAGATTTTCACCCTTGATTTGTTTAACAGTACCTTCTGCCCTAGTTCCAGTTGTATGCGTACTAACTTCTCATCATGTCTTTTCCTTGCCTTTTTTTGTACAATTTGGCATCCTCAAAAGGTTGATTGTGAAATTCCTCCAATTCGTTGAGCTGGTGGAACTTTTTCTCTTCTGTTTCTTGTAGTGCAAGAATTGGCTTTTTCAGTACAAAAGATGTTTTATCGTCAGGCTCCACATGCAATTGATATGTTTTAAGTTTGTCAATAGAACTTTGCATTGCATTGGAGTTCTGAATGGTATTGTGTATCACATCAAGTCTGAAAAATTCCTCATTCTTTTCATCATGTGGGAAATTCATGACCTTGGAAACATTGAATGTTACTTCTTGGTCCTGTACCCTCATGTTTAATTCTCATTTTTTTACATCAATAATGGTTCGACCTGTAGCCAAGAATGGTCTCCCGAGGATGATTGGCACGTTTGCGTCTTTCTCCATATCAAGGACAATAAAATCTGGTGGGAAAATGAATTTATCAACCTTGACCAGCACATCCCCAACTACGCCTCTTGGAAATACAAGCGTTCTATCAGCAAGTTGTAGAGAGACTGAAGTGGGCATTGTTTCTCCAATCTTCAGTTTCCTGAAAATAGAAAAAGGCATCAAGTTAACACTTGCACCTAAATCACATAAAGCCCTACCAAAGTTGTGTTCTCCTATGATGCAAAGAATGGTGAAACTGCCAGGATCTTTCAACTTTGGGGGAAGCTTCCTCTGAATGATGGCGCTGCATTCTGTCAATGCTATTATCTCGTAATCTCCCAATCTCCGTTTTTGTGAAAGAATGTCTTTCATGAATTTGACATAGCTGGGCATTTGTTCCAAGGATTCTGCAAATGGAATGTTGATGTGCAGTTTTTTAAACACCTACAAGAAATTATCAAACTACTTGTCTAGTTTTTGTTTTTCTGAAGACGCTGAGGAAAAGGTGGAGGTGGAGTGATCTGTTCTTTTTCCTTTGCTTCTTTTTCCTCCATCTGTTGCTTTGTTTCTTTTGGAACTTCCTCATCAGTTTTTTTGACTCCAACATCTTTTTTGATTTCAGTATCTCTTCTTAAAATGATGGCATGACACTGCTCATTTCCTATGTTCCTTGGATTTGGTTCTGTGTTGCTGGGAAGATTACCTGGCGGTCTGTAACTCTGAGCATTAGCCAGTTGTCCGATTTGATTCTCCAGTGCTTTGATGGAAGCAGATTGGCTCTGAAACATAGCATCGTATTTTTTTAACTGAGTCAGCACTTCTGATATTCCTGGTTCATTTGCCTGCTCATAGCCTTTGTTCTGTTGCTGGAATCCAGGTGGTGGATAGTTCTGATGTTGGAATCTAGGTGGTGGATTGTTCTTTTGCCCTGAATTATTGCTCCATGAAAAATTGGGATGATTCCTCCACCCTGGGTTATAGGTGTTGGAATATGGATTGTTCTCCTATCTCTTGAAATTGTTGACAAAATTCACCGTCTCTTCAAGTTGGTTCGGCTCTGGTGCTCCTCCATATGGTGAAATTGTGGATCCAGTGGTAAGAGTCTCCATAAATTTGCATATTTGATCCAGCTTGGCATTGACTGCTGTATTGGCTCCACTTTCATAAATTCCTGCAATTCTTTGGATCATGCTCCTTTTTGTTGGCCACAAGGAATTGTTGTTGGCCATTCCTTCGATTAGATCCCAGGCTTGATCTTCTCCTTTCGCCATTAAAGCTCCTCCAGCAGCAGCATCGATTGTGGTTCTCATTATTCAAGAAAGTCCATTATAGAATGTTTGGACTTGAAGCCATTTTGGAATCTCATGGTGAGGACATCTCCGGAGCAAATCTTTGTACCTTTCCCAAGCTTCGTAGAGAGTTTTTGAGTCTTGTTGTACAAAGGATGTGATATCATTTCTCAGTTTTCCAGTTCTGGCTGGTAGAAAGTACTTTGCAAGAAATTTGGTGGCTAAAATGTTCCAAGTTGTGATAGAACCTGCTGGTAGTGAATGTAGCCAAGCTTTAGCTCTGTCCTTCAAGGAGTATGGGAAAACACGCAGTCTCATTGCTTCTTCAGCTTCTCGGTTGTAATTGAAAGTGCCGCAAACTTCCAGGAAGTTGCTGATGTGGGCATTAGGATCTTCAATTGCATTCCCCCAAAACTGAACTGACTGCTGAATCATCTGAATGCATGTTTTGATGTCACCCGTATTTGCTGGTAAGGGAGGAAGTACAATACATGAAATGAGTCTGTCAACGACCGGAATGGTTCTGTCTCGAATGGGAATTGGTGGTGCAACCTCCAAAGGTTCAGGTTCCATGTTAACAATTGCTTCTTGGCCTTCTCGCCTTTCCCTTCTCAACTGTCTGATGGTTCTTTCAATTTCTGGGTCAAGCGGTCGAAGTTCAAAGCTTCTGGTTCGTCTCATGAAGTTTCTGAGAACCTGAAACACAATAAAACAAAAACAGTAAGTAAAAAGAAATTTAGATACAAGTAAAGGTATCTAACCTTAAAACTAATAGTGAAAGATAAATAAGTCCCCGACAACGGCGCCAAAAACTTGACCGGTGCTTACATACGCGTATAACGCAATCGCACATATCGTTCAAGTAGTACAAAAAGTATCGATCCCACGGGGACTTAATACCTAATCTATTAATTTTATGACGTCAAATGATTACTAGTATCTAACAGGTTGATTGATTGATTGTGATGATTCTAAATTTAAAAAAAGTAAATAAAATTGTTCGAAAGTAGGTTTAAGAAAATTCAATATTAAAAACTATCTAGGGTTTTGATTTCTTCCAATATCATTTTAAAGATGAAATGCTTATTTTATGTTTGTGTAATTTATCGGTTTACTAACTTGGAACACGAAATTATACGAAAACCTCTATCGATGGTCAGACACAAATACCCAGTATAACCCAATTGAACCATATGTCTATGTCAACCAAATTACCTGGATTCATTAAGTTTAAGTTCCAATTATGGCTACCCCCGCCCGACAGGTATATGTCTATCCTGTAAGGAAATCTATTAAAGGGTTATCTATCCTCAAGGAAGATCGTGGGCTATTAAGTCTAAGGCTGAAACCTAAAATTCCTTTGTCAAGTTTATTTTAGATTTACCAGATCAATCTTATTAGTGGCCAATTAACAAGACGCGTTAAGCTTAAGACTTAATAAGTAAACCTTTTAAATTACCCAAACTATAAAATAACCCCTTATAAACCGGTGATATTAAAAGTCATCACAACCCCAGATAACTAATTTAGTTACAACACATAACTAGGGCTAGTAAAAACTTGAAAGTAAAAGACAAAAAGTAAAAATGATGAAAAGTAATTGCGGTAAAGTAAAAGCTGAAAAGTAAATTACAATAAAATAAAATGCTAAGGTAAAAGGATCAACTTTTACTATTTACTGTTTAGATATCTCCCTTAATATAATATATTAACTTGTGATTATTTTACCAACCAGCAATATAGGCGGTAACCTGATTAAGTCAAATTAAGTCCAACCAGCCATAAAGGCGGAACCAAAATAAACCTGCCATATAGGCGGTAAGAAAATTTAATTACCAACCGACCAATCTGGCGGTATCCTTGATTAGTCAGGTTTAAACCAGATTAAAATGAATTACCAACCGACCAATCCGGCGGTATCCTTTTTAAGTCAAATTTTAAATAGTGAATATATTATATTTAAGGGAGATTAATCTAAATAGCAATAGTAAAAGAATTACCTTTCACCCTAGCAGGGGGAAGTTACCTCATCATGGTTGAATAGTAAAAACTGTAAAAGTAAAAAAAGTAAATTATTATTATTACAGAACGTAATTAAAATTAATTACAAAACTGAAATTAAAGGAAACTAGATAGAAAACTCCCTATTTACATCAGAGAAATTAGAGAGGAAGATACATCTGAAACTGAAATTTCAAGCTCTATTTATAGGCGTCCATAAGTGCCACGTGTCGCGACGCCAAAGTTTGTTCTTACGTCGCGACGCGATGACGTGTCAACACGTGATTAGCCGGTTCAGATTCTTATCTGCTGACATGGCGATTACAGATAATTTGATTCAATAATTGTGTTGACGTGGCGACACATGGCGAAATGGATTGTCGGCACCATAAGATTGTGCCACGTGGCACGCTGTCATTGGTTGATGGTGACATGATGATGACGTGGCACTTTGACTCGGTCAACCGGTGATGTGGATGATGACGTGGCAGACACGTGGCGATGGCGACTGTCGGCACCGTATGATGATGACACGTGGCAGAGGTACGTTAGCAGATCGGCTGTGATGGTGACACGTGACACGGCGTATGTTAGCAAAGTCAAATTTCTCAGATTCTGACTTGTGGACCCGACACACGTTAGCATTGTTCGGCGAACGTTAGGCGCTTGTGCGTCGCGATGCGGAAAATTATCAAAATGCCATTTTGTCCAATTTTCACTGTTTTGGCCCTAAATCACCTCCAGAGAGTCCTGAACCTTTTTTTATCTACAAAATAGCACAAAACACATCAAAATATTCACAAAACTCAAGAAAGTATACAAAATATTAGGTCAAATGAGTGAGAAATAGTGATATAATTACCACTCATCAGTCCACAACTGATTCCACCACATAGATGGAATATATTACAGCTTTTGAAGCTACAAAAGAAATTGTTTGGGTTAGGAACTTTATCATAGATTTGGGAGTTATCCTAAGCATCGAGAATCTAATTTCGTTATACTGTGATAATAATGGAGCCATTCGCAAGCCAAAGAACCAATGACGCAATAGAAATTGGAGCATGTGGAATGTAAATATCACATCATTCGAGAAACTGTGTCACAAGGGGACATTGTCATATGCAAGGTACCGAGTGAAGATAATATAGCAGACCCACTTACCAAGTCTATTCCTCCCAATTTATTTGATAAACATGTAGAGTCGATGGGTATGAGATACAATCGATGTTATCACTAGATCAAGTGAGAGAATTTATTAGGGTTGGTACTTGGCGCGCTAATTTATGTTGTATTTCCCTGAAAATACTTATGTAAGTATTTTATTTTGAATAAAATAAGCAATTTCATTAATATAACATTCTTTATTATATGGTAAAGATGTAACAGACCTTAGAATGATTAGTTATGATACAGTTTTAATATCATAACATTATCATTTTGCATTTGTTCCTAGTTAAGGTTTATGTTACTTGGTAGTAAGTAAACCCGTAGATACTAGTACGTGTCGTATATTGGAATCTAGGATTTCAATGGTTATTTCTCAATGAACCATGAGTCTCAAAGACTCATATAGACATATAGGTGTTTATATCAGATAAATATTGAATGACTCACTGAAGATTCGTAATATATGGTACACCAACGTCAATAAGAATCTTTTCGGGTTGAGTAGTACAATGATTCGTTGACTTGAGATACCACTGTGGATATATGAGATATCATCTACACTTTGATGGCAATCACGTCACCACCTATTAAGCTCATATCTCTGCTTATTCATTGGGTGTGGACTGATTCTCAGGATATTATATATGTACCAAGAAATGATCTGTCAGTTCTGTGTACATAGCATATCTATCCAATGTGGAATTAGCGATCTGTTAAATCCATGGACTTGTGGTACACAGTAGAAGTGAATTGTAAGTGTTATTAAGAGGTCGCTAATTAATACATCGACTGGATTATACCTAAAGAGATTTGATGTTTATATCTGTATTTCTGTTTTAATCTGGATATCTGTGACGGATAGTTTGGAAATTTGTGTCATTCTCGGCAATAAAGGGGTTTTTGTGCAAAATCTGATTTTTCATATTTGGGTGATTAGATTAAATTAGTTTATTTTAATTACCCAAGGAAATTAACAAAATTGAAAATTTTTAATTTTTCGCGTTCCGCTGCGCTACTCGATTAAATTGCAAATAGCCCCAACACTTTCTTCAACCACGATTCTTAAGCGATCAACACACTAGGATCATATGAACTTCTTTTGTGCATTGGATCAAGGAAATCAAGTGCTACACTATTTCTTTCCCCTTCCACTTATGTTAAGAAACTTGGGGCTTTTAGAATTTTTGGTTCTACAAGGTAAGAATCCTCATCTATTTACTCCTTTTGGACTAATCAACTTAGATTTGGCAATTTGAAATTTGTTGATTGGGATTATTTTTGATAAAGCATGATATGGTTTTATGTGGGTTTTTTTGATTTCATGGATTAAGAAGAGATAATAGTTTTAGGATGTTAGTTAGTTGTTGTTGGAGATGATAGGTGTGGTATTGTACTTGAAGAAAGAAAATCTGGGAGTCTTGTGAGTTAATGTTTTCGGTCATTTTAGGGGCGATATTTTGGATTTTCTTGTTAATAGATAAATAGACATTATGTTTGAATAGCTAGTAATGCAAGGAAAATGGATTTTATGTTGTTTGCATTTAAAATTGAAAAGAATTTAAAGGATTGATGTATTAAGTATTTTCGGTGCATGTGGGAATCTTTGGAGAAGAAATTGAATTAATAAACTTTTGTTGATGGGGTATTATTAGATACTTATTGGGTGAGCTAGTAGATTGTGTTATGTTGAAGTAGAAAGAAAAGTGAAGGCTTGTTGTGTGGTAAGGTATTCGGCCAAGGGGAAGTTATAGGGCTTTGGTGGTGTAATGGAAGAGCTTGATAATTGGTGATTTTAGGGAAATGGGTCATAAGAGTATAATGTACATTGATGGGAATTGGGAGTGTATGTTGTTAAATGGAAAGTTTATAGAAAGCGTATAATTTTTGGTAGGTGTTCGGCCAAGATGGGAACCTTGGGGAAATTTGAAATCAATCAAATGTTGTGTAATGAAAAAAAATGGTGGCCGTTGAATGTTAGTTTGAAGAAAATTAAAGATGATATGTTGTTAGAATGTGTAATATGGTGGCTTGCACGAGGGGTGAGCAACGGTTCCGGGTCTACCCGGAACCGGTTGGAATCGGACCGGTTTTCTGGATTTGGAATCGGAACCGGTTGTAATCGGGTAGGTTCTGGTTCCAAAAATGAAGGAACCGATTTTATCCGGGTAGATTTCAGTTCCAAAATGATCGGAACCGGAACCGAACCATGGAACCGGTTTTTGGAATCGAATATAGAACCAGTTTCACTACTATTTGAGTGGTACCTGCATTCAAAAAAATTGATGCTTTTGTCTGCTATTTGGAATTTTCTCATCATGTTAATGGTCTCTTTAATTCCACAATACTAGAATTTGGTTGAGGAGAAGGAAAAAAAAGTGAAGGAACTCGAGGAAAATATAGCTGCTGTTTCTTTTACTGCTGTTTCTGAATGTTGGTCTGCAGACGCATCAATTGTCATTGAAACTTGCTTTGCAAAAATCTCAAAATGCAGAACTTAGAAATGAATTTGAAGGTTAGTGGCATAAATTTTTTGTTGTAATATATCATCCATTTTATCCATTTTGATCATTTTTATGCTGTTTCTTGCAGGACTCTACAAACTGATGGAGGAGCTGACGGATGATGTAGAGAGATTAAATGAAATGGTATCATTCTTCCCATTGATTGTCCATTTATTTTTTAATTTACTTTGATTAAACTTTAAACATAGCATACCCAAGGTTTCACAACTAGGCAACTCAATGCACTGATAACTTGCCTAATTGTAAATGAAAACAGAAAGGGTAATGAGGCTGACGAGCATTAAAAGTCTAAAACTTCATTTTCTTCGTTCTTGAGCTTCCGCACTCCGATTTGGTCCCCGTTTTTTCCTACGGACTCGTATTGGAATGTAGTTTTCATTAAAATATTTTAAAATAGGGTAATTTGGAATCGGACTGGAACCGGACTGGAACCAGATTGGAACCGAATAATAGGGTACCCTGTTTAATTGAGTAGGTTCCGGTTCCATGCGGAACCAGAACCGAAACCGGTTTTGCTCACCCCTAGCTTGCACTAGTAGGTACTCTCGGCCATGGTGGCAAGTGTTTGGTTGACGTGTGGTTGTAGAAAATTAAGTTGATTTTATTTGGTGGCATTTATAATAAATAAATTACATAGATAGTTATATGTAAGTTTAAAGCAACTGCGCAAGTTAAACAAAGGGGTGAATATATTAGGTAACCTTTTTTTTAGGTTAAAACTAGTTATAAGTTGCTTGTTATCTTTAGAGGTTATCGAAAAGAATCTCATTAGTTCTTAACAATTTGTAGATTGTCAGTCGAATGGATAGCCTGCCACTCAATGAGCCTCGCTATCCCAAAGTACAATAAGTAGGTACCTTGTTTTATGTTTCCTTACATTTATATTTTAAAAGTATTTAAGTTTTGAGAATTTTTATTTGATTGAGTTTTATTTGTTAATAAATATGCATGATGATTATACGTTTCTGTCTTAGTGCTTGTTAAGGGTTTTCATGATTTTTGATTTATCGTTATATTTCAGTCGACATCTGTCTGAAAATCAGAGTTAGTATATCCCCTGAGGATCATATCCTCACCAAAATATACAAGCATATAATTTCTTGTTCTCTTAAGATACTTGAGAATATGTTTCAGAGCCACCTAATGATCCAATCCTGAGTTGGACTGAAACTTACTGACTACTCCCATTGCAAAGCAGATGTCTGATCTCATGAATAACATAGCATACATAAGACTAAAAACCGCTGAGGCATATGGGATATGTCTCATTTCCTCAACTGTTTGTCTTAGGAGACTGTTCATTCGACAAATGAATTCCATGTCTGAAAGGCAAATTATCTTTCTTGGAATTCTGCATCCCAAATCGCACAAGGATCTTGTCGAAATAAAATGTCTGAGACATTGCTAACAGTCATCTCTTGCAATCCCGAATAATCTGGATCCCAAGTACATAAATGGCCTCTCCCAAATCTTTCATTTGGAATTGATTAGCTAGCCAGATTTTCACGTCCGATAATATCTTTACAACATTCCCAATGAGTAAATATCATCGACGTACAAAATGAGAAAAATCACATTACCATCAATGATGCATTGTAAAAACAAGGCTCATCGATGTTCTGCTCAAAATTATAAGACTTGATCGTAGTATTAAATCTTATGTTCCAATAAATGGACCTTTGCAGCTTGCAAATTTTTTCTCTTGACCTTGTGTTATGAACCCCTCTGGTTGTACCATATAGATACTCTCATCAAGACTACCATTCAAGAATACAGTCTTGACATCCATTTGTCAATTCTCATAATCAGAATATGCGGTAATGAATGGAAGAATACGAATGGATTTTAGCATGGCTACTGGCGAGAAAGTCTCGTCATAGTCGACTCCCTCTTTCTGGGTATAACCATTGGCCACTAGCCTAGCCTTGAAGGTCTGTACCTTCCCATCTACTCATCATTTTCTCTTATAGATCCACTTGCAACCTATGGATTTTACTTCATCAGATTGGTCTATAAGTTCCCATATTGTGTTAGAGTAAATAGACTCCATCTTGAGGTTCATGGATTTGAGAAATTCCTCTTTATCAGAATCATCCATTGCACTACGATAGGTCAATGGATCATTTACACCATCACTGGATGCAACGACTTGTGCCTCTCAATTTCCTAGATAGTGTTCAGGTTTTCGTACAACCCTCCCAGTACATCTAGATGGTAGATCATTATGATAAACTTGCATATGATGCTCAGATATTGAAAGGGTGATGTTTCTGTCAACAATTGACGATGGTGTGTTGGTCGAACCAATAAGTAGCTCCTCAAGTAACATTTTACTTCGAGGTTTGGACTCTCTCATATAGTCCTCCTCAGGAAATGTAGCATTTTTTGACACAAATACTTTGTTATCTTCCGAACTATAAAAGAACCCACCCCTAGTTTCCTTAGGATAGTCTACAAATAGGCACACATATGAACATGACTCCAACTTTGTAGTATTTTTCTTCAGCACGTGTGCTGGACACCTCCATATGTGAAAATATCGCAAACTAGCTTTATGACCATTCCATAACTCTAAGGGAGTCTTAGGAATAGACTTAGATGGAACTACATTTAGGATATGCATTTTTTTTTGCAATGCATACCCTCATAATGAACTAGGTAGTGTACTGTAACTAAACATTGATCTCATCATGTCTAGTAGGGTCCGATTTCTCCTTTCTGCAACACCATTTTGCTATGGTGTTTCAGGTGTTGTGAGTTGGGATATTATCCCATGATCAACTAAGAATTCCTAGAAATCTATGTCAAGGTATTCTCCTCTACGATCCGATCGTTGAATTTTTATGGTTTTACCTAATTGGTTCTCAACCTCTGAACGATACTCTTTAAACTTTTCAAAAGTATCTGAATTGTGTTGCATTAGGTAAATATACTCATATCTTGAATAATCATCAATAAATGTGACGAAGTATTCATAACCCTCTCGGGCTTTTACATTCATCGGCCCTCAAACGTCCGAATGTATTAGATCAAGTGGTTGATTGGCTCTTATATCTTTTTCAGTAAAAGGTCTCTTGGTCATTTTGCCTTTAAGATAGGATTCGCAGACTGGTAAAGTATCAAGTTTTAACTAGTTTAAAATTTCATTCTTTATTAATCTATATATCCGGTAAAGATTAATATGTCTGAATCTAAGATGTCATAGATATGTGTCATCGTTAGAAATCTTTTGCCGTTTTATTTTAGATTTTTCAACCTTAAACATTTCAATATTGAGCAGTGAATTATGTGTTAACTACCTTAACATATATAAATTATTCTAGGAGTTTCTTGTGCATATTTTTAATCCATTTCTACTAATAATAACCAATTTATTATCAAAAGAAATAGAAAAACCATTTTCATAAGTTTAGATACAGAAATCAAATTCCTGCGAAAACCAAGAATAAAAAACACATTGTTCTAACATAAATAACTATATTAATGTTTAAATTTGAAACTCTCACTGCTCTTGTTGAAACAGCATCCCATGTCCCAACTCTCATGGTATAGTCACCTTCAGCAAGGTCCTTCCATGAATCAAGTAGCTGTAAAGAAGAACAAACATGGTTAGCGGCTCCATAATCAACAATCCATGTGGATTTTTCACCTTCCACTAATAGAGATTCGATAACAAGTAAATCGTATTTTTTTCTCTTATAGCTCAGTAAGGTATTTAAGACAGTTCCTCTTCCAGTGCCTTTTTTTTGCAATGGAAATATTTTCCTTTGGGCTTGGAATCTTTAGAGCCTTTGTTGTTCTTTCTTTTCATAGGCTTTGCCTTAGCCTTCCCAGTACATTTCTTCTTGTTCTTTACAGATCTAGAAGATTCGACAACATTTGCCTAAGAACTTGGTGTACGAGGTTCCAGTATAGACTCGTAACTAGTGAGATCATTTAGCAGTTAGGTCAAAGTACAAGACAACTCATTCATTGAATAGTTACTTTTAAACTGTAGGAAACTCTTCATAAGCGTTTCCATGATCATAGTCACCTGGAATTTTCTCATTAATACGAGCACCATGGGTTTCAACTATATTGGGATGAGATGTCATTCTTAAGACACGCTCTCGGACTGATGTTCATTCCTTCATCCTAGTGGTTAACAATGAGATGATAACCTTGTTGGACAGTTATGACCCATAATGTCACTATTTGTACAGATCATGGTGTTGTTGTACAAATTAACTATGTGACAAAGGAAATTGCTCTCTTATCATTTGTAATTAGATTACCAAGATGTATAAATGATAGGAGGTACATATGATTAGTTCCTGGATTGAGATGATATGAGACAGTATCAATCTGTGAAGGTTTAATCATTAAATATCCCTAGTCAGAGTATTATCGAGATTGGACATCGATAATGCGGAAAAGATTAGTATTACACTTGTGCGTGTTGTGAGGGCATAACGACATAGTTCTCATATATTTGGGTATAGGATACTCATGCAAGTGTATTAGGAGGTTGTGTTTTTCCGATGGTACGGAAAACAGCTTCACTCTGGATAGACCCCTCGGAATTCCATTGGTAGTATGACTATGTGTCTATGGAAGTCTGAATCAGGGTAGGTGTATTTGGTCTTAACCTGAGACTTGCACCGCTAATACTTGCGACAATCAATATACTTTGGTTTTGATCATCCAGGGCTTTAACAGGTTCTGTGTACGCCTCTTCTGGGTATATTGAGAATCGTAGTGTATTGGGTGTGATGTCCAGATGGAAGTATCACTCCAGTTATAGTGGAGATGATGATCATGTAGGATACGGAACTCGTTCTCTTATATGCTGCAGCTATCGGGATAAAATGACTAGGTCATGTTTATCCGATTATAGAGACTAGTTACCAGAGATCTGATATGTGCTTCGTACGGGGCAGACACAATTCCAGCCCCAGGCCTTATATGTGACATCTGATACTGGATCGAAATACGCAATAATACGTATACTACGCCTGATATAGATCACATATTCCTGTAAGGATATTTCTGAAGAATTGGGTAGGCATGACGCTTTGCTAGAAGCCAACCTTGTCTTGTAAATCGGTATAAATGTAGTATTAGGTACTTATGTGTTCGGATAGTCCGACGACCGGATTTACTGCCAACATATCCGGGGATCTCATGGGTCGCTTCCCGAAGATTCACCGATGACGTATGACTCGCACTTTATTAATCTGGGATTAATTAGATGAGAGAGAGAATTAATCTGGGATTAATTACAGAGATATTTTATCTGGGATAAAATATTAATAAAATAGAGAAAACGATTAATTTGGAATTAATCGATAAAATAATATATTCGATATATTATACGAAATTGGATTTCGACGCGGAATTGAAATTAGATTTTAATTCGGGCGAATGAGTTAATTTAGAATTAATTCGTTAGCGATGTGAATAGTGATTTTGCTAGGCATAATTATTTAATTACGTCGCAATGGAAAATTCGTTAATTTGGAATTAACGAACCCGAGCCCAAGAGTGTTTGCGGGCGCATTCGCATTTCGAATTCGAGTGCGGCTCACAAGTCACATCAAGCGTCAAATCACTTGTCACTTTGATTGATGTGACAACTTGTCACTTGATTGTGTGAATAGTGATGGAAGTTGATGGAGTTGTTGGTTGGCTTGATTGTTTTGACTTTTGGAAAGCCAAAATTTTGGTTAATGAATTTTGAATTCATTTTTTGTGTATTAGATACACATTTTTTTCCAACCGCCACAACTTATCACACAACACACTCTCTATATTCTTCTCCCTCTCTCTCATGGCCATAGGCCAATTTCTTTTTCCTCTTCACTGGTTTTGCCGAGAGTTGAAGGAAGACCAAGGTGATTTTTGCGGCAAAAATTACCGAGTGCTAGCACACTTTAGAGTCTTGCGAAGGTGATAAGGAAACCCACCCGTGAGCAAGGAATCACCAATTGAAGCTTGGAGCTTGGAGATGGCCGAATTTGGAGGAGCCAAAATATGCTCACTGCCGAGACCACCTTGGAGGGAGAACAAGATTTTTGTTCTTCGTCGCATCGCTCAACCGCTCAATGTAAGTATTCCGCAACTTCTTTGATGTATTCGCACTTATGTTTCATTTCTTTAATCGATCCCCGGGACCGTAGATTTTACCAACAATGGTATCAGAGCGAGTTAAAGCATGAAACTTGAACTTAGGGTTAAAATTGGGTAAATTGATTTTGAGCATGATTTGATAAAATTACTTGATTGAGTATACTTAAATGATGTTTAATTGAAGTTGGATGTGATCAATTTCATGAAAATTTATTTGGAATAAATTTCCCCAAAATGTGAGGCTTGGCCGAATACATTATTGCCCTAAATGTCTTGGTATTTTTTGTTTATTTGATCATTGGATGACTTGAAACAATTGGGTAATGTTGATTTAAGATTCAATTTGATTGGATTTAAAATTGGACATAAAATACCCTAATTGCCGAGACAAAGAAAGCATGAAATGGGTTTGATTTTTGATTAAAATATGTTGGACATGTTTTGATGTTAATGAGCATAATTAATTAGGCTAATTGATGTTTTGGAAATGTTAATTTGGGTGATTAATTATGGCATTACACTTTGAGTAATTAAATTATGAAATTGGAATTTTGGAACTTAATTATGTTGGGCTTAAATTTGATTTGGGCTTGAAAAGTTGTAATTGGGCTAATTGGGCTTGGTTGTACCAAGATGGGTTTAGGCTAAATTGGTTGGATCCAATTGGGCCCAAAACCACATCCATAAAGTCCAATTATGACTAATGGACCTTTAATATTTAATTGGGCCTAATGGGCCAAAATTGGTTTCTTGGCAAATAAGGGTGATTCCTTAAATGGGCTTTGGTTATTGGGTTTGACCCAAGTTGACCAAAAGTTCATGCCTTAAGAAATTAATTAAAAGCCCATTTGACTTTAATTAAATTAACGTTGGACGTTAATCGGGCTTTGAGACCCGTAACGATTAGATTTGGAATCTAAGTCGTAAAGGTTCGTTAATAAAGTGTAATATTTAATTTGGAATTAAATAGATGAATTAGTATTAAATGCAAGTTAAATTGGATTTAATGTTGTAGTTTAATTTAATTCAAGAATTCGTATTTTGAGTACTTATTCGCAAAACGAGTTTGACTCGCGCAAAATCAAATCGTTGTTTGAACATTGGATGGTCATTAATTATCAGATTAATTAATTGGATTAGATTGATTGATAACATGCTTGTGTGAATACATGGTTGCGATGCATGAATAATGTATATCTTATGGATATTAGATGGGTGGGGAAATTTTGGAAATTGTTGTAATAAATTTAGAATTTATTAATTGGACCTGCGTGTCCAGCCTATTACCTCCTTACTCTTTGTATTTCTCTTCTCACCTATTCCCCTCAATGTAAATGAGGTTTCTTTAGAAGTGTTATGTAACGGGTAGAAGCAATACTTGTGCTAGCAGGAGAGAGGAAAGTGAGAGATTTGTTCTAGGAACAATGTGTTAAAGTATCCATCCGCATATCATTATTATTTATTTATATGCTCCTTATTATGTGTTTAGAATGCATGTTTAAGGGTGTATGATGATGAGACCTTAACAAAGATAATAAATTGGTTGCCAATTTGCACGCGAAAAACCCTCAACATCATATTAAGCGTTTTTCCTTCCATTGAGTGATTCTTACTCAAGATCCAAGACTGGCATTGGTTTGTTGGCCAAAGTCAAGACCATTGTCCATCGAGGATGTGTTTGAATCATGAAGACTTTGTTCCATATCGGTGTCTTGTCCAAGTTGTGATTTGTTGGCCAAAGTCAAGATCACTTCTTGTCCATCGACATTGATTACGAAGCTTTCCAAGGTCAATGGGTTCCGCTTAACTGGGATCACTAAGTTTGTTGTGCCAAAGCCAAGGCTTAGTTGATTCAGAGGAAAAAGGTTAGGCAATATATTGGATATATTGGCATATATAAGATATATGTTTCGGACTTGGATGTCCACCTACTGGATCTAGGAATTGGATGGGATCCAATTGATCTTAGAGATCTACCTAGTTAATTATCATACAATTTGTTGGCCAAAGTCAAGATTGTGTGATATTTAACGGGATCCTAGCCCACTAGGAAACAAGGTTTCCCGAGTACTTAACAGAGGGTTAGAGGCTCGCCGAAAAATAGTGGGAGGCAAGTATTAAATTTGCAATATTCGTTTAGTAACTTGCCATACGCGCTCATTTCAAATATTACGTCAAATATATTATTTATTAGTTGGACTAATATTTAATCGTTGTTTTAAAAAAAAAACAGTTGGACTGTATTCAAACTATTTCATTTATAGTTGATTGTATAATTGGATTATAGTAATCAATATATTTGAATTACTTATTTCAATTAATAGTTGATTTTATAATTGGATTATAATAATCAATATAATTGAATTTAACTTATTAAATTATAGTTGATTATATAGTTAGACTATAGTAATCATTATAACAAATAGTACCTAAAATCGTTGATTAAATAGTTGGACTATTAGAATCAAGATAAATTGAAAGATTAGTTTTTAAAACATAATCCTGGGTGAAAATGTATTTAAACGACTTTAATTTTCAAATTGGGAATAAAATTTCAGGATGGTCCTGGAAACTAATAAGTTACTTTATTTGATAAAATAACATATTAGGCCTAAGCCCGGAGTTAAGCATAAAGTAGAGCATGATATTTCGAATATTCGTGTGATGATAAATTTAGTACTTAATCCACTAAGCTTGCCAAATAGACTCCTTAATTTCTTAATCAGAACTAAGGATTAGATCCTTAAAGGATGATAATGAAATTGAAGGATCTTCATAGATCTATTCTGAGATCTTAGAAGTACTAAATTACAATAGTAAACTCTTGGAGAGTTAATGGCTATACTCAAGGAGTCAAAGCCAAAGTTTGCAAAAAGGCAAGAAGCGCAAGGCGCATCTTACTTCGACATTCTGGAAGGCCAAAGCTTGGCCAAAGGCTTATGTGGTACCGAAAAGGGAAAAGGCAAAATCATTATAATCTTCTGGGAAGACAAAAGACATATCCCAAGATGTCTGCCTAAATTGTGGCAAACGGGGACACGGAAGCGTGACTGCCGTATGGACAATGCAGACCTGAAGGAATTGAAGAACTGGCGATGCTCTGACTTCAAATATGTTTGTCATAAATATGTTCACTACTAGTATTAAAATTGGATTTTAGATACTTAGTGTGATACATAAATATGTACTGATGTGCAGAATCTGCTATGAGCAGGATACTGACTTCAGTTGAGATTAATCTGCGAATTGGAGACGGGACGAAAGTCGCTGTTTTAACCGTAGATACCTAAGTTTAGGAACTACCCTTCGGGTGTGTACTTAAATTAGGAAACTGTTACAATATAACTAGTTTGACTAGATAAATTATCTCTATATCAAAGTATAATCTGTTGCGGATATACATTTATATTCTAGAACACTAAAGTGTTTCATTCTATAAAGATGATATTGAGATAAACACATTAGATGTGAATAACAGTATTTATATTTTGAATATAAATAAATCTCAAATGTATAACATGACAAACAAATAGCTCAAACTGATTTGATCATATGAGACTTAGATGTGGCATTGTTGTCTGGGACACAATTAAACAAGACTCGTATATCCACACTTTCGAAGAGTGTGTACTAGGACAAATTTGATTCTATTCAAATAATGTCTACGAATCTAGTTTATTGGGCAAAGTGCCTAAAACACTATTTACTTGGTAAAAGTGCTAGTGCCACCGATCTGTTAGCCCTTGTTCATAGTGATGTAGGTGGGCCCATATCTAGCTAGGCTAGAGGTGGATATGAATATTTCGTGACCTTTACGGATGTGGCATCGCGTTATGGTTATATGTTTCTTTTGAAACACAAATCGGAAACTTTTAGAGTTTCGACACGAAATAGACAAACAGATTGGCTAAAGTATAAAACCATCACGGTTAGACCATGATGAAAATACTTGAGCAATAAGTTTCTCAGATACTTGAAAGAGTATAGTATTCTTTCAATGAGGACTCCTCCCGGAACACGTCAGTTGACGGTGTGTCCGAACGGATAAACCGAATTTTGTTAGACATGATAAGGTTATTCATGAGTCGCTCTGAGCTACCATTTCCTTCAACGGATAAGTATTAAACAGTGTAGAACTTATTTTGAATAATGTTCCATAAAAATCTGTTTGACAGACTTCATATTAGACATGAACAGGAAAGAAACCGGGTTTTCTCATTCCTGAAGATTTGGATATGCTAGGCATATGTTTAGATGATACCAAACTAAAACCCAAATTAGATAAGTGCCAATTGTACGTTATCCTATGGATACCAAAGTATAGTACTTATACAACTCACTAGAGAACAATGTAATTGTTGCTCACCATGCTGTTTTCCTAAGAGGAATGACCGGCGTAAACACACACGTATAACGCAAGCGCACGTATCGTTCAAGTAGTATAAAAATATCGATCCCACGAGGACTTAATATCTAATCTATTAATTTTATGAGGTCAAATGAGTACTAGTATCTAACAGGTTGTTTGATTGATTTGAAATGGTGACGATTCTAAATTTTAAAAACAAGTAAATAAAATTGTTCAAAAGTAGGTTTTAAGAAAATTCAATACTAAAAACTATTTAGGGTTGTGATTTCTTCCAATATCATTTTAAAGATGAAGTGGTTAGCTTATAGTTGGATAAAATATTGATTTATTAACCTGGAACACTAAATTATGTAAAAGCCTCTTCCGATGGTCAACACAAATAATCAGTATAACCCAATTGAACCATATGTCTATGTCAATCAAATTACCTGGATTCATTAAGATTAAGTTCCAATTATGGCTACCCCCGCCCGACAGGTATATTCCTATCCTGTAAGGAAATCTATTAAAGGGTTATCTATCCTCAAGGAAGATCGTGGGCTATTGAGTCTAAGGTCTTAAACTTAAAATCCCTATGTCTAGTTCATTTTAAGTTTACCAGTTCAATTTTATTAATGGCCAGTTAATAAAAAGCATTAAGATTAAGACTCAATAAATAAACATTTATATTACCCAAACTATAATTTAACCCCTTATAAACCGGTGATATTGGATTTCATCACAACCCCAGATAACTGGCTTAGTTACGACACATATTTACGGGTAGTAAAAAATTAAATAAAATAAAAGACATAAAGTAAATTTTGAAAATTAAATACTGAAAAGTAAATTGCTGAAAAGTAAAAAAAAGTAAAAAGTAAAAGTAAAAAGTAAAAAGTAAAAAAAATTAAAAGTAAATTACTGAAAGTAAATTGCTGAAAATTAAATTACTGAAATTAAATAAAGTAAAAGTACAATAAAAGAAAATACTGGGGTTAGAGGATCAACTTTTATTACTACTATTTTAGATATCTCCCTTAATATAATATATTAACTTTGCGTGATAATTACCAACCAGCCATATAGGCAGTATCCTGATTAAGTCAAATTAATAATTAATTACCAACCGACCAACCAGGCGGTATCCATACTTAGTCAGGTTAAAACCAATTTATAATTAATTTCCAACCGGCCATATAGCGGTATCATCATTAAGTCAGATTTTAAATAATTTATATTTTATATTTAAGGGAGATTAATCTAGATAGCAATAATAAAAGCTTTACCTTTTACCCCAGCAAAGGGGAGTTACCTCCTCATTGCTTGAAAAATAAAAACTGCAAAAGTAAAGAAAGAAAATGTTTGTGCGTAAAAGTAAATTACGGAAAGTAAAAACTGAAAAGTAAAGAAAAGCAAGTGCGAACGCGGAAATTAATTACTGGAAGCTGTAAATAAACAAACAAGATACAATCTTCTTATTTATTCATTAGAAATTTCAAAGAAGAAAGTATGAATTTTACAAATGAAATGACTTGGTATTTATAGGCAAAATATTGCCTATATCAAATCATCCATCAAATTCTCAACCAAATCCATTATTAATTTCTCCACTAATTACTCAACCAAATCCATAATTGCTCCACTAATTGCGTATCTTGTTTGGTGTTGATTTGATAATTTTTATTAATTATTTATTAATTTATATTTTGCTTTGAAAATGATTGATAATGACTTTAATAATTACACATCACACACTTCTGGATGGTTCATCAATTTCGGTCATGAACTTTTCAGAATTCGAAATTATTTTCTCTTTCACGGTTGTAGCTCTTTGAGTCTTCTTTAATCTGACACTTGAATCAGCTCAATCCGATATCTGAGTAAAAAGTTATACCCAAAATACGACAGATGCGCAAAACTGGAATTCCCAAAACTGCACTTCGTCAAAACGCCCTTTCAAGTTTCCAATCTCCAAAATTAATATATCAAGTCCAATAATTGCCCTTATTTGACCCATATTTCATCCTAAATGATTTCATTGAGACCCGATATTATTTTATCTGCAAAATAAACTAAAACACATCAAAACGTTCATCAAACCCGAGAACTAAACAAAATATTAAGTTAAAGGGGCGGTAAATATTGATATATTTCCGCTCATCACACCCTCAAACCTAACATTTTGCTAGTCCTCGAGCAAAACAACAAAATAAAATACAAGAAACATTAAAATTAAACTAAGCCACTTTCGTAGGGATCACAGTTGCATTTAGCATATGCAACATGCCTTTAAACCCCTAGGTGTCCCTAGTGGACGAGTTGTAGTCTCGTGAGGGTTACAGCAATGATACCCACAAACATTTTACAAAAGTAAAAAGGTAGTAAAACTAATGCACACAAAAGCAAAAAGACAAGCGAAAAGAGAATAAAGATGTTAGTGACTAATTAGGTGAAACTTCTACTCCAAGTTACTAGTTGTTTTGTTTTATTCTAAATTACCGAATAAGTAAATTCTCCGATTATTTTTACCATTCTTCATATACATAGCCAATAAAATATTAAACAACTTATTTTTGCCCACAACAGTCATAAGTGCAGTTGATAAGAGAGTAATATTTTTGTCCTAAAGTTCTATCAGATTTCACACCTTTTTGTAGCAATGGAATAATTTTTCTCATTTTTCTGATTTTTTCTTTGATTTTTCTCTATTTTTTTATTTATATAAAATATCTTCCGTCTATGTAGCGAGTGTTGGGTCGGTGACTCCCAAACCAGTTGGCTTTAGGGCACCAGGTGTTAAGACACCCCTACGAACTTAATGACTCAGACTTCAGATATATATATTTTTGCAGCATCTTCGATCCATGTAACGAGTTTTGGGCCAGTGACTCCCAAACCAGTTGGTTTTAGGGCACTAGGTGTTAAAACACCCTTACAGACTTAATAACTCGGATCTCAGACGTTTTTTTTTTTTTTTTTTTTTTTTTACTCCATTGCTTTTTGAGATGTTTCCTCCAATTAAACTAGAGCACTGAATATTACAAACTTTTCAATTTTAGCTCATGTCTGTATGTTACTATATATGTTGATAATATATGTCAACTGAGCATATGAAGATCCATTTTAGTCTGTTTTAATGAGAATTCACAAATTAAATAATTCAAAATGAAATAGACAAAAATTAACTTGTTTCGAAAATAGGCTTGAGATACGTATCAGAAGTGGAAACTCCTTACTCAGCTATCTTTCACCAATTTCACATTTTTAGTCAAAATAAAAACATAAAATATTTTTGTAATTTTTGAAATTTTTTTTTTTTTCAAAAAATTTTTTTTACTAAAAATAAAAATAACACACAAACTAAAAATAAGGTATTGATCAACTAATTCTCTCCCACAAACCTAAATGAGACATTGTCCCCAATGTCTTAAACAGTAAAATGGGAGTTAAGAAGGTCGTACCTGGTTAGCTGAAATCTACAGGAAATTAAAGGTTAAGATCCAGATTAATCCGACGCCTCTTACCACGATCGTCCTCGGACCAATTTATCTTTGAAAGGATAGGGTCAACTTGTGGTTCATAGGCTATGAGTTGGTCTATTAGATCCGGAGCAGTTCTGGCAGTAAAGAGGAGTTCTTTCAAAGGTTTCGAAACGAACCCATTTCTCCGAGCATCATCAAGAAACACACAAAGAAAATCATAAAATCCATCAACGTTGAGCAGTCCAATTGGTTTCTGGTGTATGTTCAGGTTCGCCCAAGATAGGACAATAAAAATTTCCTCCAATGTACCCAAGCCACCTGGCAAAGCGATAAAAGCATCAGCACGGTTAATCATTTCTACCAGTCGTTCAGACATACATGGCACGATCAGTTCCTCTCCGTTTGATGATCCAATAAGATTTGCCTCTGCCAAGGGTTTTGGGATGATTCACAAAACATGACTGCCTCCTTCCTGTACAGCCTTTGAAACGATCCCCATAAGTCTGAGATTGCCTCCGCCATATATTAAGTGCATATTCCTTGCAGCTAAGACTCAACCCAATTCCTGTGCTGCTTCTACGTATTGTGGTTTAGTACCAACACTACTACCGCAAAACACACAGATGTTTTCAACTCGTCTTCTTGAAGTGGCTTCCATGTTTTACTCTGGATGCCTTCAAAAGTGCAATGACATGCTAAATTTATAGTACCTGAAAAGGGTGAGTAAAAATAATAGCACTAGTACCTGCCAAATGATAATTATTAGTTAAACAAATTGTGATAGTCAAAAAGGTCTGGATCATGTCGGAGAAAATAAAAGAAAATAACAAAATAAATTACAATTATTAGGAAAAGACAAAGATATATAATATTTACAAGAAAAGTGGCGGCTTGATTGACGTCTATGCGTCAGGGACAAGCTTCTCATCCAATTTTCTTATAAATTGGCAAACAGGGTCTTTTTGAGTCAGATTCCCAAGACTTAACAGTTGTCTTTCTTTTTGAAATTGTGTATATAACATGCGAATTTCATGATACACACATCCACTGGGATGCGTCTCAAGAGTTTTAGATATGTCATCCAAAGACTCCTTACTCAAGTCATCCCTAATGAAGTTAATCTTATCTCCGCGGTTATCGGACACCATTCCTAAAGAACGACAACGAGTATTACAAAATATGCGAGCATATTTATAACAAACACACATTCTTTTGGCTCTTCTCTTTTTAGCATATGTGCTCTTTCCTAAGCCAGGCATATGTGAAATAAAAGAGTCAGAAAACTCACATGCCAATCGAACCCGTGCTTCAATTAACCAACGAATGTCAGTATGAATACCTTTGATCATCAGTAGTCTCATCCGTTCTAAGCGAGCTTTGTAAACTTTCTTCAGAGATCTGAATGGTACTGTGTATCACAGCGAGTTTGAAACATTCCTCCTTCTTTTCATCATCTGGGAAATTCATGGCCTTGAAAACATTGAATGTTACTTCTTGGTCCTGTACCCTCATGGTTAATTCTCCTTTTTGTACATCAATAATGGTTCGACCTGTAGCCAAGAATGGTCTCCCAAGGATGATTGGCACGTCTGCGTCTTCCTCCATATCAAGGACAATAAAATTTGTTGGGAAAATGAATTTGTCAACCTTGACCAGCACATCCTCAACTACGCCTCTTGGAAATACGAGCGTTCTATCAACAAGTTGCAGTGAGACTGAAGTTGGCATTGTTTCTCCAATCTGTAATTTCCTGAAAATAGAAAAAGGCATCAAGTTAACACTTGCACCTAAATCACACAAAGCCTTACCAAAGTTATGTTCTCCTATGACGCAAGGAACAGTGAAACTGCCAGGATCTTTCAACTTCGGGGGAAGTTTCCTCTGAATGATGGCACTGCATTCTTCTGTTAATGCTACTGTCTCGTAATCTCCCAATCTCCGTTTTCGTGAAAGAATATCTTTCATGAATTTGGCATAGGTGGGCATTTGTTCCAACGCTTCTGCAAATGGAATGTTGATATGCAGCTTTTTGAAGATCTCCAGGAACCGAGAAAACTTCTTGTCCAATTTGTTCTTCTGAAGACGTTGAGGAAAAGATGGAGGTGGAGTGATCTGTTCTTTTTCCTTTGCTTCTTTTTCCTCCATCTGTTGCTTTGTTTCTTTTGGAACTTCCTCAGCAGTTGTTTTGGCTCCAACATCTTTGTTGATTTCAGTACCGCTTTTTAACATGATGGCATGACATTGCTCATTCCTCATGTTTCTTGGATTTGGCTCTGTGTTGCTAGGAAGGGTACCTGGCGGTCTGTAACTCTGAGCATTGGCCAGTTGTCCGATTTGATTCTCCAGTGCTTTGATGGAAGCTGATTGGCTCTGAAAGATAGCATCGTACTTTTTTAACTGAGCCAACACTTCTGCTATTCCTGGTTCATTTGCCTGCTCCTGGCCTTTGTTCTGTTGCTGGAATCCAGGTGGTGGATAGTTCCGCTGTTGGCCTGAATTGTTGCTCCATGAAAAATTAGGATGATTCCTCCACCCTGGGTTGTAGGTGTTGGAATATGGATTGTTCCCTTGTCTGTTGAAATTGTTGACAAAATTCACCGTTTCTTCAAGTTGGTTTGACTCTGGTATTCCTCCATATGGTGAACTTGTGGATCCAGTGGTAAGAGTCTCCATGAATTTGCATATCTGATCTAGCTTGGTGTTGACTGCTGTATTGGCTCCACTTTCATAAATTCCTGCAATTCTTTGGATCATGCTCCTTTCTGTTGGCCACAAGGAATTGTTGTTGGCCATTTCTTCGATTAGGTCCCAGGCTTGATCTTCTCCTTTTGCCATTAAAGCTCCTCCAGCAGCAGCATCGATTGTGGTTCTCATTATTCCAGAAAGTCCATTATAGAATGTTGGACTTGAAGCCATTTGGAATCTCATGGTGAGGACATTTCCGGAGTAAATCTTTGTACCTTTCCCAAGCTTCGTAGAGGGATTCTGAATCTTGTTGTACAAAGGATGTGATGTCATTCCTCAGTTTTCCGGTTCTGGCTGGTGGAAAGTACTTTGCAAGAATTTTGGTGGCTAAAGTGTTCCAAGTTGTGATAGAACCTGCTGGTAGGAATGTAGCCAAGCTTTAGCTCTATCCTTCAAGGAGTATGGAAAAACTCGCAGTCTCATTGCTTCTTCCGCTTCTCGGTTGTAATTAAAAGTGCCGCAAACTTCCAGGAAGTTGCTGATGTGGGCATTAGGATCTTCAGTTGCATTCCCCCGAACTGAACTGACTGCTGAATCATCTGAATGCATGTTTTGATGTCACACGCATTTGCTGGTAAGGGAGGAAGTACAATACAGGAAATGAGTCTGTCAACCACCGGAATGGTTCTGTCTCGAATGGGAATTGGTGGTGCAACATTCAAAGGTTCAGGTTCCATGTTGACTAAAGCTTCTTGGCCTTCTCGCCTTTCCCTTCTCAACTGTCTGATGGTTCTTTCAATTTCCGGGTCAAGCGGTCGGAGTTCAAAGCTTCTGGTTCGTCTCATGAAGTTTCTGAGAACCTGAAACACAAGAAAACAAAAACAATAAGTAAAAAGAAATTAGATACAAGTAAGGTATCTAACCCCAACTAATAGTAAAAGATAAATAAGTCCCCGGCAACGGCGCCAAAAACTTGACCGGCGTAAACACACACGTATAACGCAAGCGCACGTATCGTTCAAGTAGTATAAAAATATCGATCCCACGAGGACTTAATATCTAATCTATTAATTTTATGAGGTCAAATGATTACTAGTATCTAACAGGTTGTTTGATTGATTTGAAATGGTGACGATTCTAAATTTAAAAACAAGTAAATAAAATTGTTCGAAAGTAGGTTTAAGAAAATTCAATATTAAAAACTATCTAGGGTTGTGATTTCTTCCAATATCATTTTAAAGATGAAGTGGTTATCTTATAGTTGATAAAATATTGATTTATTAACCTGGAACACTAAATTATGTAAAAGCCTCTTCCGATGGTCAACACAAATATCAGTATAACCCAATTGAACCATATGTCTATGTCAACCAAATTACCTGGATTCATTAAGATTAAGTTCCAATTATGGCTACCCCCGCCCGACAGGTATATTCCTATCCTGTAAGGAAATCTATTAAAGGGTTATCTATCCTCAAGGAAGATCGTGGGCTATTGAGTCTAAGGTCTTAAACTTAAAATCCCTATGTCTAGTTCATTTTAAGTTTACCAGTTCAATTTTATTAATGGCCAGTTAATAAAAAGCATTAAGATTAAGACTCAATAAATAAACCTTTATATTACCCAAACTATAATTTAACCCCTTATAAACCGGTGATATTGGATTTCATCACAACCCCAGATAACTGGCTTAGTTACGACACATATTTACGGGTAGTAAAAATTAAATAAAATAAAAGACATAAAGTAAATTCTGAAAATTAAATACTGAAAAGTAAATTGCTGAAAAGTAAAAAAAAGTAAAAAGTAAAAGTAAAAAGTAAAAAGTAAAAAAAATAAAAGTAAATTACTGAAAGTAAATTGCTGAAAGAAAATTACTGAAATTAAATAAAGTAAAAGTACAATAAAAGAAAATGCTGGGGTTAGAGGATCAACTTTTATTACTACTATTTTAGATATCTCCCTTAATATAATATATAACTTTGCGTGATAATTACCAACCAGCCATATAGGCGGTATCCTGATTAAGTCAAATTAATAATTAATTACCAACCGACCAACCAGGCGGTATCCATACTTAGTCAGGTTAAAACCAATTTATAATTAATTTCCAACCGGCCAATATAGCGGTATCCTCATTAAGTCAGATTTTAAATAGTTTATATTTTATATTTAAGGGAGATTAATCTAGATAGCAATAATAAAAGCTTTACCTTTTACCCCAGCAAAGGGGAGTTACCTCCTCATTGCTTGAAAAATAAAAACTGCAAAAGTAAAGAAAGAAAATGTTTGTGCGTAAAAGTAAATTGCGGAAAGTAAAAACTGAAAAGTAAAGAAAAGAAAGTGCGAAAGCGGAAATTAATTACTGGAAGCTGTAAATAAACAAACAAGATACAATCTTCTTATTTATTCATTAGGAATTTCAAAGAAGAAAGTATGAATTTTACAAATGAAATGGCTTGGTATTTATAGGCAAAATTTTGCCTATATCAAATCATCCATCAAATTCTCCACCAAATCCATTATTAATTTCTCCACTAATTACTCCACCAAATCCATAATTGCTCCACTAATTGCTTATCTTGTTTGGTGTTGATTTGATAATTTTTATTAATTATTTATTAATTTATATTTTGCTTTGAAAATGATTGATAATGACTTTAATAATTACACATCACACACTTCTGGATGGTTCATCAATTTCGGTCATGAACTCTTCAGAATTCGAAAATATTTTCTCTTTCAAAGTTGTAGATCTTTGAGTCTTCTTTAATCTGGCACTTGAATCAGCTCAATCCGATATCTGAGTAAAAAGTTATGCCCAAAATACGACAGATGCGCAAAACTGGAATTCCCAAAACTGCACTTCGTCAAAACGCCCTTTCAAGTTTCCAATCTCCAAAATTAATATATCAAGTCCAATAATTGCCCTTATTTGACCCATATTTCATCCTAAATGATTTCATTGAGACCCGATATTATTTTATCTGCAAAATAAACTAAAACACATCAAAACGTTCATCAAACCCGAGAAACTAAACAAAATATTAAGTTAAAGGGGCGGTAAATATTGATATATTTTCCGCTCATCAAGGAACCTTATATGCAGTGGTAAGTGGGGGATAGTAGAACTCGATGAAAACGGAGCCAATACTATTCCAGCACCGTTCTTAATGGAACAAAAATAGTTCATCAGGATGAAACTATACCAGTAATCTTCGAATACACAAGAACGCGTAAGTCGGAGAGAGTCAGAAAACAACTGAGGTATGGGTTTCTGATCTCACCTCATAAAGATGTCAATCTTATTAAGGAATACAAACTGACTACATATGAGGAAGTGATACAAGGTATCAACTCCCTATTATGGCAAAGTGACATGATGTCCGAAATGGATTCCATGTATAACAACCAAGTTTGGATACTAGTTGTTGTACCAGAAGGCATTGTGCCTATTGGTACTATATAAGTCTTCAAGGAAGACATACATGGAAGGCAACATACCAACGTACAAAGCTAGGCTTGTAGCGAAAATGTATCGTTATCAACATTGTGTCGATTACGACGAAACCTTTTATCTGTTGCCACGATAAATCCATTTGGATAATGCTTGCTGATGCTGCATATTTCATTTATGAAATGTGACAGCTAAATGCCAAAACCGCTTTCTTTAACGGAAACCTTTTGGAGGATGTTTTCAACATCCTGACGGTTTTGTCGTACTATAACTAGCAAACAAGGTTTGTAGGTTATTCGATCCATGGATGGATTGAAGCAAGCATTGCGTTCTTGGAATTATCGTTTTGATGTAATCATAATGGTATATGATTTAATTCAAAAACGAAAATGATTCTTGTGTATATAAGGAGGTTAGTGGGAGCGCACTAACAGTGATGTCCTATAAAATGATGACATGTAATTTCTTGGAAATGATATTTCCATAAAACAAACGGTGAAAGCTTAACTTTCGAGAAAATTCTCCGTAGAATTCTTGGGAGAAACAACCTTTATTCCAGGAATAAAGATCTACTGGGATAGATTTAAAAGGTTGTTGAAACTCTCTGAGGAATCGTACATTAAAAAATGTACGCGACCTGGTGTCTCATATGCTTTGAGCATATGGATTCACAATCAGGCCAATCCAAGTGATAGTCACTGGATTGAAGTTAAGAAAATCCTTGAGTATCTTAGAGGAACTAAGGATGTTGTCTTATACTATGGAGAATGAGAACTTGAAGTGACTGGGTTCACTGTTGCAAGTTTCCAAACCGATAAACGACTATAAGTCGCAAAATGGTACTATACAGTTTGAATAACGGAATAGTGAGCTGGAAATCTTCCAAGCAAGATACTGTTACCGAATAAACAACAAAAGTTGATTATTGCTGCAGCTGAGGCAGCAATATAAGCCATTTGGGTCGATAATAAATCTAATTAGATTAGATATAGTTATGTTAGCAGCTGATCTAGGCTTCAGCACAGGCTAAAGAATTAATTGTCTCACCAACGATCCAGATATATACTTCGATTATTCATCTGATCCGTTCGGATCACACATCGTGACGATGTGATGATCGTATAAATCGCATCAGATAATAATCATGCAAATCCACTGACGAAAGTCTTTTCTCAGAAGTTTGAGCGAACCGTACATAGTTCGGGTGTAGGACACTTGAGTGACTGGCTATAGGCCAAGTGGGAGATTGTTGGACAGTTATGACCCATAGCGTCACTATTTGTACAGATCATGGTGTTGTTGTACAAATTAACTATGTGACAAAGGAAATTGCTCTCTTATCATTTGTAATTAGATTATCAAGATGTATAAATGATAGGAGGTCCATATGATTAGTTCCTGGATTGAGATGATTGAGATTGGACATCGATAATGCGGAAAAGACTAGTATTACACTTGTGCGCGTTATGAGGGCATAACGGCATAGTTCTCATATATTTGGGTACAGGATACTCATGCAAGTGTAGTAGGAGGTTGTGTTTTTCCGATGGTACGGAAAATAGCTTCGCTCTGGATAGACCCCTCGGAATTCCATTGGTAGTATGACTATGTGTCTATGGAAGTCCGAATCAGGGTAGGTGTATTTGGTCTTAACCTGAGACTTGCACTGCTAATACTTGTGACAATCAATATACTTTGGATTTGGTCATCTAGGGCTTTAACAGGTTCTGTGTACGCCTCTTCTGGGTATATTGAGAATCGTAGTGTATGGGGTGTGATGTCGAGATGGAAGTATCACTCCAGTCATAGTGGAGATGATGATCACGTAGGATACGAAACTCATTCTCTTATATGCTGCAGATATCAGGATAAAATGACTAGGTCATGTTTATCTGATTATAGAGACTAGTTACCAGAGATCCGATATGTGCTTCGTACGGGGCAGACACAATTTCAACCACAGGTCTTGCATGTGACATCTGATACTGGATCGAAATACGCGATACTACGTATACTACGCCTGATATAGATCACATATTCCTGTAAGGATATTTCTGGAGAATTGGGTAGGCATGGCGCTTTGCTAGAAGCCAACCTTGTCTTGTAAATCGGTATAAACGTAGTACTAGGTACTTACGTGTTCGGATAGTCCGACGACCGGATTTACTGCCAATATATCTGAGGATCTCATGGGTCGCTTCCCGAAGATTCACCGATGACGTATGACTCACCCTTTATTAATCTGGGATTAATTAGATAAGAGAGAGAATTAATCTGGGATTAATTACAGAGATATTTTATCTGGGATAAAATATTAATAAAAGAGAGAAAACGATTAATTTGGAATTAATCGATAAAATAATATATTCGATATATTATACGAAATTGGATTTCGACGCGGAATTGATATTAGATTTTAATTCTGGCGAACGAGTTAATTTAGAATTAATTCGTTAGCGATGTGAATAGTGATTTTGCTAGGCATAATTATTTAATTACGTCGCAACGGAAAATTCGTTAATTTGGAATTAACGAACCCGAGCCCAAGAGTGTTTGCATTCGCATTTCGAATTCGAGTGCGGCCCACAAGTCACATCAAGCGTCAAATCACTTGTCACTTTGATTGATGTGACAACTTGTCACTTGATTGTGTGAATAGTGATGGAAGTTGATGGAGTTGTTGGTTGGCTTGATTGTTTTGACTTTTGGAAAGCCAAAATTTTGGTTAATGAATTTTGAATTCATTTTTTGTGTATTAGATACACATTTTTTTCCAACCGCCACAACTTATCACACAACACACTCTCTCTATTCTTCTCCCTCTCTCTCACGGCCATAGGCCAATTTCTTATTCCTCTTCACTGGTTTTGCCGAGAGTTGAAGGAAGACCAAGGTGATTTTTGCGGCAAAATTACCGAGTGCTAGCACACTTTAGAGTCTTGCGAAGGTGATAGGGAAACCCACCCGTGAGCAAGGAATCACCAATTGAAGCTTGGAGCTTGGAGATGGCCGAATTTGGAGGAGCCAAAATCTGCTCACTGCCGAGACCTCCTTGGAGGGAGAAAAAGATTTTTGTTCTTCGTCGCATCGCTCAACCGCTCAATGTAAGTATTCCGCAACTTCTTTGATATATTCGCACTTATGTTTCATTGCTTTAATCGATCCCCGGGACCGTAGAAACCCAACAAGCCTCATGTTGTTGCCGCTCCGAAGGCTTCCCAAACTTGTTTTGTAATGACTGCACTATTAAAGATGCTTTAGCCAAAGGCTCTTGCTTTGCAGCTAGAACCTCATAAATCTCTGCTATCAAATAGCAGCGGACTTTCTCATCGGCCGTAACCCAATGATTATAGGCATCACATACAACTTTGCCAGTATTTGGGGCTGGCTGAGAAGGACATTCCTCCGTCAGGATAAATTTAAGGTCTTCACAGACCAATACAGCGTTCATGTTACTTTTCCATTTTACATAGTTTCCCCGGTTAATTTGTCTTGTGAGAGAATTACGATTATTGGAGATACCATGGCTGAAATAAATAAACAAACATGCATTCAACATCCATTCATCGCATATTAAAATTATCAATCATTTAGGCATAATATTAAACATGATACGTGATCCGTGGATAATGAATTAGAAACCTAAAAGAATTACTATGCCACAGAAATCTATCATCCCACAAATAAGTACCGTTGTAGGGTAGGGCAAGTATTTGCATGATAGATTGAGACAATCTTAATTAAATAATATATCTGAAAATAACTCTTATTTCTATATTAATCGACTACTGTTTTATTTGATCAATGACTATTGATTAATTTTTTAATCATTCCATTGTGAGTGTAACCCGTTGTTTCGGAACCCTTGAACTTAACTAGTGAAGTGCCGCCATAGGTTAGGTCAAATCACCAAATACATATAGAGTTCTTATCCTCTTGGAATCCAGACCTCATATTGACCCAAAATGGACATCATCTGTAGGGGACGAAAATAAAGTTGTCTCGAGGTGCCTTTTGAATCTAACTGTAGGACACAGAAATCGGCGATGCTGTTCCAGGATCGCGGCCTAGTCGAGAGTACAGAGTAGACACGGGGGAACTAAACCGGAGAAATAAAATGGAGTCGCCACCCAGTGTGAACTGGAAAAATGATTTAAGGCCGCACTCACCCCTCGCAAGGGAAGACCTAAAACTGTTAGGTTCGGAATGGTCCCTTACTTATGCCACTTGTAATGAACGAATTTATGTAATAATATAACCGAGTCTACGCAAGAATAACCTACATCTAAGTTCGCATACGACCTATATCTAAGTTTGCATATAACATATATCTAAGTTTGCATGCATAAAAATAAGTCGGAATAACGGCAAACACACAATCTCATGAACATATTGAATTAACAAATGCGAAAATATAAATAAATAGCAGTCTAAACGTAAACATAGATTAAATTCCTAATGCGAAAGAAATAACTAATCATGCTTGGAAATAATCAACTAAATCATGCATAAAAGTAACATATTATTTCTAATAAACAACAAATAAACATAAGATTGGATGCCATGAAATATGTGCGTTTCTCAAGTGGTACGTGGGGTTGCCTCCCAAGTATAGACCGCATTACCGTCCATTCGGATTCGGCCACGGAATTTACATCTGGGTTTCCATCCTATATACCGTAAGAGATAACACATATTTCATTCATCCTATGGCCACAACATACATGAATTCACAATATGCATGCAAAGAAATATTAATAAATAACTGAAAAAAAAAAAGAACGGGAATAAATAAAAAGGTGCCCTCAGGTCTAACATCTTAAGTCGTCTCTTGGAAGTGCGCTACGCGGTTGTCGGAAGGGTGGTGCTCCGCAACCTTTCCGATGTACTGGTTCGTTGTTTTCTTTCGTTGCCTCGCTGTTTGGGCTGTTGTTGCTCACTGTTTTTTTACGATATTTGGGCTGTTTTTCAGGGCAGTTTTTCGGTGATATAAGATGCAGTTTCAGTGCAGTTTTTTTTGGTGTTTTCAGGCAGTTTACTAGGCAGAATTTTCGGTGGTAATAAGGCAGATTTCTGGGACTATTTTCGGTGGTTTGGAGTGCAGTTCAGGGGCTGAATTTTGGTGGCTTTGAGGGGTGTTTTATGCATTTTTTGGAGGCAGTTTAGGTGCAATTTTCAGTGATAGGATGGGGCTGTTTGGCGTGAGTATGGAGGCTGTTTGGGGCTGTTTGAGCGTGAATTGAGGGGGGCTGTTTCAGGTTGTTTGTTGCGGCAATGTGAGGGCTGTAGGGAGGTGGTTTGTTGCAGCAATGGAGGAGGGTTTTAGAGCTTGGTTGTTCTCGGCTGGAGGGGAATTAAGGGTTTGTTAGTTGCAGCAATGGAGGGGAATTTTGGAGGCTTGTTCACTGCAATAGATGGAGTTTTTAGGATGCTTTAGGCGTGAATGCTAGGTGTTCTAAGGTTGGGTTTATGCTTCTTTTTATAGGAGAGGGTTGGGGTTTACCTTATACGGGTAGGAAAAACCGATATTGTGTAATTATGGGGGAATATTTAATTTGTGTGTCATAAAGAAATGATATCTTCAATTTAGGAAGGTAATTTTATTTGATTTTATTTGATTTTATTTAGTTTAGGAATGTGATTTAATTTAATTAGGAAGGTGATTGATGAGATTTAATTTGAATATTTTAATTTGGGAAGGTGATTTGGTTTGATTTCAACATGTGTTTAATGTGTGGATTTTTTATTTTGGAAGGAGATGGGCGTGTGGTTGGTCATTTTGGGCGTGTGTTTGGGTTATTTTGGTGGGCTTGGTGTGTGGCTTGGAGGGGTTTTGGGCCAAGGATAAGTTTTAAAACAGAGGTCTAACGAGTAAACCCGAAGCTAAGCAAACGAATTAAATCCACCAAGATATTGATTTCTGACTTTTCCCTTCCGACGTCCGTTTCCCGCGGCTTTCGCAACTTAAGAGGTAGTGCCTCCATATGAGACTCATCATCGGGACTTATATGTAAAAATACAGTGCCTATAGTCGCCCCCACTTTGATGGGACTTGGGCAGTGTGTGACAATGACAATCCTATCAAAGTTATGCAACGCATTTTTACTTACCTGGCTCGCCAGCTGCTGCTTGACTTACTTGTTGCTTCGAACTGAGATGATATGGTGGCGAGGTGCTTCGACCCCTGGGCTTTATTCCCGAACCACCAAATGTGGACTTTATTCCCGAACTGTGCTGATGATGTAGTGGGCCTCGACCTTGGGACGCATCCTGGAACTGCAACTGATGTGCGGGCCTCAACCCGTGCTCCATTCTCGGAGCGCCATTCCCGGCGAGTGATGCAGTGGGCCTCGACCCTGAGACGTATCCCGAAACTGCAACTGATGATGCGGGCCTCAACTAGTGCTCCATTCCTAAAGCGCCATTCCCGGCATTTAATGATATGGGCCTCGACCTAGGCTTCATTCCCGGAGTGCCATTCCCGACATCTGATGTGGGCCTCAACCCATGCTCCATTCCCGGAGCACCATTCCCGACATTGTGGGCCTCGACCCTGGGACGCATCCCTAAAACTGCTGATGATGTGGGCCTCAACCCTGGGACTCATCCCCAAAACTGCTGATGATGTGGGCCTCAACCCTGGGACTCATCCCAAAAACTGTTGATGATGTGGGCCTCAACCCTGGGACTCATCCCCAAAACTGCTGATGATGTGGGCCTCAACCCTAGGACTCATCCCCAAAACTGCTGATGATATGGGCCTCAACCCCGTGACTCATCCCCAAAACTGTTGATGATATGGGCCTCGACCCTGGGACTCATCCTCCCAAAACTGATACTGATGTGGGCCTCGACCATGGGACTGATCCCCAAAACTGCTGATGATGTGGGCCTCAACCCCGGGACTCATCCCCAAAACTGCTGATGATGTGGGCCTCGACCCTAGGACTCATCCCCAAAACTGATACTGATGTGGGCCTCGACTCTGGGACTCATCCCCAAACTGATACTGATGTGGGCCTCGACCCTGGGACTCATCCCCAAAACTGATATTGATGTGGGTCTCGACCCTGGGACTCACCCCCAAAACTGCTGATGATGTGGGCCTCAACCCCGGGACTCATCCCTAAAACTGCTGATGATGTGGGCCTCAACCCCGGGACTCATCCCCAAAACTGTTGTTGATGTGGGCCTCGACCCTGGGATTCATCCCCAAAACTGATATTGATGGTGGTTCATTCCCGAACCACGCTGTATGAGGAAGGGTGGGCCAGTCACCCCCAGAATCAGGTTCATCTTTCTATTCTTTGCTGCTTTCATTAGGTCAAGGTAGATCTCCTGATGTGATATTACATACCAACATATTATACTGCCTCTCACGAGATAATCTCGATAGCTAAACATACTTTCGTCCTCAAATGATGCTTCGTGTCGAAACCATAGAACCTTCAAAGTACTTGATATATTCAAATTCGACCGTCTGAATGAGTGATCGGAACTAGACTCCAAGTGTGTGTGTGTTAAGGTTCTTTCGCAGCTTAATCCTTAAGTAAGCCAACTCGATGATTTTGTCTCGGAAAATTGGATCAGTGGGTCTAACCAACCTAGATGTCTTGATCATACTCTGTGATTACTCCCTCGTACTCAACATGATATGGTCTTTTTTTTTTCTTTCGTCTCTTTCTTTTCTTTCTTTTCATTTTAAACTTCTTTTTTTTCTCTTTTTTTTTTCTTTATTTCTCTTTTGTTTTCGACACACCTACCCTTTAAGGTAGCATTTCTCCTCATGGTGGTCCTAGTACTCGCCCATGGGTAGCTTCACGCTTATCGGTTATAGGTGGTCTATTTATTCTTTTTCTTTTCAGATACTTTTTCTTCGTTTCCAACATATCACATATCGTAACATAAGTAAACCAGGATGGACATCTAGGCAAACGGTCATTCACTGATCCGCCATCTCTTCAACTAGTCATCTCGCCGACTACTCATGCTTCTACTGCTAAGATCCTGTAATCAAGTGCTCGCGAGTCTAGCCGAGATCAACCACTCAGAATATCGGATGAGAGCACATCTCACACTTATCATTTCTAAGGTTTCACCCTACATCAAATAATGTCATCACCGGACATATGCCTAACCATCAAGGACTTCTCTCTCACTCTTTTTTTTTTCCACTCCACTGGGATTCCTCCTTTCAACTGCTGATAGTGCGGGCTTCGCCCCTGGGATCTATTCCCGAAACTGATACTGATTTGGGCCTCAACCCTAGGATTCATTCCCGACTGATACTGATATGGGCCTCAACCTTGGGATCCATTCCCGAAAACCGATACTGATGTGGGCCTCAACCTTGGGATTCATTCCTGAAACTGATACTGATGTGTTGCTGATTCTGGTTGGCTTACATTTGTCGCTTTCTCTTTCTTTTTGAAACCTGTAAATACAAAACATAACAAACATAAAAAGGAATGCAAGTACGTTACGTGTATGCATGCATGCATGAATGAATTTTCTATTTTGTTGGGTTAGGTCTTCCGTCAGTCCCACTGGTTATCGCTCGGCCTTCTCTTCCTCAGGCAAAATACTGCTTCAGTCTGTCCACGTTGATCGGGTCGGTGAACTCGTTCCCTTCCAAATCTGACAGTCTCACTGCCCCGTTTCCCATTACTTTCTGGACTATGTATGGTCCTTCCCAGTTGGGCTTGAACTTTCCTCGTGGGTCTGTCGTCGACGGCTTCGACTGCTTAAGTACCAGATCACCATTTCTGATCTTGGTAGGACGCACCTTCTTGTTGAATGCTCGAGCCAACCTCTTCTGGTATAACTGCATATGATATAAAGACTTCATTCTTTTATCATCCAGTAATGCTAACTGTTCAAATCTCTATGAGGCCCATTCTTGTTCAGGTAACTCTGCTTCTGCTAATACCCGCATAGACTGTATCTCAACTTTAGTCTATTCATTCCCGGTTCATGTAGTTAGACCTGCATTCCAGTTCAAGTCGTTAGGCGCAATTCATGCATATCCAGCTTAGATATTCAAGACATATGTATATTCAAGTTAACTCATGCACCCTCGGTTAGGTAATCAGGAATAACACTTATATGTCATTTGGTATTCAGATTCAGCTCACATATTTACAAATCAAAGAGGCAGATGTGATTTATGCATTTTATGTCCAGTTCATGCATTTCAATTTAGCATTCGGGTTTAACTAAAGCATATTCAATTTAAGTGTTCAGCGCCTAGTCATGCAGGTTTAGTTTAAATTACAGAATCAGCATATGCACTTTCAGTTAAGGTAATTCCATAAGAAGTCAGTTAGGATTAAGTCATGTTTAGTAGGCAGTTTTTAGTTCAGGTAGATCTAGTATAGGTCGTGTAGATTTCAGAATCAAGTTCACTTCATATAGTTTCAGGTCAAATCATGCCGGTTCAGCCCACGTTAGCATATTATGATGTCAATAGTTAGTTCTCAGTTCAGACAGCTCAATATAGTTCATGCATACTCAAGTCATTATACAACATTTAGGCCATGACAAAAAGCATATTAGTCTATGACAGCTTCAGGTCAGGTTTAGGGCAACAGCTCAGAATAGTAAAGCTAGGTTCAGTCATGTACCCAGTTATCAATTGGATTAAGTTCCAGATCTTTATGTCATGTATTTAAATTACAATTACCTCATTGGATTCCCAACTTATTATTTATGTTGTCGTGATTCAGTAATTTAACACTCTCTTATACTATGTTTTAGTTTAATCATGTATTTCACTTCAGATTATTTTATTGGTCCTCCAGTATTCACTCATCAGGTCTTTCAAAATACCTGACCCACCCTACTTTCCAGTTGTTTTGCAAGCCACGGGTTCAGGCATTGCTTGGAGGAGATGGGACCCAGCGGCAATCATTACACTTCTCGGGCGACATTCAGAGTCGGGCCCAGTCGTCAGTGTTAGATGGGGTTAAGATAGGTCATACAACCATGTATATGTATCAAGTATTATGTTAGTTGTATGTGGATTTTTATGTGTACAGATTTGAGACATGAAATAGATAAGTTTTTAGGTTATGATGTGTATGTGTATATGATTGCGTATTGTGAGTCAGTCATTTCAGTAAAGCTAGCAGTGTATGTCAAGGGTTCGGGTGATGGCTAAGCCGTCACCTGCCCATCACATGCCTGGAAATAACAGGATGTGACATAAATACCTCAAATGAGGCACCAAAATTGATTGTTTCCTTCATTGAAGCAAACAACCAAACACTCGGTGTGTCATTAGCACACCAAGTGTTTAGGTTTGTATGGGGGTTTCAAAATTCCCCATACAATCCTAATTATTTTCTAAATTATGTTAAAAATAACAACAAACCATAACCAAAAAAAAAAAAAAAAAACTTATGCAAAGAAGAAGAAGGCATTTCACAACAGTTGAGAGAAAACGTTTGAGAGAGTGAAGAATAAGGTTGTTCTTGTGTTATTAAAAAAATATTTAGCGTCGCCAAGTCGAGCGATGCTAAATATTACCTTTAGCGTCGCCAATAAGTAGCGACGCTAAAAGTGACAAACTTCAGCATTGCATAATCGTCTTAGCCATACTAAATGTTGAAATTAAAAATTAAAAATTTTTATTTTCCCTCCAGGTAAAACTTTACGATTGATATTTAACGTCGCATAAATAGTATATATTTAATTTTTTTTAAAAATATGACATATTAAAAAAAATTAATTTTTTATTTAAATTTTAATTATATGTATAAATTTATTAATCACTATTAAATATCTGCTCGATTTCATCATCTGACATATACTCGTTTTCAACTACATCTTCTTCTCAGTCGTCATCTTCTTAACATTTCTTTCTTTTTCTTTTTCTTAAAAAAAAAAAAGAATCAAATCAATGATGTGCAAAAATTTAACCCGTGATAGTTCTACGATTATTCTCATAGGTTAAACTAGCTGTACTGCTGACAGGACAAGCCAAGCCAAAATGAACAAGAGGCCCAGTTAGGTTAATGATGTCGTTGAATGATGAAATGAGTCAGTAGATTCTCTTTAATTTATTAATCGAAATACTTTTTTTTTTTTTTTGTAAGTTATTGATTTAGTTTAACCGTTTGTTATAATGTTAGTCTATAAAATAAGTATAAGGTTTAATTTCTCTTAGTGGCTCGAGTAATAAGACTGATCATAAACATGATGCCTTTTGTCTTATATTTTTAAATGAAATCAAATCCTTTCGAGATGAATCTTATAATTTTTAAGGATCTTATGTCAAGTATTTTTAGTGAGATTTACATCTTCTCTTAATCTAATTTTTTCTTTATATAAGAATACGACATGTAGTATTTAAACCTTTCTATAAAGCTAGGATTTAATTTGTATTGGTGGCTAACTAAAATAATAAAACGACATGTTAACTCTAAGATCTATGCCTTTTCCATTTGTCTTTCACCTTACCTTTCCTTTCTTCTTCACACTTAAAAAGATCTATCTGCCATTCAATCACCCAAAAACTCAAACATTTGTCACCATTCAATCCATTTTGGCAATATGTAAATTCGATGGAATTGTTACAGATATTGGATCTATATAAATAGAGCTTGTTGCTCTTTATGATAATTAATATATGAAGACCATAATCATATTTTTATTAATTAAACAACAAACACCCATGTGAATTTTTCTTAAGAGAAGCTGATCACGAGAGAATTCTAAACCTTTTAAATGATACTTCTAACTATGGATAAAAAAAGGGGCCGGCGAAGGCTTTTAATTTAAGAATTTTTTATTTTAAAAAGAAATATTAATTTTTTTTAATACTTAAAAAGGAAAAAAAATGAGAGTTTAAAAATCTATAATGATTTTTTTATATATATTTATTGTACCTTTAAAAAATAGTTATATTTAGAATTAAAATTTTTATATTTAATTTAAAAGTATATTTTTATTAATTAAAGCCGGCCCTGACCTCGGGTCCGACTAAAACACGCGGAGCTGGATCGGGCTTGGGCATTTCTTCCACCTTTACTTTTAACTGCCTAATACGATTAAGTTTTTTTCCCATATTCCCTTACATATACGAATATTTTTCATGGTAATATCTTGTAGCATCTTCTCATTTTCAATGATCATTTTTTAAGAGTTCTTGTTGAGCGAATAAGTTTTTATTGGAAAGCTATGCATCATGTTGAAGTTTTTGCCAACATATCATGATGAACTTCCTATACATGTTCACATCTTAAATTGAGTACAAGTTGTTCTTAAATAATTTAATGTAGGGTTGTTGAACAAATCATGAAGAAAAAAAATGTGACTCAATACTATAATTTATTTATTTTTTAAAAAATAAAATTAAGGAATGTCTAAATCTCTTTTTTAATGTGACTCAATACTATATATTATAAGTAAGAAAAATGCTAAAGAAACTAAGTCGAAACAAAACGAAGACAAAAATATTATCTGACGCGGAACTCCTTGGATGTTTAAGGCCAAGCAAACCCCTCGCAACAGATAGAATCCCAAGCACCGCGAATTTGATTTTGTAGGAACAAAACCTTTTCAAGGCCACAAAGAAGACCCACAAAGAACTTGTCTTTGAGAACCCTTAAGATGATTCCTTGTACTGTTCTAGTAGCACGGAGACGCCACTAAGGTTGCCACGCCTTAAATAAGTCGATTGCCTGAAATAAGGGGAATCTCTCCCTTAAGCAATTTTGGACATAGCCAAGCTTTCAAAGTTGAAGCAAATTTCGAAATTTATTATTACTTTCATTAAGAAGATAAGTTACAATATATAGGTACAATAAAAGAAACCCTAATGAGTGCAAAATGACTCAAACATCCTTAATGGCTAACTAATGGCTACTTAAAGGCTATGCCCTTAATAGTAATTTAACAACCTAAATAACTTACCATAAAAGTCTTAAGTAATAAAACATAATCAAAAACTTTGCCAAAAAAGTCAATAAAGGAAAAATAACAAAATCACAAAAATCCAACAAATATGGTAATTTCTATGGGCTTCATGTTACAATGCCCAAATTTTTGTGTCTCAAGCCCATTACGCCTTGTGTCACTCGAATACTTGGTGCCTGGCTTGAATCGGCTTTATCCGTCAAAATGTACTTGACTTCAAGATTGCTGGTGCGTTAATTTGGTATGACTTGGGTCAAGTAGAATAGCTTTGGACCCACTCCATAGAAGCTCTCATGTGATGCTAATATGTCCTGGAGTTGTCTGTCACACTCGACCATGGCATTATGTGCTAGCCCCGCCATTACGTCTCTAATCTTCTGAGCTCTTTGGCATGTGATTGGCCATGTTGGCACTTGCAAATGCTCAACCATATTGGTGGTTGTGACATCTAATGTTCCTTGAGTGGCTAGATTCGTGTCATTCCCTCCCTCTTGAAAAAGATTAGACCTTGAATCTGTACCTGCATCAAAATGAGTTAAGTCAGAAACATTAAATGTAGCAGACACATTATACTCACCTTCTAAATCTAGTTTAAATGCATTGTCATTAATTCGTTCCAAGACTTGAAATGGACCATCCTTTCTCGGTTGTAGCTTGGATTTACGTTGTTCAGGAAATCTATCATTACGCATATGTACCCAAACCCAATCTCCAGGTTAAAATACCACACGATTTCTTCCCTTATTGGCATCAGAAACATATTGCTCATTCTTCTGCTGTATGTGCTCTCTTTCTTTCTCATGTATGTGTTTCACCAAATCAGCTTTCCGCTTTCTATCTAACCTTGCATGCTCACAAACAGGTAATGGTAACAAATCTAATGGAGTGAGCAGCTGAAAACCATAAACACTTTCAGATGGTGAATAAGAAATGAATGCCACAGTTATATGCAAATTCAATAAAAGGCAAACAATCCTCCCAAATTTTTAAGTTCTTAGTGATAATAATGCGCAATAACTGAGTCAAAGTCCTATTAACCACTTCAGTCTGCCCATCAGATTAGGGGTGGCACGTAGTAGAATAAAAAATTTTAGTTCCTAACTTACCCCATAAAACTTTCCAAAATTGACTAAGGAATTTAACATCACGATTTGAGACTATACTCCGTGGAATTCCATGGAGTCGTACTACTTCCTTATGTTAGGGATATGCCGTATACCCAACTTGTGTATGGGCTATATGTACATGTATTTATAATATTTTCATTAATTAATAAAATGACAATCTTTATTATATGTGTCTTACATAACTTATATGAATCATCAACACTGTAATAAAGCAATTGGAGTAATAAAACGATGGCTTCCACGCCTTATGAGAATAATTACTTTTAAATGTTCCTAGTCATAGTTTGGTGAATAATCTGGGCGTTCACAAAGCGGAGAGACTGGCATGATGATATGATCTGCCCTTAAGTGGGGTAGCCGATCTCATAGGCTACTAGCGGAGATCCGTCCGCTTGGTGTATCACATGGATGCATGAGTTGCTCGTTGTAGACATTGCATTTTTGCATAACTCTCGATGATGAGCCTCATATAGAGGCACTACCCGATAAGTTACGGAAGACGCGGGAAACGGACGTCGGAAGGGAAAATTACAAAATAAATACCTTGTTTGATTTAATTCGTATGCTTAGCCTCGGGTTCGCTCGATTAATCTCTGTTTTAACTGTTAGACTCGGCCCAAAAATCCCCGCACTCATCCAAAGCCCATTTCACCCAAGCCCAATCCAAAAATAATTAAAACATTTAAAACACATGTCACAAATTAAATTAAATCAAATCAAAGCACCTTCCTAAATTAAACAAATCTCTTTCCTAAACTAAATAAATCACCTTCCTAAACTAAAGAAATCTTTTCCTAATAACAAACTAATTAAATCTTCCCCATGATCACACAATCTCCATTTCCTACCCATACAAGGACAACCCTAACCCACTCCTATAAAAAGACACCCAAACCAAACATTCCTCTAGGGAGAGCTCATTCACGCCCAAACACAAAAGAAAATAATCCCTCTCTCTAGCCTCCATCGCCCCTCCTCTCTCACTCGGTGAAACAGCAAAGAAAAAACCTGAATTTCCCTAAACATGCAGACACATACGTGAGCAGCCCTTCAACCCTACAACCAAACTGACCTAAACCACACTCATGGCCTGACAAACCCTAGACACGAGCAGCCCCCCTTTTGATTCTCACTCTCGAAAACGGACCACGCAACACCCTTCTCTCTCTACTCTTCAAGCACTTTCATCCTTCTTCTCTTAACCGACACAAATCAAAGCCCATGCTCTCTCCACAGATTCAAACCCAGCAAGCCAAAACATACCGCCACTCAACAGCCCTAAACACGCCCCTTCTTCAACCTAAACACGATGCACACGTAAAAGCTAACAAACCTTATTCCTCTCTCACTCCACGTAGCCTCATCATCTCTCCACTCTTGGTCTATCACTCTCCTTGACTCCTCGCACCTTCAACAAAAAAATCAACAAGCATCAAAGCTCACACCGACGCACATCACCACTCAATCGACAACCCAGCCACTTACAATATCACATTTTCAAACCACCCACACTAACACACACCTAAGCTACACGTAGTCACTCACAAACAAAGCCACACCCACTCACTTTAGGCACTGCCACGCCACTTTACCAACAAAGCCACACACACTCACGGTCCACAATCACGCACTCACAAAACACGCACACACGTCCCACTTGTCACGTTCAACACCACTCACGCCACTCATGCACAAAACACACACTGACGCACACAAACAAGCCATACAAACTGCACCTCAAAACAGCCCACATAGCCCTCCAAAACCGTACAAACACAGCAGCAGAATTGCACCAAAAACCGATCCTAAAACAGTCCAAAACAGTGACCAAAACAGCAGCTCAAAATAGAGAAAACAGCAGCCCAAAACAGCGAGGTGACGAAGGAAAACATTAAACCAGTGAACCGGAAAAGTTACGGAGCATTAACCCTTCCGACGACTGTGTAACGCACTTCCAAGAAACGACTTAAAAGGTAAGACCTGAGGGCACCCTTTGTTATATTTTATTTTTTTGTCCTGGAAACGGCATGCTTGGTTGGACGTGGAATACGACCAACCGGGTATGCAAAGTCCTATATTGAAAATAGTCGAGTTCTTTGGCCACATATTTATTGTTCCGTATTTATTTCGCATTATTAGTCTTTTATTATTTCACCTTTAATTTCCGTTTATTGTTGATTTATTATTTCGTATGTTTGTCTCTTCGGTTATTTATAGTTATATGCATTATCATGTTTCATGTATGTCAATATTGGGTTAGTGATTGAGTGTTGCTTCTCGTGGTATATCGGATGGAAACCCAGACATAAATTCCGTAGCTGAATCCGAATAGACGGTAGTGCGGTCTGTACTTGGGATACAAATCCATGTACCGCTTGGGGAAAAAACTTGTGCATGTTTTTATGTGATTATAGATGTCATTTTTATGATTCCGTTCGAAAGCGTTATCAAACGCTACACGAACGTATGCATTCTGCCTCAGCCCGTTCGAACGTGCTATCAAACGCTACTCGAACGCGTGCATTATGTTTACCGTTCTAACGCGTTTACGAATGCTACATGAACGCGCACACACTGGACAGATTCCTTCATCATGTTTTATGCATGTTTGTCTCCTTAGTTATTTCTTTCCCCATCCTATGCTTAGTTATCTCTTTAATATTTATATTTTTACAGTTATTGTTTATTTATCTTTCCGCATTTATTTATTTAATATGTTCATGAAATTATGTGCTTGTCGTTATTCCAATTTACTTTTATGCATGCAAACTTAGATATAGGTTGTATGCAAACTTAGACATAGGTTATTCTTACGTGCGTATGTTGCGTAGACTTGGTTATATTATCCCATAAATCCGTTCATTACAAGTAGCATAAGTAAGGGACCATTCCAAACCCAATGGTTTGAGGTCTTCCCTCGCGAGGGGTGAGTGCGGCCTTAAATCATTTCCCAGTTCATGCTGGGTGGCGACTCCATTATTCTCCGATTTAGTCCTTCGTGGGCTACTCCGTACTCCCGACCGGGCCGCGAGCCCCAGAACAACGTCACCGATTTATGTGTCCTATAGTCTGGCGACTCCACTATGGATAGAGAATCGGCCCTAAATAATGTCTTGTAATGTTTGTGATTTGTGCTTTAGTTAACCGTGTCTACAGTGGGTTGAAAGGGTTTAATCAAAGGCATTATTAGAGCTAGGTAATGGTTTGGTGTCTTCCTTCATTCACTACCTTTATATGGCTGAAAGGAAAAGCTGTGAAGGGACCTGGATAATCATTTACTCGAAGCTTACCGTGATGGACTAATTTGGAGGACCTATTGTTTATTCTTGTTACCAAGGCGATAAGAGCCTAAGAGGCAAGGGTATTTAAGAGAGTTCGCTCCACCATCCCTTTAGGGAATCTTCAATAATAAATCCATTTGACAGTCAGTCATGTATCATCACTCGTTGGCACGTACCTTAGTGTATAAAAAAGGTGCGCTCTTGAGTGGGGAGACCTAGTCGTGGGCAGTCCATCACCAGCGAGAGCCTTTGTCTACACTCTCGTAAACCCACATATGGACCATAGTTGTATGACCAATAGAAACCATCCCTATATGCTTGTGTTTGGGACCATTATCATTTGGATTCAGTTGGACTTCTTATCGTGAGATATGAACTTGTTGGGGCACTTAAACTGGGACGAGTTTGTGTCTTATAACAATTGGGCCAAAAGCTTCAAAAATGTCGATGGGCCACTTTGTGTTTGGCCCCCTATCATTTGAAGTTGTTTAGCCACGTTATCGGAAAAGTGTAAGCCTATTGGGCCTTTTGCAACTGGGACAAGTTTGCACCTCGCAATAATGTGATTGAATGCTTTAAAATGATAATGGGCCAACTTGTATGAAAACCTTGATGGGCTTAGAAGATCCAAACATGATCCAAATATGTCAGAAGCATGAGTCTGATATCTATTTTGATAACCACTGCCATCTCATGCATCTCATGCATACACGCATCATGTTAACCCATTTTCTTAAAAGCCATCATAGATATCCATTGGGTTAGAAAAGAAAGACTTGTCAAGAAGAGTTTAGCAAACCTGGATGTCGGGGAAAAAGAAACCGAGAAATAGAAAATTTTATGGAAAGGATAGAAAGACCATCGGGGGGGCATCAAAAAAAAGAAGAAGAAAAAAAAAAGAAAAGAAAAAAGAAAAAATTGCTTGTTTTTAGTCCTTGATAGTTAGACATAAGTCCGATGATGAAATGGTTTGCTTTAGGGAGAAATCTTAGAAACGATAAACTCTTGATGTGCTTTTATCTGATACTTTGAGTGATTGATCTATGTTAGACTCGTAAGCACTTGATTATGGTTCTTAGCAGTGAAAACCTCAGTAGTCGTCAATGTGACTAGTTGAAGAAATTGCAGGTCGATGAATGACCATTTGCTTAGATGTCTATCCTGATTTTCTTGTGTCAGGATGTGTGGTATGGTTGAAAATAAAAGAAAAGTCTCTAAGGAAAAGAATTAAACCACCTATAACCGATAAGCGTAAAGCTACCCATGGGCGAGTATTAGGACCACCATGAGGAGAAATGATACCTTAAAGGGTAGGTGTGTTGAAAAAAAAAAGAAGAAGTTTAAAATGAAAAGAAAAAAAGAGAGACAAAAGAGAAAGAAAACTATACAATATTGAGCACAGAAAAGCAACTGCATGGTATAATTGAGACATCTAGGTTGGTTTGACCCATTGATCCCAATTTTTTGACGAAATCATTGAGTTGGCTTACTTGGGGATGAATCTGCAAAGGAACATTTGCATACACACACTTTGAGTCTGGCTTAGATCATTTATTCAAAGGCTTGGATTTGAGTTGCATTGAATGTTTTGAAGGTTCTCTGGTTTCAATACTGGACATTCTTTGAGGGCAATAATATGTGTAACTATTGGGATCGTAGCATGTAATATAGTATGATATGGAATGTCACACCACATGGTCCACCTTGACCTAGTGCAAACAGCGAAGAGCAGAAAGCTAAATCAAGACTAGGGGCGACCAGTCTACCACCCCGTGAATAAGGGATATACCGAGAACTTGAGCCATGAGATAAAAGAGAACTGACCAACCACCAGAAAAGAATTGACAGAAAGAAACTGTAAGCAGGCCCAGGGGGCGACCAAAGACAGCTATAGGCGAAAGACACTGAGGAGCACAAGGAAGACCTAACCCATCGGAATAGGAAACACATCCATGCATACATGCATACATGTCACATGCACGTAATGTTTGTCTTGTTTTTATTCGTAGGTTTTGAAGAAAAAGAAAAAGCGACAAAGACAAGTAGTTTCGGGAATGAATCCTAGGGTTGAGGCCCAGATCATCAGCAGTTTCGGGAATGAATCCCAGGGGTGAGGCCCACCTTATCAGCAATCTTCGGGAATGAATCCCAAGGTCGAGGCCCACTTTACTATCAACATCGAGAATGAATCCCAGGGTCGAGGCTCACTCTATCAGCAGTTTTGGGAATGAATCCCAGGGTCGAGGCCCACTTCATCAACAATTTTAGGAATAAATCCCAGGGTCGAGACCCACATTGTGAGCAATTTCGGGAATGAATCCCAGGGTCGAGGCCCACATTGTCAGCAATTTCGGGAACAAAGCCCAGGGAATAAAGCCCACAGTCAGCTCAATTCGGGAATAAAGCCCACCCTCTACACATCTCGGGAATAAAGCCCAGGGAACAAAGCCAATATTCAGTACAGCTCGGGAACAAATCCCACAGTCAACACAATTCGGGAATAAAGCCCAGGGAACAAAGCCCACATTCAGTACAGCTAGGGAACAAAGCCCACAGTCAACACAGTTCGGGAATAAAGTCCAGGGAACAAAGCCCACATTCAATACAGCTCGGGAACAAAGCCCACAATCAATACAGTTCGGGAATAAAGCCCAGGGAACAAAGCCCACTCGCTACACAGTTCGGTAATAAAGCCCACATTCAGCACAGTTCGAGAACAAAGCCCACCATCAGTTCAGTTCGGGAATAAAGCCCACTCTCTACACAGCTCGGGAATAAAGCCTAGGGAACAAAGCCCACATTCAGTACAGGTCGGGAACAAAACCCACAGTCAACACAGTTCGGGAATAAAGCCCAGGGAACAAAGCCCACATTCAGTATAGCTCAGGAATAAAGCCCACAGTCAACACAGTTCGGGAATAAAGTCCAGGGAATAAAGCCCACATTCAGTACAGCTCAGGAACAAAGCCCACAGTCAATACAGTTCGGGAATAAAGCCGAGAGAACAAAGCCCACTCTCTACACAGATCGGGAACAAAGAACAGGGAATAAAGCCCACATTCAGCACCGTTCGGGAACAAAGCCCACCATCAGTTCAATTCAGGAATAAAGCCCACTCTAAGCACAGATCGGGAATAAAGCCCAGGAAACAAAGCCCACATTCAGTACAGCTCGGGAATAAAGCCCACAGTCAACACAGTTCGAGAATAAAGCCCAGGGAACAAAGCCCACATTCAGTACAGCTCGGGAACAAAGCCCACAGTCAATACAGTTCGAGAATAAAGCCTAGAGAACAAAGCCCACTCTCTACACAATTCGGGAACAAAGCACAGGGAATAAAGCCCACATTAGCACAGTTCGGGAACAAAGCCCACCATCAGTTCAGTTCGGGAATAAAGCCCACTCTCAGCACAGATCGGGAACAAAGCCCATAATCAGTTCGTGAATAAAGCCCACTCTTAACATAGCTATGGAACAAAGCCAACTCTCCACACAGTTCGGGAATAAAGCCCACATTCAACACAGTTCAGGAACAAGACTCGCAATTCAATTTGAGAACAAGACCCACAATCGGGAACAAGACCCGCAATTCAATTTGGGAACAAGACCCACAATCGGGAACAAGACCCACAATTCAATTTGGGAACAAAACCCACAATCGGGAACAAGACCCGCAACTCAATTTGGGAACAAGACCCACAATCGAGAACAAGACCCGCAATTCGATTTGGGAACAAGACCCACAATCAAGAACAAGACACGCAACTCAATTTGGGAACAATACCCACAATCGGGAACAAGACCCGCAATTCAATCAGGAACAAGACCTGTAACTCAATTTGGGAACAAGACCCACAATCGGGAACAAGACCCACAACTCAATTAGGGAACAATACCCTCAGCTCACTTCAGGAACAAAACCCACTCGGTGGTTTGGGAACAAGACCCAGGGGTCGCATCACCTCGCCATCAATCTCAAATCAATTCAGGGAATAAGACCCTCATCTCAATTCGGGAACAAGACCCTCATCAGTAATGGTTCAGGAATGGACCACCTCAAGTAACGGTTCGGGAATGAACCACCTCACATCAGCTCAGTTCGGTAATGAATCTTAGAGATCACAACATCTTGCAGGGATGAACCTTAGGGGTCGCAGCACCTCACCACCAGATCAACTCAGCTTGAAACATCTCAGAACAACACAATTAAGGTAGCAGCTGGCGAGCCAGAGAAGTAAAAATACATTCATAACTTTGATAGGATTGTCACTGTTACACACTCCACAAGTCCCATCAAAGTGGGGGCGACTGTAGACACTGCATTTTTGCATAAGTCCCGATGATGAGCCTTGTATGGAGGCATTACCCAATAAGTTGCGGAAGTTGCGGGAAACGGACGTCGGACAAGAAAATTCCAAAATAAATACCTTGTTGGATTTAATTCGTATGCTTAGCCTCGGGTTCGCTCGATTAATCTCTGTTTTAACTGTTAGACTCGGCCCAAAAATCCCCGCACCCATCCAAAGCCCATTTTTCCCAAGCCCAATCCAAAAATAATTAAAAAATTTAAAACACATGTCAAAAATTAAATTAAATCAAATCAAAGCATCTTCCTAAATTAAACAAATCCATTTCCTAAACTAAATAAATCACCTTCCTAAACTAAAGAAATCATTTCCTTATAACAAACTAATTTAATCTTCCCCATGATCACACAATCTCCATTTCCTACCCATACAAGGACAACCCTAACTCACTCCTATAAAAAGACACACAAACCAAACCTTCCACTGGGGATAGCGCATTCACGCCCAAACATAAAAGAAAATAATCCCTCTCTCTAGCCTCCATCGCCCCTCCTCTCTCACTCGGTGAAACAGCAAAGAAAAAACCCTAATTTCCTTAAACATGCAGACACATACATGAGCAGCCCTTCAACCCTACAACCAAACTGACCTAAACCACACTCACGGCCTTACAAACCCTAAACACGAGCAACCCCCCTTTTGATTCTCACTCTCGGCAACGGACCACGCAACACCCTTCTCTCTTTACTCTTCAAGCACTTTCATCCTTCTTCTCTTAACCGACATAACTTAAAGCCCATGCTCTCTCCACCGATTCAAACCCAGCAAGCCAAAACATATCGCCACTCAACAGCCCTAACCACGCCCCTTCTTCAACCTAAACACGATGCACACGTAAAAGCTAACAAACCCTATTCCTCTCTCACTCCACGCAGCCTCATCATCTCCCCACTCTTGGTCTCTCACTCTCCTTGACTCATCGCACCTTCAACAAAAAAATCAACAAGCATCAAAGCTCACACCGACGCACATCACCACTCAACCGACAACCCAGCCACTCACAGTATCACATTTTCAAACCACCCACACTAACACACACCTAAGCTACACGTATTCACTCACAAACAAAGCAACACCCACTCACTTTACATAAAGCCACACCCACTCACTTTAGGCACTGCCACACCCATTTACCAACAAAGCCACACACACTCACGGTCCACTGTCACGCACTCAAAAAACACGCACACACTTCCCACTTGTCACGTTCACCACCACCCATGCCACTCATGCACAAAACACACACTGACGCACACAAACAAGCCATACAAACTGTACCCCAAAAATCCCACATAGCCCTCCAAAACCGCACAACACTGCAGCAGAATTGCACCAAAAACCGATCCCAAAACATTTCAAAATAGTGACCAAAATAGCAGCTCCAAACAGAGAAAATAACAGCCCAAAATAGCGAGTCGACGAAGGAAAACATTAAACCAGTGAACCGAAAAAGTTGCGGAGCATTAACCCTTCCGACGACTATGTAACGTACTTCCAAAAAACGACTTAAAAGGTAAGACCTGGGGGTACCCTTTGTTATATTTTATTTTATCGTCCTGGAAACGGCATGCTTGGTTGGACGTGGAATATGTCCAACCGGGTATGCAACGTCCTATATTGAAAATGACCGAGTTCTTTGGCCACATATATATTATTCCGCATTTATTTCGCATTATTAGTCTTTTATTATTTCGCCTTTAATTTCTGTTTATTGTTGCTTTATTATTTCGCATGTTTTCTCTTCGGTTATTTATGGTTATATGCATTATCATGTTTCATGTATGTCAATATTGGGTTAGTGATTGAGTGTTGCTTCTCGTGGTATATCGGATGGAAACCCATACGTAAATTCTGTAGCCGAATCCAAATATACGGTAGTACGGTCTGTACTTGGGATACAACTTCACGTACCACTTGGGGAAAACACTCGTACATGTGTTTATGTGATTATAGATGTCGTTTTTATGATCCCGTTCGAAAGCGTTATCAAACGCTACATGAACGTATGCATTCTGCCTCAGCCCGTTCGAACGCGCTATCAAACGCTACTCGAACGCGTGTATTCTGTTTACTGTTCGAACGCGTTTACGAATGCTACATGAACGCGCACACACTGGACAGATTTATTTTTCATGTTTTATGCATGTTTGTCTCCTTAGTTATTTCTTTCCCATCCTATGCTTAGTTATCTCTTTAATATTTATGTTTTTTACCGTTATTGTTTATTTATCTTTCTGCATTTATTTATTTAATATGTTCATGAAATTGTGTGCTTGTCGTTATTCCGATTTACTTTTATTCATGCAAACTTAGATATAGGTTGTATACAAACTTAGACATGGGTTATTCTGGTGTGCGTATGTTGCGTAGACTTGGTTATATTATCGCATAAATCTATTCATTACAAGTGGCGTAAGTAAGGGACCATTCTGAACCCAACGGTTTGAGGTCTTCCCTCACGAGGGGTGAGTGCGGCCTTAAATCATTTCCCAGTTCACGTTGGGTGGCGACTCCATTATTCTATGGTTTAGTCCCTCGTGGGCTACTCCGTACTCCCGACCGGGCCGCGAGCTCCGGAACAGCGTCGCCGATTTCTGTGTCCTACACTCGTGTCTATCGAACTGACCGCCGAAAGTTTTCATATGGAGTGTATATCTCATGTGTCTGTGAGAACTTTGATGTATCGATTATATGACTAGTCCTTAGACTTGAGGTCCTTACAATCCTATGTGTGGATCAAATAACTTTGACATTCTCCTTCCCCGGTTCAAAAGATCCGGACATAAGGGTATGATTGGGTCATTTGTTGAAACACATGAAGTTTGTAAAGATACAACACAGAATCGCCACTCTCTCGGATAATATTTTCTTATAAGAGTAGTATTCCAGTTCACGGGTTGATATGTGTGATCGGTGCTTGAGACTGTGGTCACAGCGGAAGAATCATGTGAGATTCTTGGGTTAGCACGATTCATGACACTATCAACATCATACCTTTGACCATATGGGTAGACATTTTCCGTACCCTAGGTCAATAGGTGGGGATACAGTGAGGCGAGGGACAGTATCATATGTAAATCACATACATAATAGGTATATATATATTTCCTTCTCATTTGGGGGCCTTGACATATTGCTAGATGTCAACCTTGGTCATTGAAATCGAACGACCATCTGATCGGAGGATAATTTATGTTCGATTAAAATATGACGATTCATTTCATGTCCAACTTGAGGGGAACCCAAAAGGTCACACACAACAAAGTCGAAATCAATGGTTAACAGTGCACAGTAAAAATATAACAGCATATATGATTGCTGTATGAATTGTTCATAAATGGTTCAATGTATTTAATTATTGAACAGATCATTTATGAGATTCCATAGTGGCTTAGGGATTGGTGAATGACGATAGGGGCACTTTGGGAATTAGGAAAAAAATAATATTCACATGAATAGTAACATGAAAAATAAATTTTTTTTTTGTTATTTGTTTTGAATTCCAATTCTGCACAAACTCTTATTAGGGTTTTATAATCTCATTAAACCACTAAATTAAAATCCAATGGCTAAGATTAAATTAGCTTTTATCTCACATCGGATTCTTAATTAATTTTGTTGTCTTTGGAGCACTATATAAACCCAAAGAATTCTTTACAAATTTGCTACACCAAACCTTTCATATCTTGGGTTTATATAAGTGAGCAACTCTAAATTTTAAGAGTAAGCCACTAATTTTGAGGATCCTTAAGTCTAATTGACTAGAGGAACTTTGAGTTAAAATTTTTGAGGTATTTTCCTAGGCTAGCACCAAGGGAAAAATACCCGTGCACTCAAGGCGTAATCTTGCCGTTGAGTTTTGGCTTTGGTGTGTGAATCTTTGGAGGCCACACACTTGGGTGGCTCTTTAGAACGTGGAAGAGCTTGCTGAGTTCGAGAAAAGCTTGTAGATTGGAGGGAGGACTGGAGGAGTCTACAGTTCAAGTAAGTCTTTTTCTTTCTTTATTTTATTTAGAGTTCTTATGATAGTTAGCATGTTTAGGTTTATGTTCTTTACATGTTTTATGAGTTTTATGCTTATAATATATAGTAACATGCCTAGGCTGGTAGAATAATCAAAAAAATGGGTCTGGGCAAAGGTAAAGCGGCATATAGTTTTGATTTTCGCGCACTGCATGCTGACTGTTTCCGCTGTCATCACGCGTGCGTGTGTTCAGCGCGCCGTTTTTGTTTTGATTAGTTCTCTATCATTTGAACTCGAAATTGGGTGTTTAAAAGCTCGTTGGAAAGCTAACACCCTGAACCTAATTTTAGGTACAATTTTTGCATGATTTGGTTAAGATTTGAATTGTGAAATTGCATTTAAAGTTCACGCGTCTGCAGAAAAATGTGAATAGTAAATTTATTTGAATAAAATAAAATGCAATATCATAATTAAATATTAATCAAAGTTATTTAATGCCTAAAATAATTCCAACATATTAAAACTCATATGCTTGATGATTCTATGTATAATTAGAATTGGCATGGTTATTTTAGGGTGCAAACATCTAGAGACTTTCTAAGAAATATAGAGTGTATAGCTTATCTCTTAGCTAAGTAATTATTTCGTGATGAACTTGGAGATATATTACCTTCAAGGCTAATAAATATAAATCATTTATTTATAATAAAATACATTATAAAAGATACAAGTGGGTTGGGACCAATGGGTTAATAAACCTTTCCAAACTAAAGTTAATTTAACCAAATGTATTACTAGAGTTAGATAATGATTTGGTGTCTTCCTTCACCCACTACCTTTTTATAGCCAAAAGGAAAAGCTGTGAAGACATCTAGATAATCATTTACTCAAAGTTTACCTTAAAGAATATTTAAAGTGTTTATTCCTGTCACCAATGCAATAAGAGCCTAAGAGGTAAGGGTATTTAAGAGAGTTCGCTCCACCCTCCATCTGGGGAATTTTCAATGGAGGAATCCATTTGACAGTTATTCACTTAAACTTGCTAAAATCCTCAATAATAATTTAAGTCTAAAATTTGCCTCCCATTGTAAAGTATAGACCCAAAGGGCTTAAACCGTATTGGCAGAACTAGGCTTTACCAGACTGACCAATACCAATTTGTCCATAAATCGTACTATTGACAATGGTTTGACTTTTCTGAGTCATAAGACGCAGCGACCCTTAGGCGTGGTCTTATAACTTAGTGGCAAAGATTGGGTGTCCACAAGGACTATCATAAGTTATGGCATGTTTGATTGCCCAACCCAATGATCAAGGAATTGTGATTTATATCATAAATTGGTTGGGAACCTACCTAATTATCATATTTTATAACGACCGACCCTAGTCGAAGTTATGAAATGATGATAATAGGATCATTGCCCACAAGAAATCCATCATATTGGGGTTGATGCGATTTGCTTAAAATTTTAAAACAATTGAGTGGGAGCAACTTCATAATATTAAAAGCCCATGTTATTATGAAACATCAATGAAAACATATTCCTAATTTTAACATTTTCTCTTAATAGGTGGGTTAAAATATTTCACAAACATTCAAATGGCAAACAGAGTATCACTTCGTTCCATCCTTGATGAGCATAAGCTCAAATGGGACAACTATAATGACTGGTTTAGAAACCTTAAAATTGTCTTACGACAAGAAAAGATTTTCTATGTTCTTGAAAGACCATTTCCCCATGAACCCGCAGAAGATGCTGACCAAGATATATTTGATGCTTGGAACAAACACGTCGATGATGATGAGCAAGCAGTTTGCATAATGCTTGGTTCTATGTCGGATGAACTTCAGAAAGCTCACTAAGATATGGATGCTCAAACCATCATCTTTCACTTGAAGGAGTTGTATGCAACTTCTGTTCATACCGTGAGATTCCAAGTGTCATATGCCTTATTCCAAACAAGGTATAAGGAAAGATCTGTTAGTGGACATGTGCTTAAGATGATTGGCCACATTGGAAAATTGGCCAACCTCGGGTTCATCATGGATAATGAGATAGGTCACGATCTAATTCTTCAGTCCTTACCAAAAGAATTCTCTAACTTTATTATGCAGTTTCATCTGTCTGATAAAGAAGCTACTTTAGCAGAATTGCACAATCTGATAAAGCAAGCAGAGAAGGACTTGAAACCGGAGCTTAAAACCTCCATCATGCTTACGGGTACGGACCTGAAGCCACGAGGCCCAAAGAAAAATAAGGCAAGGCCAAGGCTCCAGATCACCTAAATCCCAATGGTAAGGCGGAGAAGAAAAAGGGAAAGGGGAAATGTTTCTTTTGTGGAAAGAATGGTCATTGGAAGAAAGACTGCAGATCATTGAAAGCAAGGGGAAGTAGGGAAGCTCAAGAGGCCAAGAAGCCCAATGCTTCAGGTATGTTGTATATGATGTTGAACTATATTCTCAAAACTCTGAACCTTCTACTTGGGTGCTTGACACCGGTTGTGGGACTCACTTGTGTAACAATGTGCAGGGCCTGAGAAATAGTAGGAGACTCTGTCATGGGGAGGTTGACTTACTCATGGGTAATGGAGAAAAACTGGTTGTATTGTGCGTGGGGACTTATTCATTAGTTTTGCTGAATGTTTAGTTTTAGACTTAGAAGATTGTGTTTATGTATCTTCTCTAGTAAAGAACATCATTTCAATTTATTCTTTATGTAATAAAGGCTTTTCATGCCTAATAAGTTGTAAATAATGTTCTATTTATTTCAATGAAATAAAATATGGAGATGGTATTTTGAATAATGGTATCTATGTCTTATAAACTAACAAAGAATGTTCAACCTCTAATCTATACAACGTTAACTCGAATAATCTCAATGAATCACTTCTATGGTACAATCACTTAGGTCATATCAATGAAATAAGATTAACTAAGCTACATAAAGATGGGTATTTCAAACCCTTCAAATATAAACCTAATGGAACTTGTGAGTCTTGTTTACTTGGTAAAATGACCAAATTACCCTTCAAAGGTAAAGGACAGCGTGCAGCGGAGACATTAGAACTCATACACTCTGATGTATGCGGACCAATGTCAATCACCGCTAGAGGTGGATTCTCATACTTCATTACCTTTATCGATGATCATTCGCGATATGGGTATGTGTACCTTATGCGGTACAAATCTGAAGCCTTCGAGAAATTCAAAGACTTCAAGGCTGAAGTAGAAAACCGGCTTAATAAAAGTATTAAGTCACTAAGGTCTGACCGAGGTGGTGAATACTTAAGCAATGAATTTCAAGATTACTTGAGAGAAAATGGCATTATTTCCCAATGGACTCTTCCGGGAACTCCACAGCATAATGGGGTCTCCGAAATGAGAAATCGGACATTATTAGATATGGTCCGATCAATGATGCCAGGCACGGATCTACCTCTTTCATTTGGGGTCTTGCTTTAGAAACTGCAACACTACTACTAAACCAAGTTCCTTCCAAGACTGTTAGTCAAACACCATATGAGTTATGGTCTGGGAAACATCCTAGTCTTAGTTATCTAAGAGTTTGGGGATGTGACGCATATGTCAAGCTCACACAAACTAACAAATTGGATGATAGGGCAGTTAAATGTAAGTTTGTAGGATATGCCTTGAACTCAAGAGCATACGTGTTCTACGTCCTAAATGAACAAAGAACATTTGTCTCACGAAATGCTAAATTTCTAGAGAATGAATTCCTTCTCAATAAATATAGTGGGAGTGGACTTGACCTCGATGAGGTACGAGAAGAACAAACTAACATAGAACTAAACCCCAGGCCCCTCAAAAGGGCAGCAACGGAACAACCACAAGGTTATGAACTCAGAAGGTCTGATAGGGAAAGACATGAGCCTAAAAGATATGGTTTCCATATTGAAGGAACATGATCAGGTCATTGATAATGACGATCCCACCAGTTATGACGAAGCAATGCGTGACATTGATTCAGTCAAGTGGCTTGAGGCCATGAAATCCGAAATGGACTCTATGTATCAGAATCAAGTCTGGGACTTGGTAGATGCACCTGAAGGGATAAAACCCATAGGCTGCAAGTGGATTTACAAGCATAAAACTGATGCAGAAGGCAACATCCAAACCTATAAGGCTAAGTTAGTTGAAAGTTGGTTATTATACACAATCCAAGGATATTGACTATGACGAAACCTTCTCGCCTGTTGCAATAATAAAGTTCATTCGAAATTTACTAGCACTAGCTGTACACTTTGATTATGAGATTTGGCAGATGGATGTCAAAACAGCTTTCATTAATGGGAACCTCGTAGAGGAAGTCTATATGACATAACCTGAGGGGTTTGCATCTAAGAATGATCATAATAAAGTATACAAGCTTAAACGATCCATTTATGGACTCAAGAAAGCCTCCAGAAGTTGGAATATATGATTTGATGAGACAATCAAAGAATTTGACTTCATCAAAAATGTAGACGAGCCTTGTGTTTACAGGAAAATTAGTGGGAGTGATGTTGTATTTCTTGTATTATATGTTGATGATATATTAATCATCAGGAATGATATTCCCATGATCCAAGCCACCAAGCAATGGTTATCTCAGAATTTCTCCATGAAAGATTTGGGAGAAGCAGCCTACATCCTCGGTATTAAGATCTACCGTAATAGATCTAAGAGGTTGTTAGGACTTTCTCAATCTACGTACATAGATAAATTTTTGAAAAGATTCAAAATGGAAGATTCCAAAAGAGGTAATTTACCTACTTGTCATGGAATCAAATTATCTAAAGAGCAATGTCCATATACTTCTTCAGATAGAGAGCGTATGAGTATGATCCCTTATGCTTCAGCAATAGGATCGATCATGTAAGCCATGCTATGTACAAGACCTGATGTCTCTTATGCTCTTAGCATAACGAGCAGGTATCAGGAAAATCCTGGTGAGCAACACTGGGCAGCTGTCAAAACAATCCTCAAGTATCTGAGAAGAACTAAGGATGTGTTTTTGACATACGGAGATTATCTAAGATGAAAGTCATTGGTTACTGTGATGCGAGCTTTCAGATCGATAGGGATGACAACAGATCGCAAATATGATATCTGTTTACTTTGAATGGCGGTACTGTTAGTTGGAAAAGCTCAAAGCTGTCAACTATAGCGGACTCCACCACTGAAGCCGAGTATATTGTAGCATCTGAGGCTGCTAAAGAAACAGTCTGGATAAAGAAGTTCATCACGGAGCTGGAAGTGTTTCCCGCGATAAAGAATGGCGTCACGATGTACTGTAACAACACGGACGCCATTGCTCAATCAAAGGAACAAAGGTCCCACCAGAAATCCAAGCATGTACTCAGGCGATTTCATCTCATTAGGGAGATTGTTGAGAGAAAATAAGTTATTATAGAGAAAATATCCATATAAGATAATCTTGCAGATTCTTTAACTAAAGGGCTGACTCAACAAAAGCATGATAGGCACACCCGAGAGTATGGTGTCCAGATTCATACTAGTTGGCTATAGTGCAAGTGGGAGATTGTTATGGATATGCCATATACCCAACTTATGGATGGGCTATATGTACATGTATTTGTAATATTTTCATTAATTAATAAAATGGCAATATTTATTATACGTATCTTACATAACTTATATGAATCATCAACACTGTAATAAAGCCATTGGGGTAATAAGACGATGGCTTCCACGTCTTATGAGAATCATTACTCTTAAATGTTCATAGTCATAGTTTTGTGAATAATCCGGGCGTTCACAAAACAGAGAGACTAGCATCATGATATGATCTGCCCTTAAGTGGGGTAGCCGATCTCATAGGCTACTAGCGGAGATCTGTCCGCTTGGTGTATCACATAGATGCATTAGTTGCCCGTGTCCATCGAACTGACTGCCGAAAGTTTTCATATGGAGTGTTTATCCCATGTGTCTGTGAGAACTTTCAAGTATCGATTATATGACTAGTCCTTAGACTTGAGGTCCTTACAATCTTATGTGTGGATCAAATAACTTTGACATTCTCCTCCCCCGGTTCAAAAGATCCGGTCATAAGGGTATGATTGGGTCATTTGTTGAAACACATGAAGTTTGTAAAGATACAACAGAGAATCGCCACTCTCTCGGATAATATTTTCTTATAAGAGTAGTATTCCAGTTCACGGGTTGATATGTGTGATCGGTGCTTGAGACTGTGGTCACAGCGGAAGAATCATGTGAGATTCTTGGGTTAGCACGATTCATGACACTATAAACATCATACCTTTGACCATATGGGTAGACACTTTCCGTACCCTAGGTCAATATATGGGGATACAGTGAGGTGAGGGACCATATCATATGTAAATCGCATACATAATGGGTATATATATCTTTCCTTCTCATTTGGGGGCCTTGGCATGTTGCTAGATGTCAACCTTGGTCATTGAAATCGAACGACCATCTGATCGGAGGATAATTTATGTTCGATTAAATTATCACAATTCATTTCATGTCCAACTTGAGGGGAACCCAAAAGGTCACACACAACAAAGTCGAAATCAATGGTTAACAGTGCACAGTACAAATATAACAGCATATATGATTGCTGTAGGAATTGTTCATAAATGGTTCAATGTATTTAATTATTGAACATATCATTTATGAGATTCCATAGTGGCTTAGGGATTGGTGAATGACAATAGGGGCACTTTGGGAATTGGAATAAAAAAAATACTATTCACATGAATAGTAATATTAATAGTAAATTTTTTTTTGTTATTTGTTTTGAATTCCAATTCGGCCCAAACTCTTATTAGGGTTTTATAATCTCATTAAACCACTAAATTAAGATCCAATGGCTAAGATTAAATTAGCTTTTATCTCACATCGGATTCTTAATTAATTTTGTTGTCTTTGGAGCATTATATAAACCCAACGAATTCTTTACAAATTGCTACACCAAACCTTTCATATCTTGGGTTTATATAAGTGAGCAACTCTAAAGTTTAAGAGTAAGCCACTGATTTTGAGGATCCTTAAGTCTAATTGACTAGAGGAACCTCGAGTTAAAAGTTTTGAGGTATTTGCCTAGGCTAGCACCAAGGGAAAAATACTCGTGCACTCAAGGCGTAGTCTTGCCGTTGAGTTTTAGATTTGGTGTGTGCATATTTGGAGGCCACACACTTGGGTGGCTCTTTGGAACGTGGAAGAGCTTACTGAGTTCGAGAAAAACTTGTAGATTGGAGGGAGGACTGGATGAGTCTACGATTCAAGTAAGTCTTTTTCTTTCTTTATTTTATTTAGTGTTCTTATGATAGTTAGCATGTTTAGGTTTATGTTCTTTGTATGTTTTATAAGTTTTATGCTTAGAATATATAGTAACATGCCTAGGCTGGTAGAATAATCAAAACAAATGGGTCTTGGGCAAAGGGAAAGCGGCATATAATTTTGATTTTCCACTGCGCACTCGCGGCCGCTTCCCAACACTTTAAAGAACAAGTCAGCATTGTTAGTGGCATCATCAGTCTTATGACTTGCTATAAAGTGTGCCATTTTACTAAACCTCTCAACCACTGCAAATATGGAATCTCGACCCTGCCTAGTCTTAGGTAAACCCAATATAAAGTTCATTGATACATCTACCCAAGGCTTACTAGGCATAGGTAATGGTGTGTACAACCCATGAGGCATAACCTTAGATTTAGCCTTTTCACAAGTTAAACATTTATCACACAAACACTCAATATCTCTCCATATTTTAGGCCAATAGAAATGTTCACTCAATATTCCTAAGGTCTTAGCAATGCCAAAGTGCCCCATTAAACCTCCTCCATGCGCTTCCCTAACTAACAACTCACGCATACTACAAACATCAATGCATAATCTATTCTCCCTAAACAGAAACCCATCATGTTGGTAGAATTTACTAAAGGTAGACTTTTCACATGCAACATAGATAATACTAAAGTCAATATCACTTGCATAAAGTTCTTTAATAAATTCAAACCCAAGCATTCTTGTACTGAATAAAGTAAGTAAAGAATACATTTGCGATAGTGCATCGACGATAATATTTTCGTTACCTTGTTTGTAGCGGATTACATATGGAAATGTCACAACAAACTCTAACCATCGTACGTGTCGTTTGTTCAGCTTACCTTGGCCCTTCAAATGCTTCAATGATTCATGATCTATATAGATCACAAACTGTCAAGGCCACAGATAATGCTGCCAAGTCTCACTACAAGAAATTACAGTTTTAGCTACGGAATTTAGCGACGGAATATTCCGTTTCAAAATTTAACAACGGAATTGAGACATAATTGAAACAGATAATGAAATTAGGGACAGAATTTAGCGACAAAAAAAGTTTCATTTCTAAATTAGAGACGGAAACAAACTTCTGTCGCTAATTAGAAACGAATTATTATTCCGTCGCTAATTTCATCTAGAAACGGAATTTTTTCGTCGCTATTCTGTCGCTAATTAAAAACGGAATTAATATTATGTCGCTAAATAGAAACGGAATCTTTATTCCGTTGCTAATTTTAAATTTTCATTTTTATTTTAATTTAATTTCTAATTTCCAAAACTATTGGTAATTAGAAACGGAAGTAAAATTCGTCGCTAATTAGAAACGGAATTCAAAATCCGTAGCTAATTAGAAACGGAATTAAAATTCCGTAGCTAATTTTAAAATTTTCAATCCCCTAAAAATTTAATCCTTTCGACGCCACTTTTTTTTTAAAAAAAAATAGAGACGGATTTTCCGTCGCTAATTAGAAACGGAATGGAAATTTCGTCGCAATTAGAAACAGAATTAAAATTCCGTAGCTAATTTTAAAATTTTCAATCCCCCCAAAAATTTAATCCTTTCGGCGCCACTTTTTTTTTAAAAAAAATAGAGATGGATTTTCCATCGCTAATTAGAAATGGAATTATAATTCCGTCGCTAATTAAAAACGGAATTAAAATTCCATAGCTAATTAGAAACGGAATTGAAATTCCGTAGCTAATTTTAAAATTTTCAATCCCCCCAAAAATTTAATCCTTTCGGCGCCATTTTTTTAAAAAAAAAATAGAAACAGATTTTTCGTCGCTAAATAGAAACGGAATTATAATTTCGTCGCTAATTAGAAACGGAATTAAAATTCCGTCACTAATTTTTAAAATTTTCAATCCCTCCAATATTTTCAAAAATTTCCCGCCTTACGAAAATTTTAAATGTCTATAAAATTTACAAATCTTCCCGCATCTCTTATCTTTTTCTCTATATATACACCACAATCTTTTTAACTCTCAAATCCAATACATCATCCAAAATTTTCATACTCAATTCCATATACCATCAAATTTTTATTTTCCTACTCAATTCCATATACCACCAAATTTTTTCATACCTCAACTCTCATTATCAATCTCTCATTTTTCTTCTCTCCACTTTTAAATTTTCCTAAGAAACAAACACTAATATATATTTTTTTGGTTTAAAGTGGCGTAAATGGATGGTGGTGTGTCGAAGCTTGCAGTGGACATTACGGTGTCTTGTGGAATTGAAGATTTACATATAACATTAAAAAAGTCAATTTTTTACAATTTTCTACCATTCAAAAATTTTAAAATTTTCCCTTATCTAAAATTTAAAAATTTACTCTCTACAATTTATAAATTTCTCACATTTATATAATTATAAAATTTCACACCTCTCTAAAATTTTAAAATTTTTTCCTTTCTAAAATTGTAAAAGTTTCATGCATCTTTAAAATTTTAAAATTTCCCGCCTCTCTAAAATTTTAAAATTTTCATTTTCAATTTTTTTTAAATATATAGCTACGAAATTTTCGTCTCTAATTAGCAACAGAATCTTTATTCTGTCACTAAATAGTGAAATTTTTTTTTTTCAATTTAGAGACGGAAATTATTCCGTCTTTAAATAGAAACGGAATTTTCCGTCACTATTTAGCGACGGAATAATTTTCGTCGCTAATTAGAGACGGAATAAAATTCCGTCACTAATTTTAGCGATGGAAGAAATATTTTCGTCGCTATTTTTTTTTTGCGACCAACAAATTAGAGATTGAATTTTTCCGTCGCTAGTGGTCAGTTAGCTACGGATTAGCTACGGATTTTTCCGTCGCTATTTGATAGTTTACTTGTAGTGTCTCAAGGGCTCTCACTAGTGCATACAACTCTGTGTCGTATGAGTGGTACCTCAAAACTGCTTCATTTAGCTTCTCACTAAAGTAAGCTATTGGCCATTTTTCTTGCATAACCTCTCCAATTCCTATCCCAGATGCGTCACACTCAATCTCAAATGTCTTCTCAAATTTGGGTAGCGCCAAAACTGGTGCACTGCACAACTTCATTTTAAGATCCTGGAATGCACGCTCCTGCTCTTCTTCTAATTTGAAGCCAACAGTTTTCTTCACTACTTCAGTCAGTGGTGCGGTAATACTATTGATGTCTATAACAAACCTGCGGTATAAGCTTTCTAATCCATGGAAGCTTCTAACTTCTGTCATAATTGTCGGTGTAGGCCAATCCTGAATTGCATTTACCTTCTCCACATCAACTTCGATGTCATCTGCATTTACAACAAAACCAAGAAAAATAATCATATTCATACAAAATGTGCTCTTACAAAGTTGGCATACAGTTTTTCCTGCCTCAACATTTCAAAAACATGTTTCAAATGTGTAACATGTTCATCTAATATTTTACTGTAAACTAAGATGTCATCAAAATAAATTACAACAAACTTACCTATAAATGTACGCATAACATGATTCATCAATCTCATAAATATGCTAGGTATGTTTGTAAGACCAAATGGAATAACTAACCATTCATACAAGTCATACTTGGTCTTAAATGTAGTTTTTCACTCATCTCTCTCTCTCTCATTCGAATTTGATAGTATCCACTATTTAAATCAATCTTACTAAAAACTTTGGAACCATGTAATTCATCCAACATGTCATCTAGTCTAGGAATAGGGTGATGATACTTTACCTCCAAATGACGTGGAACTCACTTAGATGTTTAAGGCCAAGCAAACCCCTCGCAACGGATAGAACCCCAAGCATCGCGAATTTGATTTTGTAGGAACAAAATATTTCCAAGGCCACAAAGAATACCCACAAAGAACTTATCTTTGAGAACCCTTAAGATGATTCCTTTTAGTGTTCTGCTAGCACGGAGACGCTATTAAAGTTGCCACGTCTTAGATAAGTTGATTCCATAAAATAAGGGGAATCCCTCCCTTAAGTAATTTTGGACATAGCCAAGCTTTCAAAGTTGAAGCAAATTTCAAAATTTATCATTACTTTCATTAAAAAGATAAGTTACAATATATAATACAATAAAAGAAACCCTAATGGGTGTAAAATTACTAAAAATATCCTTAATGGCTAACTAATGGCTACTTAAAGGCTATGCATTTAATAGTCATTCAACAACCTAGACAACTTACCATAAAAGTCTAAAGTAATAAAACATAATCAAAAACTTTGCCAAAAAAGTCAATAAAGGAAAAATAACAAAATCACAGAAATCCAACAAATGTGACAAGTTTTTCAAAGCCATAATTGAATTGTCTCATTGACATAAAATCCCCAATTTTTTCTTGGGATTCATGTTACAATGCCCAAATGTTGTGTCTCAATCCCATTAAGCCTTGTGTCACTCGAATACTTGGTGTCGGGCTTGAATCAGCTTTATCTGTCAAAATATATTTGACTTCAATATGACTGGTGCCTTAATCTGATATGACTTGGGTCGAGTAGAATAGCTTTGGACCCACCCCATTTTGTCAGTCTACCCAAGAGTTTGGGCTTATGTAGTATGCTCCTTAGTGGGTGGGTAGTATAGATAGTGATTGGATGTCCTTGAAAGTAAGGACGTAGCTTCCGTTCTGCCGTAACCAAGGTAAGAACCAACTTCTCCATTTGAGTGTACCGCGTCTCCGGATCGAGAAGCGCCTTACTCATATAGTAGACTAGGAGTTGTGCTCCTTCCTCTTCTCTGATCAGTATCGCGATGAATGTTTGTTTTGAAACCCCTAAGTAAAGGAATAGCCTTTCATTATCGACTGGCTTCGACAAAAGTGGTGGGGTAGTTAGGTACTCTTTGAGTCTTCCTAAGTCTTCTTCGCAGGCTGGGGTCCATTCAAAATTCTTCGTTTTCTTGAGGGAGGAGAAGAATAAGAAACTCTTATTTGTAGATTTGGAGATAGACCTGTTTAGAGCAGCGATCCTCCCAGTAAGTCGCATGACGTCCTTTGGGCTCGAAGGAGAAGGAATATTAAGGATGGACTTGATTTATTCTGGGTTGGCTTCTATACCACGTCGAGTGACTAGGTAGCCAAGAAATTTCCCTGAGGTTACACCGAAGGCACACTTGGTGGGATTCAATTTCATACCGTATTTATTCATCATGTTGAACGCCTCCCCCAAGTGCTTCAAGTGTTGCTTGGCTTGCAATGACTTCACTAGCATGTCATCAATGTAGACTTCCATTGTTTTTCCAATTTGGTGGGAGAACATTTTGTTGATGAGGCGTTGGTAGGTGGCTCCAGCGTTTTTAAGTCTGAATGGCATCACCGTATAATTGTAGATCCCTCTATTAGTGACAAAAGCAGTTTTCTCTTGGTCATCTGGATGCATGAGGATTTTATTATAGCCTGACTATGCATCCATGACACATAGCAACTCATGCATAGCCGTAGCGTCGATCATTGAATCGATATGGGGTAGGGGGAATAAATATTTCGGGCAAGCCTTGTTTAAGTCCGTGAAATCGATGCAGACTCGTTATTTTCCATTCTTCTTTCGGACTACCACAACATTTGCGAGCCACTCCGGATACTGGACTTCCTTGATGGCTTCATTCTCCAACAGCTTCTGAACTTCTTCGTCGATGACTCGGTTCCTTTTTGGAGTGAACTTCCTCCTTTTTTGTCTAATGGGAGAGTAGTCTGGATCCACATGTAGCTCGTGGGTTATCATCTTTATATCTATCACTGTCATGTATTCATGAGACCAGGCGAAACAGTCGTGTCATTCTTTGAGGAAGTCAATCAATTCAGCGCATAGCTTGGGTTCAGGGTGGGCTCCAATCTGGGCTTTGTGGTCTGGGTAGAGTGGGTGGATTTGGACCTCGTTGAGCTCCTCAATTTTGGGAGAATTGAGGTCGATTCGACAAGATCTCTCATGTAATTGCTATTCCGACTGGATTTTTACCTTCAGGGTCGTTTGGTAAAAACTCATTGAAGCAAGCTGATCTCTTTTGATTTCTTGGACACCCCATTTGGTGGGGAAATTCAGTACTTGATGGTAGAGGATGAGACTTCCCTCATACCGTGAATCCAAGGATGACCCACTATCAAGTTGTAGGCTGAAGAACAGTCCAATACCAAAAATATAATGATCTTGTTGACTCCAACTGCGTGTACTGGGAGCGAAATCTCACTCAATGTAAATTTTTATTACCCACTGAAGCCTATTAAAGCCGTTGATCGATGATTTATTTTCTCCAGCTCTCCTCCCATGTCAGCGAGAGCAGTCACAAAGACAATGTTGGCTGAGGATCCCATGTCGACCAACACTCTTTTGACTATAAAATTATCCACATGTAAAGAAATTACAAATGCGTCGTTGTGAGGATTCGTATGGCTGGAGTTATTGTCGTCAGTGAATTCAATTGCCAGGTTAGTATAATCTCCTTCTATCATCATCGTAGAATGAGGTGAACCGTAGTTGCAATTCTGGTGTGTCGTTTCGCAGCGGATGAGGAGATACCACTGACTTTCGATCCCTCTGAAATGAAGTTAACAGTGTTGTTTATTGGTGAGGAGGTTGCGGACCATCGCCAACCCTGTCATTCCGTCTCGCCATGGTAGCTTTCCCTTTCTACGTGAGTAGATCTTTTAGAAGCCCTTTGCTCAACAGCTCTGAAACTTCTAACCTCAGCGCTACGCAATTGGCTGTCGTATGACCGTAGTCTCGATGGAATTCACACCATCTACTCGTATATTTCCTCACAAAGCCTTCTTTGGAGCGTGGAGGCCATCTCACCTCATTCCCCATCTTCTTGAGGAATGAGACTAGTTCCCTCAGAGAGATAGTGAAGTTATAGTCTTGGTGTATGGGGATGTCGTAAGGAGCCTTCTCTCCACTTCTATATGGTAGTGGTCGATGGTCAAATCCTTTGTTGAGAAGACAATGGTCCCTCATTTGATGGGCTTTTCGGTCGGCTGATTTGTTGGCCTTTTCTACTGAATTCTTTTGGTCATTTGAGAGGATTCGTTGTCTTTTCCCCTTGTAGGCTGAAGGAGTTTTCTCTCTTCTTATTCCTTTTATCCTCATCCCATCTGATTTCTATTTGGGCTTGGGCCATTGCTTAATCCATGGTGTAGCACCGGACTTTTATTAACTTCTTATAGAGCCCGTTATCTGCTAGCAACCCGTTCCTAAAGGCTTCAACCGCAGTTAGTTGGTGGAGGTCTGGAATAGTTATTCTTTCCTTGTTGAAGTGTACCACGTAGCTTCGCAGAGATTCTCCCCTGCGTTGTTGTATGGTATTGATGTCGTCTGTGGTATTTTCAAGTTTTCCAGAGCTTATGAAATGCTCCATGAATTTTTCGACCAATTCTTGATAGGATCCAATCGACTGGTATGGTAGATTGATAAACCAGGTGAGGGCTGGGCCTGCCAACGTTTCACCAAACCCCATACACATGCCAGCCTCCCACTGGTGTGGAGCCAGGCTTGTGGACATCATCTTGTATTTGTAATGAATTATGTGGTCGTCTGGGTCAGTATAACTTCATGTCAGGAGGGCTGAATTTCCGTGGGAGTTTGATAGAATTAATGGCCTCTAGGAAATGAGTATTTGAGATCGTACATGTTCTGTTTTTCCTCACAGGTAGTCTGACACCTGGTAGGCTGGAAAGAATCGCCTCCTTGAACTCTTACATCTCCCTATATATGGAGGAAGTGATATGCTGTGTTTGGTCGACCGGAAGAATGTGTTGATTCCTTTCTTGATTTAGTGGATGATTGTCTGATGGAGGATTGTTGCTTGCTTCATTATTAAATACCTCCATTAAGTTGGATCGAAGGGTATGATGATTGGGGAGGTCTGGAGCTCATCGTCGTTGAGAAGTAGAGGAAATTTATTCTAACTGCTTCTGGAAGTCCTTGTTGGAGCTTCGCATGGCTGAATTTTCCTCCTCCAAAACTCATAGCCGTTCTTAGAGGATGGCCAACTGAGTGGCCACAGGATCTGGTGTCTGCTCGCTGCTTGAAACCATGGATTGTTATATTTGTAAGGGTCGTTGACTGAGAGGTGTTTGCTTGCTATAAATAGCTAAAGCCCCAAGGTGGGTGCCAAATTATAGACGATGGTTTTCACCCGAGGTCCACAATCGAGAATTTGTAGTGGGGGCACTAGCGATCCTGTAAAATAAAGGTAGAGTGAGCTTGAGAAATCTACCCACCGGTGTGGTGATGGTCGTAGGCCCTTCGATGCTCAAGTCAGTAATGGAAATGTGATATATGTATATATGATGAGAAGGAGAGCAAGGTCTGAGGCTACCTTGTCCCCTGTAAGCTGATGGAAAGAGGTTTTTAGAGCGGTTCCGGTGAAGATCATTAAGCTTATTTGTATTATAGTTGAGAGGCTTATCTCTGAGTGAATGTAATTATGAGACATGCTTCCTTTTTATAAGTTCAAAAATGGAAGTTCCAACAAAAGTGGGTGTGCATTAATGAGAATGGACCCTACTAATATGCCACCTCCTACTTCCCAGGTTGTGGCAGCTGATTGTTCGGAGAATAATCAGCCATGCGATCAAATCTCACCTTTCGATGGGAAATGTGGGGTTTGACTTGGAATTGGGCTTTGTTTAAATTCATGACCCAAACTCAATATAGATACTATTGGGTATTGGGAAATTTGGGCCTCGACCTTATGTCATCATGCGCACTGCTGGGGGATATAAGGCTATTTCAGGTATTGGGCTATAGGTGAAAAGAAGAAAGTGCCTTTGGCCCAAATTTGACTCGTACAATAGGTATAATAATAATATTTTTAGGAAGTTGCTTTAGATTTTGTTCAACAAGATATTAATAGAGGTTTAACTTATTTTATAATGTCTCAATTGGGTTAAATAATGTTAGCTATAGGGATGGGGTCTTATAGAGTGCTTTATTTCATTTGTTTACTCATGTTTATTCTAAAGTCTTGTTTTTTTTAGGATTTAGATAAATTATTCCTTCAATGGAAGCTATTGTGGGATATTTTTTTGGATAAAAGTCAAAATATGGTTATCATAGTTGGGTTAAGAATAGGGTGGCAAAACGAATCAATGAATTGAATTTGTATCGAATCCTAAACGAATCGAATCAAAATGTGATGGATTCGTATTCGATTCGTTTATTAAACGAATCCTAATATCAGGATTCGTATTCGATTCGTTTATTAAACGAATCAAATATGAATATTCGTTTATTCATTTAGTCAATGATATTATTTAATAAAATAATTTACCACACTTGATTTACATTAATTCTTCATAAATATATACATATGAAATATGTAATTAATATATTTACTAAAAATACCTCACCAAATATCGAAAATATTACTTTTTCTATGATAATTAGGTATAATTTCTCGAATCTTAATTGAAAATTAACAAAAACTAGTAAATAAAAATAATAAAACGAATCATAAACGAATAAACGAATCAATGAGCTTAAATTCGTATTCGATTCGTTTAATAAACGAATCGAACGAATAAACGAATTTTGACCCAAATTACCACCCTTAAGCATGTGCCAATTACAAAAACCACTTTTTTCTTGGGCACCCTTTCTCTTTGTGGTATACTGCTTTTAGCTTGTTTTTGGTCCAAAATGAAATTCTTTAATGATAAAATAATGAGAATACGTGTATCATAATTCAAAAAGAGGTGGGAAGGGTAGCAGTAACATTGAAAGGTAAGAAAAGTACACATGGTCCAAGATGAAGAAAGGGCAAAAAAAAAAAGAAGAAGAAGAAGCTCTTTTTGTTATGGTTTTGGCCATGAAAGATCAAGGATATATAACTCATAGCAGCAGCCACAAGCATGCAGCAGCATACGCAAGTAAATGAATAAAAGGGGGCTTTGAATGGTCTCTGCATAAATAGAAAGATGCTGTGGCTGTGTGTCTGAGCTGTTGCTATGGGGTCCTGATTCTGATGGCAGAGAGAGAGTGCGAAATATGAATGAGAGTTTGTTTGTGTCTGTTCGTTTGAGAGGAAGAGTGAGTCGTCTTTCATTAATCCTTACAACTGTGGCACTGAAAAACATGGCATTTTTGCATTTACATTTATTTGAGGTGACAAGAACTGCAGCAGCCTGCAGGGGGGAAAAGGGGTTTCCTGATACTGATTCCTTTCTCTCTCTTTCTTTGCATTTAATTGTTGTTACATATATTAATATCAAAATGAATATGAATCATGCAAATTGAAATTAAAGTTTTTTAGGTTTTAAAATTTGGTCAGAAATAATCTTTAATGCTGGTCACCGCCATTTTCTGACCTATATTCAGACAACAAAGATCTCCAAATAGTCCAAACACATAGTCCAAAATTACCAAAAGTTGAAGCAAGAGAAAAGATAGTGTTTCTCTTTGCTCATTCAATGTAATAGTTTCTTATCACTGTGTAAAAAAAAAAAAAAAAAAAAAGACAACTGAAGTACATAACAGTGATTATTCTAAATAGAATAATTGTATTCCATTAAACATAAACACTAGGATAATAAAATCAAATTAGAAGATTGATAATTTCATGAATTTTTTTATTCTGATGTGAGCCAATGTATATTTTATAAAATACGATATATGCTAATAATTTTTCTTGGAAATTCTGTCGCCAAATCACTCGACCGGACTTAAGCGTAACAGGTAAAACCCTTGGCTATCTCTTATTCTTATAAGAAATGCACATTCTATACTAACCCAGGACCAGGAAACCAAATCCTATATCATTTGCAACAAAATCACACCATTTGGAAACATATGCTAATAATATAGGAATACAAATATGATCCGTGTCACAGTAAATTAAAATGATCAAAGTTGATACGAGTACGTAGTTGCAGGACACAACACACCACTACTAATTATATATCAATTTGAGGTTATCACGAGACCAAAGTTGGTATATTAATACAAAGTATGGAAAAAAAAATAACAAATAAAAGAAAAGAAAAGAGAATAGCATTTAACTTAATTAGACCTAGAGAGTTCTTTCCTGAAACTGCTGCTTGCGTTTGCAAGCATGACAAGTGATTCGCAGAAGAGTCGAATTGATTTGCTTTATTGCATGGTGTTTTATAGCCTGAGCCTTGTCCAATTCCGCTTGTGCTTGTTGCCTAATTCTCTTGGCATTAGCATATTCTTGTTCAGCCAATTCAATCTGCCGTTTTGCTGCCTGTCTTGCCTCTTCGGCAAAGGCCTTTTCAGCCATGGCCAGCCTTAACTGCTCACGTGCTTGTTCCTTTAGCCTTGATGCAACCATTGCTGGTTTTTCATTTGTACTTGTACTAACATTTGATTCATTTTTCTCGCTGAAATCCGATGACCCAATTGAGAGTTGCAACTGAGTTGAATGATCATCATGATCTCCCATGGGGGAATCATCTGAAACATCAATGGGATTTGATGTGGTCAAGAGTTGGAGCTCCAAATTGTGATTCTTCGCATTTCTACTGTACTTATTGTCTCCACGAGCACGATTCAAGAACATGGTATCAATTATTGGCTTTGATACAATCAAATATGGCCAAGGAGAAGCGCTGAAATTGGTATCACTGGAGGGGCTTGGACTCGAAGCGGTTCTGGACAAACAAGCTGCTGGCTGCTGCATCCCTTGGGCCTCTGACCGGAGACGTCCCATACTACAAGCATCTTGGTGTTCAATGAAGCTCTCAACTCTACGCAGAGAAAAATGAAACATTTAATTTGAAAAAGCTTATGATTCCTTGTAGCACAAAAGTGGAACAAAGAAATTTTTAATAGGAAATAAGAGATCCAAGTCATTAACACATGGAGAAACATTTGAATAAATGATTATAAAGAAACGCTTTAAAAAAGGATTGACTGGGTTGAAAAAAAAAAGTAAAAATAGTTAGTGGAGAGCTAATCATTCAAGACACACAGTTCATTACATGTTGAATGCTACAAATTAAGAACTATTTTGTGTTTTGGGCTGCCAAAGGGATTCGAAATATAAACAGTAATATAACCAAAGGAAACTCATCTTTGGGAACCGTGTTCAACTGCCAATAAACAGTGTTAAAAAAAAAATATGATTAAGGTTCTATCAGTCAAAAACCTAAGGGATATATATTTTGCTCACCCATTTGGGCAATTTAGAAATATATATATATATATATATATATATATATATATATATATATTCAAAAGACTTTGGCAACAAGTAAAATCTTCCTGAAGGTCCTGATCATAAGGGGGGAAAAAACCATTAACCAAAACCCAATAATATATACCCTCATAATTGAATTGTATAGTTGATCAAGTTCAATGAAAATTAGCTGTAGAAAGATAAAAATTAACCTTGAGAAAACGCGGCCACAGTCACAAGAATGACCTCTGGTACCGCAAGTTTTAAGATGAGCCCTGTAATCGGACTGAACAGCATAGCCTTTAGAGCACTTTTCACAAATCCATTGCTTGTGATTGCTGTGCTTTCTCCGGAAGTGCTTCTTGATACCAACCAAATCTCCAAGGGCATGGGAGGGGTCATGGTGCAAGCAACTAGGTTCAGGGCATACGTAAACTCGCTTCCTAACTACGGGGTTCTCTCTTTTGAGAAGCTTCCAAGGAACCTTATGTCGCCGTCGGTGCATCTGTAGGTTTTGGTCTCTCTGAAACCCCTGGTTACAGATCTCACATACGTAACGATCCGATTCCAGTAATGTTTTTGGAGAAAGCGATACCACTTCTGCATCAGGATCTGCAACCCAACCATATGCGCAATTATGATAAACAAGTTAAGTGCGCTCAATCTCATCATTGAGTTCATTTATTTAAAATAAAAAAAATAAAACATAAAAAATAAAAAAGATACAAACCTGGAGTTCCTGCTGGTCTCCTTTTCCTTTTACTATTGCTATTATTTCCATTTTCTAAACCAGAGAAAGCTTCCGAAGAAGGAATAGCCGTAGCAGTATTATTGGCCAACATGGGGTTTGGTTTAAGGAGGAAGAAATAATTAAATTAACTAAGTAGCTAGATTTTAGAACATCAATGAAATTGATGAAGAAAAGGAAAGGGATTTTCTTTTTCTTTCGGTTTAATTCAGCTTCTCAGCTTTTTGTTTTGCAAAAACAAGGAAGGAAAAAAAAAAACACAGTCCTCATCTTCATCAGGTATTTTGTTTGTAGAGTGACCTTAATAAACATCTTCAAAAGGAAGGAAGAGAGAGAGAGCCAATGGCAATGCTTGAAACTTGATCCCACTATGGCAGAAGGACATGGGCCAGCCAGGAATGAAAAAAACATCCTCTAGCAAACATACAAAATACCCACAATTATGCATCTCTATTCTCTTTCTATAGACTAAAATTAATCAACAATTCTATTTACACTCTTATTTTATGAGTATTAAAATTTGCAGAAAATAATTAATTTAAAATTAAATAAATATCTCGAATTTCAATTAGGGTTCCGGATAATTTTATCCCAATTAAAAAATTCAATAAGAATTTCTGATATTTTTTTATCTCAATTAAAAAAAAACATACAGAGATGCGGTATCTTATACCATGATCAATACGACACTCTAAATGATTTTTTATCCGGTTTGAAAAATCAATTAAGAATTAAATCATCCTGATTATGGGTAATTTTTTGGTGTAACGGAAATATGGGTGACGTGATATCACCAACGAATTAGTAAATTACTATATGATTCAATAACCATCATTTTAATTATTTTTTTATATTTTAACATGTATGACAATATATGATTGGACTGTTACACGAATGATATGGTACCTCCATTATATTGTAGATATTCTCCCTCATTACATACTCTCAAGAGTGCAGATAGTTTTGTTGAAAATTAATTTGATTATTTTTCTGCATTGCATAAATGATAAATAATACACCCCACACCACGTAAGTTCCCCAATTTTTGTCACTCGCTCCAAGTTTCATATATATCCTAAACCAATATCTTTAATTACTAAAATATCCTTTATTGCTGGTTAATTAATTATGAGGAAGTAAGTGCTTTAATGCATATTTGAGAATTGAGATGTCGAGTCGAGTCACCCTCAAGGGTATTGCAGTAAATAACTACCTCATCTGCTGTGCCCATACTTTTTGCTTTTTGTTTCTTAAATTGATTCAGTGGGTACGTACGTACACAGCTTTAACATTCATTTCTATGGAGAATTTGGAAATTAATTTATAATGATACCAATAAAATTGTTCCAAAGACCTGATTTGGTGTGTAGAGTTCAAATTCTAACATAGAGATTGTGAGTTCGAATTTAAAGAATACGTTTCTTATAAAAGTCTGAAATAATCGAGAGTTTTACCTGCTCTATTTAAATCCGAAAAAGGTGATTTGAGAATGGGATTTCCAATATATATTTTTTAAATATCAGCAAAATAATTGGTCCATAAATGTACCAGATTCAGATTTAGTTTATTCCAATTCCGTTAATAAATTATTTTGCAAGCAATAAATCAATAATGTAATGCATCATTAATTGAATCCTTCTCTCAATGAAAAGGAGGGTTATAAACTGATGACTGATTTACTTGGACTAATATTTATATAAGCATATTTTTGGTCAAATTAGATTGGCTCTTCCTTAGTAGGATACGATCCCATAATAAACTTGTCCGATTTTATTAACTTATACACGCATCAATTCTCACCTCTAGTTATCAAAGAATCCGAATTTAATTCGGTAAATTTTGGGTTACGTTTATTTTATTTTTTTAAAGAAATATACATTTCATTTGGAAGAATTAAAAGAAATCTTACTTTCCTTCATATTGTTAAGAATATTCTCAAAACGGAAACTATAATTACATTCCTATTATCAATCTATATTCTAGGCAACTGACGATTTATATTATTTGTATACATATTTACAATTTCTTTACTATTTTAGTTTTCTTGTATTGCCTATATAAAGGCTGTTATATTGTAAATATATTCAGATTGAAATACAAAGAATATTTACCTTAATCTCCAACACATATTTTGCTCAGTCTTTTTTTATTCTTATTATTTACTTAATACTTCTGATATAATTTTATAATATGTTATCAATACGACCAAGTTATGGTACAAGATGTATCAAATTCCCTCATACTCTTTTTTAATTTTATCTTATTAATTTCCAACCTATTTATTTTATAAATATATCTCACTTCATAAAACTTGAGTTTGATGCTCTAAATATATTCGGTGATAATTATTTATTCAGGATGCTGAAATTTATCTTGATGATATGGCCATTGGTAACACAATACATGCTGGAAATAAATCATCCCTTCAGGACCAATTTAAGGCTATGATATTTTTATGCCATCTCCAGCATGCACTCAAAACTGAGTATCTTACTGTTAAGGATTCAAGTGTCCTCTGTGTTAGGGTTAGTATTCTGAGCGCCAATTCGTATCATATTTATGACCTATTCATGAATATGAGTAATCATTTTTTCCATAATATTATCTATTTAATGGTAGAATTCCTTGTCTTTTATATACATATTCAATCTAATTTAGTTTAGATCAAATCTAACTAAAGTTTAGTGATGTATATATTAGATAAAGAGTTGAGAATACACAATAGTCACACGGTTACAACGATGTTTGTAATTGACATTGGGAGTTGTCATTACTTATAGTAAATTCTCAAATAAAGTTCCTGATTGAGATTTGCTGACATGATTCGGTTAGTAAAATTTATTGAGACAGTATATGTCGTATGTCAAGTTTTGAATTGATAGTTTATCCCAATGAACCATGAGTATTGGAAGACTCATATAAATATTTAGGTGTTTATTTTATGAGTATTGAACGACTCACCAGAAATATTCCTAATAGATGGCACACCAACTTCAATAAAAATCTTTTTTGACTTGAAATACCATCGCAGATGTATGAGTGATCCTCCATATTTTAACAACAGTCAAATCACTGGTCAACTAGACCAGACCTCCATTTATTTGCTGGATATGGACCGATGCTCATGATATCATATGATGTATTCAAATAGGATCTGTTGGTCCCATGTGTGGGATTTAGGCATCCATTTCGTGATCAATAAATCTCTGGCTAGAGTATATTCTGAAAATAAGTTCTGAATATTCATTGAGAGATCACAAATATGTCGCGACATATATATAAATTGTACACTATGGAGATTTGACGTTTTCATCTATATCTCTATTATAATTCAAACAGTGTATGACATATGGACTATGGTATGCTTAGAACTCGACTTGTGCGGTTTAACGCAGTTATCTGTGGTCATTATAATTTATGAGTAGGCGAATTATGGACACAGAATGTATTCTGTGACAGATATACATGAACCTAAAGAGTCTCACTAATAAAGTATACTCGTAAAGAATTAGGATAATTAATTACATATAATATGGATTATTCGTAATATTTCGCATGCCGGAGTATTTTTGTATCTAATGTGTATATGTATATGATACATAATTTGATTAGATACTCATTAAGTCCAATTGAATTTTGACACATGTCAAATGAATAATTATTTAATTAAAGAATATTCTTGGAATATTATTTAATTAAAGCTTATAAGATAAGTTTTTATATATGGCCAAATAATAGCCATATATTTGAATAATATTTGGCTTAATTTTGGTCAAGTATTTTTATACTGTCAAGATGATAAAAATACCCCTCTCTTATCTTTTTAAATGCAATTTTTGTCACTATTCATATGTGAAAAATTTTAACTTGGTTTTTTCTATGTAAAGGTTACTAAAGAGAGCAAAATTTGGGGTTTTATTAGGGTTTATGATAGGCCTTCAATTTAACACTAAAAGGAAAGGTTATGAAAGATTTATTGGAGGTAAAATCAAATAGGCAATGGAATTAAGGTAATTCCCTAACTAATTTGATTCTATAAAATTATTCCCTTTAGCTTCTATCTTAATTACATATTTTGTACTTATTTCTTCTACACTTTTTATTTATGATGTGTTGAAATCTTGATTAAAACCTTAATTGTGCATGTATAAATTAATTTGATTAATTAGTGTAATTAGGTGAAATTATGGTGTAGGATACCAAATTACCATTCTATAGTTGTTTAAGCTACTCATTGGTGACCTATAATTATTCTTGAATTATTTTATGGTGGTTGACTCTCAATTGGTAATTTAAATTTGCATGAATTTGAATTAATTTGATTAATTATGTAATTAATTCAATGGTGGCTTAATTTATGAAATTGAGATTTTTTGAATGAGATTGGATATGTAATAATGCATAGGAAAAATTCTGGGAATTTTCAATATTGTTCCAGAAGCGTTTTGAGAATTTTTCATAAATATCGAATTATGAGCAAAATCATAATTTACTAGAATTATGATTATATGGTCTTTACTACAGTACTTAGACTACTATAGTAGTGCATATAATGTGTAGAAAAAATTTCACAAATTTCAAAAATATTTTGGAAGCTTTTTGAGAATTTTCGACAAAAACTACATTGGGGACAAAATGATAATATGCTAAAATTATAGTGATCAACCACTACTACAGTATTTAGATCACTGTAGTAGTGGACTAATTCGATTCCATGGTTGATCTGGTTATCATGACTGTCCGATTCGGTACATCAATAAAATGATTAACGTGTAACTATGTGAAGTATTTCCAAAAAATTTTACCTCGAGTCTTTATGTGTAATCCCTCATAATATTTCATATTGATGAGTGATTAAAGTGAAATATAAATAAATTAAAGATATATGATACCGGTTAATTTATTTGGATTAAAAATATTTTAAAATTCAATTTCGTCCGCTGAATCGCTTTCGTGGTATTTACCCTAACATTTTAAAGTTGTTTGAATGAGAGATGTGACTATTTAAGATAATTGATTCTTCTAAATGCACTTAGGGAGTGGATTGCCCTCAAGTTACAAGACTTCAAGTCAACACATGAATAATTCTAAAATATTTAAAATTACTTCAAAATTAAAATTATGTGGAAATAAAATCACTAATGAGGATTTGTTAGAAAAACTATAACAGCCCGATTTTCGTGGTACAATTACGAAATTTAATTGTGTATTGTGTGATATTTTTAAGAATTCAAACATGCATCATTAGCATGTTATTACTTATATAAATTATTTTAGAAACACAAAGTGAAAATTTTTCAGTTTCGCTGTATATTTAAATTTTAACATGATCCGGACAGCCTTTGGTATTTCAGTCATAAAATTTTCATACGATGTCCAATTTCAGTGATTTATATCGTTGGAAATCTAAAGCCGAGACCTACAACTTTCGTGTTGGACAGTTTCCCAAATTCAGAACAGAACCAAGTTAAAAATTATTATTTCAGTGGTAGCTAAAGTGAAAATGTGAACTGTTTCATATTATGCCATGTGGCACCACTTAAACCACTTCTTTTTCACCTAAAAATTAGCCCCCAGTATAAATATGAGACACTATTCATCATCCCCTAATTTTTACAAACAAAAAAATGTGAAGTAGAAGAAGTTCATGCCATTTTTCTTCTCTTCATCTTGTCTTCATTTTCAAGACATTTTTTTATCCATTCAAGCTCATTTCCAAGCATGGTAAATTCTCTTATCTCCTTTCTAGTCTTAATTTTGAGTATAAATAAGCAATGTTTTTCCCCCTATTCGTCACCCATGAACCCTAGAAAATTAAAACTTATGCATTTCAGTTTAATGAGTAGCTAGCATGCATAATCATGCATCTCATGGCAAAGTAAGCATGGATTAAGCCTCATTTAGTTAAATAACCAATTTTACCATAAAGGTAGTGCCTTGGCCGAACCTACCTTCATGTTGGGAAGGGTTGTTTTGTTATTTTTGATAATGGGTGATGATAGTTCATATACTTGGAAGTGTTATAGCATGTGTTGTCTTAGGTTTGTGTTGAAACCAAAACAGTCGTGAAAAATGTGTTATGGTCGAATGCATAGAGCCTTAAATTGAAGTTATTTTTGTTGATTTGAAGATGTTTCATGTATATATTGATTATTAAGTATGAGTTTGTTTGAGTTGTGATGAAAAATTCCAAGTTGAATCTTTCTATATGACCGATTATAAGCATTTGTAATGGGGGTTGAGTTTTAAATTTTTGAATGGTGATTAGTGATATTGGCATGGATTTATATAGAATGGAGATGATAATCTCAAGCTCATTCCTCAAGTAGGTGAGTATATATCATTATTTTCTCTAATTTCATGATATCAAGCATGTTTTTATCTTTCTTATTTTCGTCTATCATGAACCCTAAAATATCAATGAGTGAATTTTAGCTTTAATAAAGTCATTAGCATGTATTTTGGATGATATCATGATAGTATTAGCATTGATAGTTGCCTTTATGTGTAAATGCCTAATTTTTCTCAAACAATAGGGACTGGCCGAAATTTATATTGTGTGGTAAGGGCTGATTTTCTTTATTCTTGATGATCATGTGTTATGATTTATGCTTAGAATGAAGCCTTAATATAAGTTGTGTATTTGATGTTGAAAAGGATTCAAGTTGCATCTCTCTTGTATAGGCCAAATCCTTTAAGCATGTGTTAATAACTAGTTTTATTATAATGATAAGATATGATGGTAGGTCATGTGTTTGGAGATGTTGTAACTTGGGTTATTTTGAATAATGATGAAACCTTCAAATGTACCTTCTTGGTTTATATAGCCAAATTTACACTTGTATGGAGAGATTATATTATGTTTGTTTTGATGATGATGAGTTGAGCTTTAAATAATGCTTTAATATGAGTAAAGTTGTAAGAAATTTTACCTCGGCTGAATTTGATATTATTGTTGGGGTTGTTATTTTTGTTATGTTATGATGAAAATAATGATGAATTAAGTTTAAAATGATATCTTGACTTGAGTATAGTTTGTTCGAGTTAAAACAAACTTTTGATTGTAAAACTAAGGTTATGGCTGAATATAGAGCTCACTTGGGGAAAAGCGATATGTTGAGTTTTATTGATGATTTGTAATGATTCATGCTTGAGAACATGTTATGATTTGAGTTGTGCTTAATTATCAGTTGGAAACTTTATAAGTTGTAAACTTTTTTGTACGGCAGAATCTATGGATTATGTTTGAAGATGTAACATTTTGTGTTTATGGTGAGTTTGAAGTTGAGTGTATGATGATAATGATATTGCAAGAAATGAAGTTGTGTTTTATGTAGACTTGGAAAACTTGATAATAGGCTTGTGTATGAGGTTTGAATATGACTTGTTTGTATGATTATGCAAAGTACTAAATAATTATTTATATAGGGAAGGATGTTGTGTTGAGGTGAATGCATGAAGCCTATTAGTAAGACTTGGTCTAATGACATGATAAGTAAAGTTTATTGATAAGCATGGGGTAATGTGAATGAGTATGTGTGATGCATTTTACTCTTAACGATTATGACATGTTCATAATGTAGAGAATTTGGAAGTTTACATAAGCTATGTATTTTGGATTATGTGTAATTTGAAGTTTCAATGTTCGAGTAGGTATATGTGTAAGTTATTTTTGATTCACTTCAGATACATCTCACGAATCCATGTTTCATGAAGTAAAAAGAACAGTATGGGTTAAAGGTGTTCTAATAAATAACTGTAATATATATATATATATATATATATATATATATGTTCACAAGTTTTGTGTTTAAAGTTTCAATCTTGTTCGTTTGTAGTGTGTGTGGTTACTTACTGGGTTCTATAACTCACGCCACCACCTTTGTTAGTTTTGCTCGAGATGATGAATTACTCAAGCTGCAGTCACCCAATCTTGAGACCTAGTGTTGGGTTTCTAGGTTAGTCCCAAGATCAAATTAAGCATAGAAATAGAATGAATACGCAAAGAAGAGTGGCGGAAACACACTTACATTGAACGGATTTGGATGTGATGACCAACAAAAACTTTTACCTTGCTAGATGCTCTCGGCCAAGGTTGATTTTTGTTGATGATGTTGAACAAGCTCCAAGCTTTAAATGGATCCCAAGCTCTTAGATTGGTTTCCCTAACACCTTGTATTGATTCCTTGAATGTGCTAGCAAGTTAGGAAGAAAAACAATTCTTCTTCCTTCTCCAAGAGGCTCACGGTTTTCTCAAAGAAAAATGGAGATAGAGTTTTTCAATTCTTTTGTTATTTGTTTTTCAAAAACATAATGAAAAATCTATTACCAAAATTTGGTATATCCTTTCCAAAAGTCAACCAAATTTTGGCTCCAAAAATTCATTAAATGCCCACACCAACTTCTATCATGAATAGTGACTGCATGTCACTCACCAAAAAGGTGACTTGACATCTATCACTAAAGTGACAAGTGATGTGACTCGCGATGTGACTTGTGGCCGCACTTGATTCGAAATCGAAGTGGCCTCGCAAACACATTCCGGGCTCGGTTTCGTTAATTCCGAATTAACGAATTTTCCGTTGCGTCGTAATTAAATCAAATTTAATTAAATAATCATGCCTAGCAAAATTATTATTCACATCGCTAACGAATTAATTCTAAATTAACTCGTTTGCTCGAATTAAAATCTAATTTTAATTCCGCGTCGAAATTCAATTTCGTATAATATATCGAATATATTATTTTATCGATTAATTCCAAATTAATCGTTCTCTCTCTTCAAATAGTACTTTATCCCAGATAAAGTCTCTCCGCTATTAATCCTAGATTAATAAAGTTCGAATCATACGTCATCGGTGAATCTTCGGGAAGCGACCCAAGAGATCTCTGGATATGTTGGCAGTAAATCCGGTTGTCGGACTATCCGAACACGTATGTACCTCGTACTACGTTCTTACCGATTTACGAGACAAGGTTGGCTTCTAGCAAAGCTTCATGCCTACCCAATTCTCCAGAAATATTTTTAATGGAATATATAATCTATGTCAGGCGTAGTATACGTAGTATTGCGTATATCGATCCAGTATCGGATGTCACATGCAAGGCCTGGGGCTGGAATAATGTCTGCTTCGTACGAAGCATATATCGGATCACTAGCAACTAGTCTCTTTATTATCGGGTAATCATGACCTAGTCATATTATCCTGATGGTTGCAACCTTTTAGAGAACCAGTTCTGTATCCCTGCGTGACCATCATCTCCATATGACTGAAGTGATACTTCCGTCTTGACATCACACCCAATACACTAAAATTCTCAATAACCCCAGAAGAGGCGTAGACAGAACCTGTTAAAGTCCTGGACGACCAAAACCAAAGCGTATTGATTGTCGCAAGTACTAGCGATGCAAGTCTCAGGTTAAGACCAAATACACCTACCCTGATTCAGACTCCCATAGACACATAGTCATACTACCAATGGGATTCCGTGGGGTCTATCCAGAGCGAAGCTGTTTTCCGTACCATCGGTAAAACACAACCTCCTACCACACTTGTATAAGTATCCAATACTTAAATATATGAGAACTATGTTGTTACACTTCCATAACACGCACAAGTGCGATACTAGTCTATTCCGCATTATCGATGTCCAGTCTCGATAATACTACGATTAGGGATATTTAATGATTAAACCGTCGTGGATTGATATTGTCTCATATCATCTCAATCCGGAACTAATCATAAGGACTTTCATCATTCTCACATTTAAGTAATCTAATTACGAAATGATAAAAGGCAATTTCCTTTGCTACATAATTAATTTGTACAAAAACACAATGTCTTTTACAAATAGTGACGCTATGGGTCATAATTGTCCAACACCTAGGAGGAATCTTATGGTTTAGTACATTTTGACATTTATTGTATTTGTTTGTATTAATCAAAACACACCATTATATGTGTGTAATTTTAAATGTTGGGTTGAATGTTTTGATTTGGGCATGGAGCCCTGTAAATTGATGATGAGAATTGTGTGTTTGTGTTCGGATCAAAGGTTCTATTTGTAGGTTAGATAGTTGTTCAATCTTTGTGGTGCTGGACCGTGATCCAGGATGTCCATTTTTAGAGCGCGACATGCCCGTTTTTCGTAAATTTTGGAGGTTCAAGGAGATAGATTATCTCTGTCTTCTGCTGGTAGCAACCTGTCTCTGGCAGAGTATTACAAAAATATTTATAATTTTTCATGCCTTAAACATGGTTTATAGAGCTTGTCAGTACACAAAATATTTTGATTTGATTGCATGTCTTCTTACGGATGAGAAAAATAACAAGTTATTAATGAAGAATCATTAAACCCATATTTTTAGTATAAAAATATTTCCTAAAGCAAATCTATCTCTTACAACCATGGTGACAATTATGAAGTTAAATAATGTCTCACAAAGTTGTGGTGACAACTATGAGCATAATTATAGCTATGGTCGTGTTCATGGTCGTAATCGTGGTTGGGATCATGGAATGAATTATTATCGACTCGGTACCTATGTTGTTCTATATTCACCAAAATCAAAAATAAATTTACTTAAATTCAAAGATATACATCATGATGATTTTCATATTGAGATAATAAATGATAACAATATAGAATATCATTATAATTTCTAATTTCTCTGCTGACTTGTGTTTTACAATGATAAAATCAATGGAAAACTGCATTGTTATAACATAGAAATTTTTTATCCAAAAATTTTTATGCTTTACACACACATCAACGGTGTGGAATCATATATAAATTATCATCAATGATGTATTTGTGAACATAGTATGTATTGACATTGTAAATGATCATGATTAGCAAACCATTGGTGAATGTAGACTTATGGTAGATTGACTTAAATGGAAAGAAACAATACATGCATAATTGACTTCCTTACCCAAATGAGATTTTTTAGACCTGTAGTCCAAACACCTAATGGTGTTAAACCTATTAGACACAAATAAATATTTGGGCAAAAATATAATGAAAATAACGATGTTGTAAGATATAAATCACGATTTTTTACACAATGATTCTCACAGAGACTTGATATTGATTATGATGAGATATATTCTCTTGTTATGTGTGCAGTTTTTTTTTTTAATTAGTTTAGATGTATCAGAAAAGCTTGATATGTGTTTCATACCAATAAATATATATATATATATATATATATAAGGATTTAAAATGCCTAAAACTTGTAAATCACCACATCGTAGTTTGTAATCGATAAAACTACATAAATATTTGTAAGGATTAAAATAATCTGGATGGATGTTGTATACTCGCCTCGATGAATACTTAAAAAAATAAATTTTAATGATCTTATCTGCCTATGTGTTTTTATAAAGCAATCAGATTTTGGCTTTGTTATTGTCATAGTCTATGCCGATGATATAAACTTTATTGGAACTCTAGATGAGCCTTAAGAGACTGGTGACTACATGAAAAAGGGAATTTGAAATGAATAATTTGCGGAAAATAAGGTATTGCATCGGGTAGTAGACTGAGTACAAACCTAATGGTATCTTAATCCATCAATCAAACTATATATAGAGAATTTTGACATGTTTCAATAGGAATAAAACTTACCCACTGAGTACCCTAATAGTAGTTCGGTCTCTTGATCCTAAAAAGGATCCGTTGTGCCCTAATGAGGATAATGAACATATATACTTGGTCATGAGGTACCGTATCTAAATGCTATTGGTGCTATAATATATTTAGTCTAATGTTCTAGATTAAATATAACATTTACAGTTAACCTACTAGCTAAATTTAGTTTTGAACCAAGTAGACGATATATTGGAATGGTACCTAACATGTTGATCATTATGTTCATGAAACTATTAATTTAAAATTATTTGATTCTAATGAACTAATGAAAAATCAAAGCCTCATCGGTTATTCATCTGATCCGTTCACAAATAGGATATATTTTAATTTACTTTTAACGGTACAAAAATATTTTTGGAAATCTATGAAGTAGACACTCGTCACAACATCTTCCAACTACTCTGAGATTCTTGTATTATTGCATGAGGCAAACATGGAATCCATCATATCCAAATTGTCTGCAAATTATTTTCAAATGTTGATATCCCAACAGTAATAAATAAAGATAATGCTACTGAACTTCGACATGAGAAACCCCAGTCAACGAGGTCAAAAACTGTTGATCATCTTGCCATCTTCAGAGAACCCATCGTGGCTAGTGAGAGAGAGAGCTTCATTTGTTCTCTGCAATCATCTATGTAGCCTTGTAACCCCCTTCGTTCAATTACTGAAATCAATTGATAAGCACCCACATCAGGTAATTGAACCATTTAAACTGTCTGTGTTCTTGCTTTAATATTAATGTTTGTGATTCAAACTAGGGTCAAAAGGGTTAATTCAGTTTAGTTTCATTAATTGTTTAAACATGTAAATAATTACGATTTGTAAGTGGGTGTAAACTAATTCAACTGGTAAAATTTATTGTGTTGAAGAAAAATAAGAGATCTAAAGCTCAACGTCATAGATATTTGACAGAACATTTTAAGTAATTTTCAAAATATAAAAATTAGTTAATTGTAGGACTAAAAAGATCATTTACCCAAAATTTCATCATAATATGGCTTAATCCGTTTAGGATTTTGATTAAAACTCCAAAAGCACCTTATTTCCTTATTTTTGACAAAAACAAATGGTGAATTTTTTAAAATTGCCTCATTTCATAAGTTTATTCATTTTGACAGCAGCTTTGAAAAGCAGGTTGGGGATTTTATTTTAAAGTAACTTACAAAATTATCCATAATTAATAACACTTTTATCTAATTTGGTTTAAATTAGCGGAGAGTGAGGCTGAACGAAAAATACAAATTATCTTATTTGGTTTAAATTAGCTATAGATTATGGGTTTGATTTTTATATAAAAATATCATATACAATATCATTAATAACCTTATGTGAAAATCTACAAATTAATTATTGATATAAAATATTACCATAGATCTTCAAGAATTGGAAGAGTACTTAAGGTATGTCATTGTCCTTCTCTCTTGACCTGAGAAAGTAACTCCAATATCTCCATTCCACACCTTACAGTTCATATAAAGTTAACATTCATTTAAAAGACAGAAGATTTTTTTATTTTATTTTTATCTGCCATTGCATTCCACATAAAGTCTACATAAACCTTACATGAGCTTGATAGTGTATATATATATTCAATGTATAAATTCTCTCGATCACTCTATACTTAAAGTATCAAATCAGACAACGTATTGAGTACAATGCTCTACAACTAATATTACCCACTATTATTTAGGGTTAATCCAATTATTGATATTTATTTCATCTGATGGTTGACCTTTATTTTTATTAAGGATAAATTTGACTTTATATATTTAGATATGATTTTCCGTGAATTTGATTATTCTCATGTTTTAAAAAATAATGAATTATGAAGAATTGGAGATGAATGAGGAAATAATGATATTTAACTATTCATCCCTAAAAAATATAAACCAAACAAAGGATTAGATATTCCCTCACTCATTCTCTATCCATTCTCTAAAAAATTAGAAATCAAACACACCCTTTGAGTGCCATAACCTTATCATTTTAATAAAAACAGTCAAATTTTTTCACAAACCCCACTTGACAAATCATAACGCCAAAATATTAAATTACCACAACTACCATCAATCATGGTATTTGCCCATAATAAAAAAAAAAAAAAAAAAAAAAATTCATCATTTAAAAGAATCAATTAGGTGTCCATACTATCACATCAATTTTCTTGATAATAAGGAGTAATTTTATTCTTATATAAGCTTTTCACTCTCTTGTACAAATCAAAATACCAAGTCTGCTCTTGACTGAACTTCAAAAGATGATGAACCTTGAGCCTCTAAATAAACAAGAAAAGATGGAGACTAAAACTCCGCGTTAAAACACTTCATCAAACGTGTTTTTTAACGCTAATAATAACGTTTATAAAATCATAATCTCATGAGATTATATTTTTTTACGTTACTTATATTTTAGTGTTTATTTTATAATTTATAAATTAATTTATATTTTCTGTCTAATATATTCTACTAAACGTACCTGATAAATGAAAGAATCTAAGGGTGGCATAAAAGCCCGAGCCCAAGGTAAAAAACCCATTATAAAGTTTGGGTTTGATTTTTACATAAAAATATCATATACAATATCATTAATAACCCTATGTGAAAATCTACAAATTAATTATTGATATAAAATATTACCATAGATCTTCAAGAATTGGAAAAGTACTTAAGGTATGTCATTGTCATTCTCTCTTGACATGAGAAAGTAACTCAAATATATTTATCCCTTATTTATATATATATATATATAGACACACACACTACAGTCCACACCTTACAGTTCCTATAAAGTTAACATTCATTTAAAAGACATAAAATTTTTTTATTTTATTTTTATCTGCCCTTACATTCCACATAAAGTCTACATAAACCTTACATGAGCTCGATAGTGTATATATATATTCAATGTATAAATTCCCTTGATCACTCTATACTTAAAGTATCAAATCAGACAACGTATTGAGTACAATGCTCTACAACTAATTAACATTACCCACTATTATTTAGGGTTAATCCAATTATTGATATTTATTTCATCTGATGGTTGACCTTTATTTTTATTAAGGATAAATTTGAGACTTTATATATTTAGATATGATTTTCCGTGAATTTGATTATTCTTATGTTTTAAAAAATAATGAATTATGGAGAATTGGAGATGAATGAGGAAAAAATGATATTTAACTATTCATCCCTAAAAAATATAAACCAAACAAAGGATTAGATATTCCCTCACTCATTCTCAATCCATTCTCTAAAAAAATAGAAATCAAACACACCCTTTGAGTGTCATAACCTTATCATTTTAATAAAAACAGTCAAATTTTTTCACAAACCCCACTTCACAAATCATAACGCCAAAATATTAAATTACCACAACTACCATCAATCATGGTATTTGCCCATAATAAAAAAAAAATAAAAAAAAAATAAAAAAATTCATCATTTAAAAGAATCAATTAGGTGTCCATACTATCACATCAATTTTCTTGATAATAAGGAGTAATTTTATTCTTATATACGCTTTTCACTCTCTTGTAAATTTACTCTTAGGAGTTGAATATAAAAAAAAGATAACTTAACTGATGTCTGTTTTAGTCATTATACAATGAAATTATACTCGAATAATAAAACTTACCAAATGTATATATTTTGTTTTGAAACTCACAACAATGCAATTTACTAAACACTTATTTTATTTTATTTTTTAATTCAGCAGCTTATTTCATGAACACAACATAAGCTGATTATTTCATCAACCACTTCCTATAATAGCCTTAACTCACAAATCAAAATACCAAGTCTGCTCTTGACTGAATGTTCAAAAGATGATGAACCTTGAGCCTCTAAATAAACAAGAAAAGATGGAGACTAAGACTCAGTTTGGTAAAGCATTTTGCTAACATTAACGTTAGCGTTAAAATACTCTATCAAACGTGTTTTTTAACGCTAATAATAACGTTTATAAAATCATAATCTCACGAGATTATATTTTTTTACGTTACTTATATTTTAGTGTTTATTTTATAATTTATAAATTAATTTATACTTTCTGTCTAATATATTCTACTAAACGTACCTGATAAATGAAAGAATCTAAGGGTGGCAGAAAAGCTCGAGCCCGGGGTAAGAAACCCGGGCTGGGCCCTATAATCAAAAGCCCGCCGGGCTGGCCCGGGCCAAAACCTATAGATATATATATATATATATGTTTGTAGTATTTTTTTTTATTTGTAACATTTAAATTATTAATTTATCAATAAAATTTTCGATTTATTTGTGAATTGTCTTTGCATATAGTGTCAATGTATTTTATATTTGTATATTTTTAATTTTTTTTTTAAAAAAACGGGCCGAATAATACCCGGACCCAAGCCCGACCCGAGTCAGGCCGACCCGACCCGACCCGGAAGACATCCGGGCCGGACTTTTCCCAAACCCGAACTTTTTTCTTTACCGGACTCGGATCAGACTTATCAAAGCTCTGGTTCATCCCATTGCCACCCTTAAAAGAATCTAAGCAGAGTAAAACTCGACACGTCTTCGTAGGCTGCCGGGTTGCCAAAAGTGGTAGGACCCACAACAGTACTTTGCCATGATTTCACAGCCTAGTGGTAGTTCCTTCCTCACCCACACACACACACTTCTTTTACCTCTATTAAAAAAATTAATTAAATTTAGAAAAGTAAAAAAGGAAGTTACTACTCACTCTCTGGTGTTTGGATACAGATTTCATTTTAACGGATACGGATTTGAAAAAAAAAATCCATATTTATCCAGTCTAAGTCTCTGAAAATTTATTTTAAAATAATTTAGCTATGTTTTTAAAAAAATTCGAATCCTGATTATTTTACCATATATTTTTATATTGTTTAAATTTCAGATTTGGATTAAGAGTATATCTATTATTAAAATATATTGATTTGGGTATTCGGAATCTAAATATGTAAAAAATCTCATATTTAAATCCAAATTATTTTAATTATACAGATCCAAACTAGACACTAGTATTTTTGCCACCCTATTGTTGTTTAAATAAGCATAATAACTTTTCAATGAGAGATCTTCATTATTATAAAATAAGGATTAAATTAAAAAAAAAAAAAAAAAAAAAAAGAACACACATTATAAAGTAGTATACTTTGTCCAATAAAACATATCAGTTCGTATTTTTTTTTTTTATTTGATCGTCATTTTATTAAAGACAAGGGATCCCGTTTAGAAGTGAAAGTCATGCATAAAGAAAAGAATGTAGACAGTAAACATCTTTGTTTTAATTTATGTAAAATATTTGGTAAAAAAGTAAAAATAATAAATGAGATATTAAATAAATAGAAAAGTAAGATTGGGAAACAAATGGGGAAATTGATTGCGAAGGGACATTCACTTGTGATGCTGCATGTGTTTGAGAATCTAACTCTCATCATCATCATTCCCCCATTTCTTCTACTCAAATAAAAAAACTCCAACATGATGATGACCACATTTGCTTTTTTATTTTTATTTGTCTTTATTCTATTACCATCATCACCAAATATACACAATCTCTCTCTCCTTCCCAAACACCTATTTAAATAAAAAAAAATTAATATGCTAAAAACAATTTTTTTCTACTAATTTATATTATTAATTTGTGTTTTTTTTTTTAAATGCTCAAAGAATAATGCTAGTATGCTACACCTTGTAAGGTGAAAATTTTGAGACAACCCTACTATGTTTAACGTTTTTTTTTTTGTGCAGTTATAACGCAAAAGAAAAGAATATTAAAATTATATCATAAACTTTAATATTGTTAAAAAAATCTTTGTTTTAAATATTTCAATTAAATAAAAATGTTATAAACAAAATAAAAAATTTGTAACTCCATTGGTATAAATTCAAAGGTTTGCAACATATACAAATGAAAGGTAGTGGCTATTAAATTGATCAACGGTTTGACAGTTCTGAATCGAACTAGAACCGTCAAAGAATCAGTCCACTAAATTCAACAATTTACAACGAAAAGATTTTTCTTCCAAAACTTCTCTCAATCCTTTACAACAAAGCTTCACTCTCCCACTAGAGTAAGCTATTGATATCACTACACTCGAGGCTTCTCAAAAGCACTCAAAATACAACACGAATGAAAGAAAGATTTTTTACAATTTATCTCAAATGAAGATTGAGTGAGATATCAAAGATTACTAGAATCTAAGCTCAATGATATGAAGATGAGATGATTTTGATTCAATATAATTCAAAGAGAGTTTTTCAGAGATTTTTATGCTTGCTAAAAGTCTTAGAAAGATTAAAACGCAGGCCAAAGATCATTTCCATATCAAGATGGTCCAAATTGATAGAAATGTGAAATATGATTGTTATATTGTTTAATGATCGGGATATCGATATCAGGGATCGGAAATCAGGTTCTAACTAGTCATTAAAATTTGAACGTTGTATTTAAAACTCATTCCAGAACTGAGATTCCAATATCGGGGACCGAGATTCCGGTCACCATTATCAAAAATCCGATCTTAGACTAGTAGGCTCCTCGATCAAAATGCATCCATTATGCCATCGGGATTCCGAGTCTTGAACCGGGATTCCCGATCCATCAAATAATATTATGCTATCGGGATTTTGGTTCCAACAACTCAAAATCTAGTTTCATGAACAGGGATGCCAGTTTGCCACGCATGAATAAAATGAGTAAAAAATTGGTTTCGAGAAACTCATGCTAAACACAAACATATGTGTAGGAGCGAAGCGGGGTTTACCGCTATGACTATGACTTCGGCGACCACTACACTGTTGAGCTTGCAGTCCGTAGAGAGTACGGATAATCTCACGTGGGGACTAACCGGAGAATAAGAGAGTTGCCACCCGGTACGAGACATCGAGATTGATTTAAGGTCGCACTACACCCCTCACAAGGTCCGACCTTAAACCCGTTTGGGTTTGGAATGGTCACTTACTGATGCCAGTATAATATTTATGCTTGAAGGAAGTATCCTTATATCTTATAATGCAATATCACTCACAAAAGTAATTTAAAGGCATACAAGTATGCAATCATGAATAATAGTAAATAGAACAGATAAATATTCCCACATTATTATAGTAATGACAAAACGCGAATTAAAATGTCCAGAATACATATCTTTCCAAAAGTCAGGCTGAACAAAATTTTTTTGAGGTACTTAAGGTCTAGATATGTTCATCAATGTCCGGTCGGACTTGATATAAGTCCGGCCAGAGGTATTGTGTGGAACAAAATCACATAAGCATGCAAGTAACATATATGGTGGCGATAAATCATAACATGCTTAAATCATAAACTAAAAAGAACATAATCATGCATAGTCCTAGTGGTAACAGGACGATAGGTAAATAATTGTAAAATAAGAAACATAATAGAGGCATGCATAAATATCAATAAATTAACTGCACATGTGTATCATTTAATAAAACAACAATAGAGAAAACACGCATGAAATAACAGTAAAGTAATCATGAAAAGGAAAAATATTGAAATTGATTTAGGCAGTAAACACGGCCTGATATGTCTATCATCGGTCGGATGTGTGTACATGTCCGACCGGACATGTTGTACATCCGATTAGAGATATTGTGCTAGAACAGAAACTCCAAAATGCAGAACTATTGAGAAAGATGTCATCAGGTCGTACCTTTATGCGTATGTTATGGCTCAGAAGACACCTCTGATCGTCAGATAGTTGCCGGATTCGCACCAGGGGGAAGTGAACTCCAAAGATTGGTGTTGTTTTCTCTCTCAATTGTTTTTAGGGTTTTAGCAAAGTTTCTTTTTCATAGCTCCCATCTGCTGATTGTGAATGCCCCCTTTTATAATGAAGGAGAATGGCTGAGAATGGAAGATGGAGACATAATCCTCTCTCATTCTCCAATGATTGCTAATCTGCTGTGTCAATTACAGCTCGAGACATATCCGGAAGAATATATATTTTGAGATATATATCCAGTCGGACATAGTCATACACGTGATTCCAATAACTGAAGATGCATATGATTATTTCCAGCTCGATACATGTTTGGTCAAATATTAATTTTGAATTATATGTCTGGCCGAACGTAATCACCTCCCTTAACTTCAAACTGATAATCCACTTGTTCAATGACAGATGTATCATGTCCGGCCGAAATTAAGATTTTAAAGGTATATTCGGCCGGATATTCAAGATAGAGAGAAGTGTAGGTCAGACATAAATGATGTCCAACCGGTTTTTTGGTTGTGTTTTTGGGATCTCCTTTCCTTCATGGCACTTATATTCGCAATTTCCCAATTTTCAGAGGGCGTCCCCGCATGAGACTCATCATCGACCTATACATAAAAATATTATTATCTGCAATGTGCAAGGAATAAAAAGATGATTAAAGAAAGCATGCAACATGTCATTGAGCTTGATTTTAAGTTTATCAATGATAGCTCACTTACAATGTAAAGCCTAAGTCTACGTGTTCACTTGACGAAGTTCGTGGCTCTTCGAGATCTTTTTGTTAGTCGTGACATCATCAAAACACTTGTGCATTTACAGTTGGTGGTGTAGGGATCAGGATCTGACCTTGAGGTCCTGTGTTCGAATCCAGGGAGTGCGTTTCTTATAAGATCTTAAGACTGCCAGAGGTTTTACCTGCTCCGCTTAAGTTCGGAAGGGGTGATTTGACGGTGGGATTGCCAACTGTTGGAAATTATTAAGTTAATTATTTGGTGTTGTTAAATAACAACAATTAGTAATAATTTCATGTTGGAAATTATTAAGTTAATTATGTGGTTTTGTTAAATAACAACAATTAGTAATGATTTCATTACTAAGTAAACAACAAGAGTTGTTAATCAAATAATTAAGTAACAACAAGAGTTGTTAAGTGACAACAATTAGTAAATGTTAAATGAGGAACATATGGTACACCCATGATGGTAACATTTTTGGAAGGGTTAGAGAAAGTCATTATGCATCCAAATACATGTGATTACATAGTAATCAATGCATGTGATTAAATAGTAATCAAGGATTAATAGTAATCCATGCATGTGAGCTAATAGTGACTTGGTTTCCCTCCTATAAATAAGACCATTTGCTTATTGAGTTAAGCAATCAATTAAGTTTGATTAAGAGGTCTCTACAAGAAGAAAGGTATGCAATTATGTTGTGATTAACTTAGATTTATTTCAATTAGCATGTAAATAAATCTAGGACTAGTAATACATGTATGGTTAGATCCTAAGAGGACAAACATGTAAAATATATTAGGGATTATGTTTCCTAACATTGGTATCAGTAGCTTAAATGCATGTATTCTAGTTGGATTACACAAAAATTGCATGAACATGCATGAAAAATGTTGAAAATGCTTCTGGTTTTTGTTTTTACAAAAATGATTTTCTTCCAACTTTGGGCCATAATAACTCTCTGTAGAAAATTGATAATCGCATGTTCAAATATGTTTTGAAAACTAGGTCATGCGATCTTCAATTTGGTATATCATTTGCTTAATTTGGATTAAAATTGAGAAAGATATGGACCCTAGAAGTTGGCTAGTTGAATCTGTTTTTTCCCAGAAAAACAGTCCCAGAAGAGCTGTCCTACATGTCATCCGGTCTTTAGAGAAGAGGACGACAAGTCGTCCGGATTCTGTACAAAATGTCGTACGTTTTCCGCGTTCTCAAACTACATGTCATCCGCTATTTTGAGAAGAGGACGACAAGTCGTCCGCTTTTACCATACGACAAGTCATACATTTCCCTTAGTCACAGACGACATGTCATCCAGTTATGTACGACCAGTCGTACGCATAACACCGATATGGATGACATGTCGTCCACAGCATCCAAATCGACAAGTCGGTTCTACCTGTAAATGACAACCGACATGTCATACAGCCACTGAACTCGCGGATGATATGTCGTCTGCGCGTGAAACTTGACCGAGGCTGGCCGGCGCGTGAGAGCGCGTGAGGGCGAGTGGAAGCCCGTGGCCGGCGCGTGGTGGCGCGTGAACCACTCCTGTGGCGCGTGGATGGCGCGTGAAAATCTGTGAGGCCCGTAGTGGTCATGTCTGTATCGGTTTGCGTCAGTAATTCCGATCCGTCATGGTTAAAAGTCTAATCCTTTGTGCAAAATGTTTTAATCGGCCACGATAAATTTATTTTATCACATAAACTTTGTGTTTATGAAAATGAATATCTTTGTGATGTTTATTTTAGTCAATGTAACTTTGTGTTTCATTGTATTGATTTTTCCTTGTATTTGTTGCGGAAAAATCATGGCGATTATTCGAAGAATTGCAAAAGTGATTACGACACTCACAGACCAGGAGATGATATTAGACATGTTGATGGAAATGGATAAATATCGAATGAGTGAAAGCGATGATATGATTTCGCATATCATCACTTTCAATAACATGTTACAAGAGTCTATCTGGGCAGGTAATTGGATAGGACAGCCGAATAGATTCAGATTACTGAGAAACACTCTCCCCAATATATGGCAAAAATAATTTACTCGTATTTGGATATTAGTAAAACGTGAGGAAAAACATGTTCCTTATAATAAAGCCATTGAGAGGTTAGCGGTTCAGTATTTACGGCATAAGGCAAATAATACTATTTTTCCTTCGATGTCCCTGAAATGTTGTAAGGATCCTAAATTTGCTATAGGTTTTCCATGGCTGTCCAAGATCAATTACGAGTTACCCAAAGAGTTTGAGGATTCGTATCCAAAAACATATATGAGTTGGGACTCTACTACTGGGAAAATTATTATTGTAAAATATTAATTTCTTTCATGTTGAATCTGTGTGTTATTTTACGGCATGTAAATATTGTATTTATATATATGAATGTTTCATGTTGAATTTAATTTATGTAATTAAATCAATATTGTCATGTACAATTGTCGCATGATTAAGATGTTCTAAGAATTTATGTAATTTTTAGAAAATGATTTTACATGATTGATTATGTTGATAATATTTTTACATTGGGTAATTGGATGATGATTGGGCACATAGTGGCCTTTTGACTCTAACCCCATTGAAAAATCTTATTAAACATAATTATTTCATGATAAAATAAGTCAAAAGTATTAACATTTGTGCATGAATGTCTGTAGAAACTTTGTGTTTTTTAATGGCTTCCGCAACAAAGAACATTATTGCTGAACTCAACAAGGGTGAGAAACTGAATGGCGATAATTATGAAATTTGGAGCATGAAAATCCAATATGTGCTAGAAGAACAAGAGGTTCTTGAAACTTTGAAAATGAGCATGGATGAACCTGAACAGGGCACTACGGCCCAACACAGGCGAGACCGAGAGGCTTATGAGGCCTGGAAGAAAAAGAATTCAATTGCCCGCATTACGTTGCTAAGCAGTATGGATAATGACCTAATGAAAGAGTTCAGGAAATATGACATGGCTAAGGACATGTGGTCCACACTAGCTGAAAAGTTTGGTAGTACCTCAATAACCAAACTCAGGTCACTGACAATCAAGTTTGAGACATACAAGAAACGTCATGAATTCACTATGTCAAAACACTTGAGGAAACTGTCAAACATGATTACTCAACTGGCAGATGTTGGACATGTTCTTACAGATGAACAGAAAGTCCAAGCGGTCATTCGTTCTCTTCCAAATAGATGGGAGCATATGAAGATGCACTTGACCCACAATGAGAGCATCAAAACCTTTCATGATGCTAAATGTCACCTTGAATTAGAAAGAAACCGACTTGCGGCTGCTAAGTCAAATACTGAAGTGTATATGACAGAAACTAGCAAACCTGGGGGTTTCAAGAAGAAAAGAAAATTTCATGGTGGTGGGTTCCAGTTTGGAAAAGAAAAAAATTCTTCCAAGCCAGAAAAGAAACATAAAACCAATCAACATGGGAAAGGAAAACGTCCTACCAAAAAGAAAAACATGGCAAAGGTTAAATGTTTTAACTGTAGTAAGAAAGGTCATTTTGCTCGTGACTGCACTGAGCCTAAAAAGGTGAATACCTTTCGTGCATATTTAAATGAAATATGTGTTTCAAGTTCAATCTTTCTAACTGAATCTAATCCTTTGTGGACTGTAGACTCAGGAGCCACAGACCATGTAGCGAAGGATAGAGATGCCTTCGTGGAATTTCGACGAATTTCACCTGGGGTGAAGTGGATATATGTTGGCAACAACTCACGGGTTGAATTCAAAGGCATAGGAACATGCAAGTTAGTCATGCATGGTGGAAAAACTTTACTACTACATGATGTATTGTTTGCTCCACAAATTCGTCGAAATTTAGTTTATGTGTTGGTTTTGGTTAATTTAGGTTTCAATTTGAACTTCCATAAATTTGGTGTTGATTTGTACTTAGGTACAATACACTATGGTTCTGGTTATTTTCTTGATGGTTTTATTGTATTGAATGTTGAGTATTTCAATCACAATTTCCAGTTTTTCGTTTGTTACTTCAACTGTCAATAATGATGGTGATGTAATTGTGTGGCATGCTAGACTTGGCCACATTGGCCAGCAAAGAATGAACAGATTAGCCAAAGAAGGCTTTCTGGGAAATATTGAGAAGGTAGAATTGTCAACCTGTGAATATTGCTTGGCTGGAAAAACTGCGAGAAAACCATTCGGAAAATGGACTAGAGCAAATTTCCCATTACAATTAATTCATTGATATCTGTGGTCCAATGAATGTCAAGGCAAGGCATGAAGCATCTTATTTCATCACATTCATAGATGATTTTACATCTTTGGTTATGTCTATTTGATTGCTCATAAATCTGAAGCATTCGAATGTTTCAAGAAATTTATGAATTTTACAGAAAATCAACTAGACAAGAAATTAAAGCACTACGCACTGACCATGGTCGTGAGTACTTATCTGATCAGTTCAGAGAATTATGTGATGAAAAAGGAATTAGTCGTCAGTTGACTACTCCTGCTACTCCTCAACAAAATGGTGTTGCGGAAAGAAGAAATAAAACTCTTCTTGAAATGGTTAGGTCTATGATGGCACAAGCAAATTTGCCTATAACCTATTGGGGTGATGCATTATTAACTGCCACATATGTACTTAACCGAGTGCCATCTAAATCTGTGTCCACCACACCACTATGAGTTATGGACAGGTCGTAAACCAGATATTCACTTTCTAAAACCTTGGGGTTGTGCGGCTTATGTTCATGTGCGTTCTCACTAACATGGAAAGTTAGGCCCAAGAGGAAAAAAGAGTATCTTCATAAGATATTCTGAACAATCAAAAGGGTATGTTTGCATAGGTGAACATGAAAGTGGAGGCGTGACAGAATTTGAATCACAAGATATCACATTTTTAGAAAATGATTTTCCTAAGCAGAGAGATATAGGTCAAGATTTATCTCTATATGAAACTCAAGATCACATGGATCACATGATTGGTGAACACTCGGGTTTACCTACCTGGGTTTACGTGGGAGTGATGAGAGAATTTGATAAAAATGATGAATCTGTTTCACATGAATCTCAAAATGATGAATTAGTTTCACACGAGTCTCATTTACGTGATCCGAGTGGGAGTGATGTACACGATCCAAATGGGAATAATATCGAAAGTGAGGAATCAGTTCCACCACTAGAATCCCAATTGCGACGTAGTAATCGTATAGGCATTCCTCGACGTCGTTTCGATATCGAAGGAGAAACCTTTATGATTCTACCTCAAGATGATGAAGAACCTAGAAACATAAGAGAGGCTCTTCAGTGTCCTGCTAAAAAAAATGGATGAAAGCAATGGAAGAAGAGATGGAGTCAATGAGGTCCAACCAAGTTTGGGAATTGGTTGATCTACCCAAAAGACGCAAAGCTGTTAAGAACAAATGGGTTCTTAAAATAAAGCGTAATGCCGATGGCAATATCGAAAGATATAAAGCACGACTTATGGAAAAGGGTATACGCAACAGGAAGGAATTGACTACGAAGAGACTTTTTCACATGTTGTAAGGTTTACCTCAATTCGCTTGATTCTGGCTATAGTAGCAAGTATGGATCTAGAATTACATCAAATGGATGTAAAGACTAAGCTGCTTTTCTCAATGGAGAACTTGATGAAGAAATCTACATGGAACAACCAGTAGGTTTCATAAAAGAAAATGAAAAGGAGAAAGTATGTAGACTTTTAAAGTCTATATATGGTCTCAAGCAATCGTCTAGACAATGGTATATACGATTCCACAATACAATCATTTCGAATGATTTCACAATGATAGATGAGGATCATTGTGTGTACACCAAGAGAGATAAAGATAAGTTCATTATCTTATCTTTGTACGTGGATGATATACTTATAGCCGGAAATGATAAGGAGTTTGTAAAACACATTCAAAGAATGGTTATCATCTAACTTCGAGATGAAAGATATGGGTGAAGCTGCATATATTCTTGGGGTTAAGATCTCAAGAAATCGTTCAAAGAATTTATTATCTCTTTCACAGGAGTCATATATAAAGAAAATTCTTGAACGCTTCCAAATGCAGGCTTGCAAACCCATTGATACTCCTATCACGAAAACTGAAGCTTTGAGTCGTAGATTGTGTCCTGAAACTCCACAGGAAAAGGAACAAATGAAGAAAGTTCCTTATGCAAATGCAGTTGGAAGTTTAATGTACGCAATGTTGTGTACAAGACCTGATATCTGTTTCTCTGTTGGAATGGTAAGTAGATACCAATCCAATCCAGGACTAGCACATTGGAAAGCAGTTAAAAAATATTTAGGTATCTGAGAGGGACAGCTGATTACTCATTGTGTTATCAAGGAAATGATCTGTAATTGAGAGGCTATACTGATGCTGACTGGGGAGGAGATTTAGATGAAAGAAAATCTACCTCCGGATTTGTTTTCTTGCTAAACAATGGTGGCATTTCATGGAGCAGTAAGAAACAATCTTGTATAGCCTTATCCACAATGGAGGCTGAATTTGTGGCCTTTTCATCAGCAGTACAAGAGGCTGTGTGGTTGAAAAGGTTCTTGGATCATTTGGGTATGTCAAATGAAGCTTCTGGTCCAGTATTAGTTAACTGTGATAGTGAAGCAGCGATAGCCTACACAAAAGACCCAAAATTCCATTGTAAAACGAAACATATAGATACCAAATATAACTTTGTGAAAGACATAGTTGCACGAGAAGAGGTAAACATGAAGTACATTTCTACGCAAGAAATGGTAGCAGATCCATTGACAAAGCCTGTTCCTAGAGATGTCTTTGTTAGACATGTAAAATCTCAGGGATTGCGTAGATGTTAATGTGCTTACATATTATGATATGTATTTTTTCCCAAATAATGTTTACTAATGTTAATACTCATTGATATTTGTGTTCAATGCTTACATGTTATTATGTTGATACATGTTTAAACAAATATACTATTAGTTAGTATGAGAATATGTCGGACAAGTGAATGATTGGCCCTCTCACACGGGCAATCGCCTCCATTACTTTGTGTTAATGGGAGATGAGACAAATTTTTAAGCTAATTATCTGAGTGATAATTTAGAGAGCTCAAGCTTGAAAATTAAGTAATGTCGTTATGAGGTCACTTTCTCTGTGATATGACCTAAGGTGAATAAGTTCGTTTCACCTTACTTGTCTTAATGTCAGTTATGAGTTAGACATTGTGTTTGTCTGAACTATAATCTGTACGGTATTTTATGAGACATGCGCTCCATGGGAAATGAGAGAATACCGTAGCACATGTTTTCATACCATGTGTACATTTGCGGCTATTGAGGGTAATACAAGTAAAGATCTCAGTCTTGATATTGTGTGAGACCCTTGAGATTATTTCAATCTCACATTGTACCCTTTAGACTCTTGTCTGCTTCTTAAAACTTAGATTTGATGATTGCTATCTTGGAATGTTACTGAAGGATCATGAGAGATTCGATCCGAAATGACATCTCTGGAAAAGCGAATTGAATCAAAGTTGAGAGATTCGAGAAAGGAGAAAGATCATTATATGAGTAATATCACATTAGCTTGTATTCACTGGTCGACCAATTATGTTATTCTATGTGATCAAACATGATTGTGAATACAAAATAAATATTACATTCGAAAAGAGATCGAGAGAGATTTAATGTGATAAATGATCGAGGATACTGCATACATAATCCACTATGGTTCTATCCATTTTTCGAGCGGCTATATATTCCTAACAGATGTATAGCAAGTGAGCTCTCGAAGTATGCTGGTCGCACGACACAATTGCAAAGTATGAATTATTCTTGTAGAGATAATAAAAATTGTTGATCCCATCATGTGTGAGTGGGAGATGTTGGAAATTATTATTGTTAATTATTTGGTGTTGTTAAATAACAACAATTAGTAATAATTTCATGTTGGAAATTATTAAGTTAATTATGTTGGTGTTGTTAAATAACAACAATGTAATGATTTCATTACTAAGTAAACAACAAGAGTTTTTAATTAATCAAATAATTAAGTAACAACAAGAGTTGTTAAGTGACAACAATTAGTAAAATGTTAAATGGGGAACATATGGTACACCCATGATGGTAACATTTTTGGAAGGGTTAGAGAAAGTCATTATGCATCCAAATACATGTGATTACATAGTAATCAATGCATGTGATTACATAGTAATCAATGCATGTGATTAAATAGTAATCAAGATTAATAGTAATCCATGCATGTGAGCTAATAGTGACTTGGTTTCCCTCCTATAAATAAGACCATTTGCTTATTGAGTTAAGCAATCAATTAAGTTTGATTAAGAGGTCTCTACAAGAAGAAAAATATGCAATTGTGTTGTGATTACTTAGATTTATTTCAATTAGCATGTAAATAAATCTAGGACTAGTAATACATGTATGGTTAGATCCTAAGAGGACAAACATGTAAAATATATTAGGGATTATGTTTCCTAACAAACCAACATTCCAAAAAAAAAAAAAAACCCCCCGTGCCGCCTAACCATAATGTTTTACTTGCTTTTTTTGTCTTGAAACTATTTGATATATCGATTCACTGAAAGATTTAGTTTTGATGTGGTTTTGTTAAATAACAACATTAGTAATGATTTCATTATAAGTAAACAACAAGAGTTGTTAATCAAATAATTAATAACAAAAGAGTTGTTAAGTGAACAACAATAGTAAAATGTTAAATGGGGAACATATGGTACCAATGATGGTAACATTTTTGGAAGGGTTAGAGAAAGTCATTATGCATCCAAATATATGTGATTACATAGTAATCAATGCATGTGATTAAATAGTATCAATGATTAATATTAATCCATGCATGTGAGCTAATAGTGACTTGGTTTCCCTCCTATAAATAAGACCATTTGCTTATTGAGTTAAGCAATCATTAAGTTTGATTAAGAGGTCTCTACAAGAAGAAAAGTATGCAATTATGTTGTGATTAACTTAGATTTATTTCAATTAGCATGTAAATAAATCTAGGACTAGTAATACATGTATGGTTAGATCCTAAGAGGACAAACATGTAAAATATATTAGGGATTATGTTTCCTAACACCAACAATTCCAAAAAAAAAAAAAAAAAACCCCCCGCCGCCTAACCATAATGTTTTACTTGCTTTTTTGTCTTTGACTGTTTGATATATTGATTCACTGAAAGATTTAAGTTTTGATGCGGTGTTGTTAAATAACAACAATTAGTAATGATTTCATTACTAAGTAAACAACAAGAGTTGTTAATCAAATAATTAAGTAACAACAAGAGTTGTTAAGTGACAACAATTAGTAAAATGTTAAATGAGGAACATATGGTACACCCATGATAGTAACATTTTTGGAAGGGTTAGAGAAAGTCATTATGCATCCAAATACATGTGATTACATTGTAATCAATGCATGTGATTAAATAGTAATCAAGGATTAATAGTAATCCATGCATGTAAGCTAATAGTGACTTGGTTTCCCTCCTATAAATAAGACCATTTGCTTATTGTGTTAAGCAATCAATTAAGTTTGATTAATAGGTTTCTACAAGAAGAAAGGTATGCAATTATGTTGTGATTAACTTAGATTTATTTCAATTAGCATGTAAATAAATCAATTAAGTTTGGGGGGGTTGTTTTTTTTGGTATTGTTGGTGTTAGGAAACATAATCCCTAATATATTTTACATGTTTGTCCTCTTAGGATCTAACCAAAAAAAACAACCCCCCCCCCCCGCCTAACCATAATGTTTTACTTGCTTTTTTTGTCTTTGACTGTTTGATATATTGATTCTCTGAAAGATTTAAGTTTTGATGATATGTTTTTGGTTTTATTTATGTTGATTGTAATGTCTAGCTTGCTGATAACGTAGTTTTCTTGTTCTTTGTGGTAATTGCTTTATTTACTCTACTCGGCCTTTCAAATTGGTTGATAACAATTTGTTGATATTTGCTTATCTAATGATTTGGTTGGTAATTTATTTTTGTTTTGTTTTGTTTTGTTTTTTTTTGTGAAACACTTGTAGTTTGTTGATGGTGTTTTTAGGCACTATGATATTTAAAACAGCACGACAAGGGTAGAAGGGTAATTCCCTTCTTGGATGAGATCATTACTACCGACCCAACAAAAGCCAGCAGTAAGGGCCCGAGCACTTCACAATAAAAGACCGACCACCTTATGAGTTACTAGACCGACCACAACAGGAAGAGTCCCGGGCACTCCTCAGGACGACAGCAGCACTCTCAGTACAAAAGACTATCATGACCGACCACTTGAAGACCGAGCAGATAGCGAGATATGCTCCAGAAGAAAACACCTATTCTTGCGGATAAGGTGACAAGTTATCCTATTTTCATGGGGAAAACTGGTGAGTCAGAGTCCTAGTAGGATAAAGAAAGTAAGGGTAGTTTTGATTAGGAATCCTTATGGGAAAAGGAAATTGTTTCAACTAGGAAATTCTTGTACAAATAGGAGTATGATTTCTACACTATTATAAATAGAAGGGTAGAGTGTGCAAAAGGAGGGGAGTAAAAAGTGGAGATCAGAATCATCAAACCCTGACCTGTAAAAAAGAAAAAAGAGCTCTGGAAAGCGTGTTTGAGTAATAAAAATATCATCCTGTTTGTGTCCGTTGACGTAGGTCGGATCCAAATCCACCGAACCACATTAAATCCCCTTGTTGATTGGTGTATTTATCTGTTTTCTGCTAAATTTGCCTTTGGTCCCCTATAACCAAACAAATTCACTATTGAATGAGGATTTCATCGGGAGTGATATTCCCATATTGCCCTGAGACCAAAATCCATAGTCAACAGTTGGCGCCGTCTGTGGGGAACTCAACAAAAAGCAGCTCGCGAAGTAAGACGATGGCAGAAGATGGAAATCACCGATCGTCAGGGATTTCACCAGATAGTTCAGGAAATCCAAGATAAAGGTCTGTTGGCCGAGTCTACTTTGAGGAAGTTCCCGATTGAGGAGGGAAATAGTAGGGCATTCTATATCTACCATAACGTAAGGGGACATGCCACGAATGGGTGCAGAGACCTGCGGGAGCAGGTGGTAGACTTGGTGAAAGAAGGCTATCTCAGTGTGTACATAGACCATTCGGTTTTTGAGGTCGACCAAGTTGATAGCGGAAGTCATCCGGTCGGATGCGTGGAATGCTGAGATGCAGAGAGGATGCATTAAGAAGAGCCTTGCTTGTATCGACCCTTGTAGAGTTGCAAGAAAGGCAACGGATCCCAAAAAGCTTGGGTCTGCTCTTGTACCGTCGAGACCGATATCTCTTTCCGGCTCGGGTCTGCTCTTATACCGCCGAGACCGATGTCTCTTTCAAGCTCGGGTCTACTCTTGTACCGCCGAGACCGATGTCTCTTTCAAGCTCGGGTCTGCTCTTGTAATGCCGATACCGATGTCTCTTTCCGGCTCGGGTCTGCTCTTGTACCGCCGAGACCGATGTCTCTTTCCAGCTCGGGTCTGCTCTTGTACCGCCGAGACCGATATCTCTTTCCGGCTCGGGTCTGCTCTTGTACCGCCGAGATCGATGTTTGTTACAGCTCGAGGTCGGGTTATGTCCCACCGAGTCATGCTTATTGGCCTGGGGACGGAACATTCCCCCAGAACCAAATGTCTCTTTTGCTCGGGGTCCTCCGAATATTCAGGGACATAATCGATGCATAGGATCCGTGAGAAGCATAGCACGGGGAGGGATGATACCCCCGTGGCGATTGCTTGCTCCAGTGTTACCGAACATAAGGAGAGATATGCCCTTAATGTGTCGAACACTCTTTGATCCTCACTTACCCGATGTAATGGATACGTGGGAAAGCATAGCACGGGGAGTGATGATGCCCCCGTGACGATTGCTAGCTCCAGTGATATCGGAACTAAGGAGGGAAGTGCCCTTAGTATCCCGAACATTCTTGATCCATTCATCATTTGGATCCGAGAGAGGCACAGCACGGGGATGCGTTGTGTCCATGTGACATGTGCCTGTTCCAGCGTGGTAAGGAGGAGCCCTCATACAATACACAGGTTCCCCAGTGACCCGACATGTAGAGGATGTGCCCTCACCATCCAAACGCTCTATTGATCCAAATCCTGGTTCGCCGGGACACTGAATTGAAAGATTCAGAATTGTGTTTTGCAGGCCTCGGACAGGACGCTGTTTTGAGGCATCCATGTTGTTGTTTATGCTTGCAAAACGTTTTTGTTTTGGGATAAGTGCTAAGTCACCCCCGCCTTTTGATTTTATTTTCCAGAGTTTTGTTTTTGTTTTTCACTGGTCTGGTATGGGATGCCCGTGCCGGACTCAGTAGGGCCCCAAAAGGTTGATTCACTTCCCTCTGAATAAGTCCCAATTGATTAATCGGCTCGGGGCTGGATTCGTTCCGCCGAGGCCACTTGATTAATCGGCTTAGGGCTGGATTCGTTCCGCCGAGGCCACTTGATTAATCGACTTAGGGATGGATTCGTTCCGCCGAGGCCACCTGATTAATCGGCTCGGGGCTGGATTCGTTCCGCCGAGGCCACCTGATTATTCGGTTCGGGGTTGGATTTCGTTCCGCCAAGGCCACTTAGTTATTCGACTCGGGGTCGGGTTACGTCCCACCGAGTCTACTCATTTGGACTGGGGACGTAACATTCCCCCAGGTCCAAGTGCCTTTCTCAGCTCGGGGTCGGGGTTACGTCCCACCGAGTCTACTCATTTGGACTGGGGACGTAACATTCCCCCAGGTCCAAGTGCCTTTCTCAGCTTGAGATCGGGGTACGTCCCACCGAGTCAGCCCTTCGGACTGGGGACGTAACATTCCCCCAGCTCCAAGTGCCTTTCTCAGCTCGGGGTCGGGGTACGTCCCACCGAGTTGGGCTAGTCAGCCCTTCGGACTGGGGACGTAACGTTCCCCCAGGTCCAAACGCCTTTCTCAGCTCGGGGTCGGGGTACGTCCCACCGAGTCAGCCTTCGGACTGGGGACGTCACAGACCCCCAGGTCCAAGCGCCTTTCTCAGCTCGGGGTCGGGGTACGTCCCACCGAGTCAGCCCTTCGGACTGGGGACGTAACATTCCCCCAGGGCCAAGTGCTTCCCTCTGATCGGGGTCGGGTTATGTCCCACCGATTCCACCTCCTTTGGACTGGGGAGGTAACATTCCCCAGAGCCAAGTGTTTTCCTCAACTCGGGGTCGGGTTACGTCCCACCGAGTCGGTCCTCTTTGATCTGGGGAGGTAACATTCCCCAGAGCCTAGCTCGGGATCGGATTACATCCCTCCAGCTCATGTTGTCCCCCACGGAGGGGTCTCAAATGTTCGGATAACAGGAAACATAAAGAACAAAAAAAAGAGAAAGAGACAAGAAAAACACATAAAGATATATACATATATAATATATATCAAAATACAGCATGAAAAGTTATTAAAAAAAAAAGCTAAAGTATACACAGGGCCCCGTCCGGGTTACCCCTTCTCAATCAACCCGCACAGGGGCAGAAAGTTCCTTCTCGGCTCAGACGCTAGGAACGGTCAGATCGAGAAGGCTCGGGAGAACGGAACAACAGCTTCGACCTCGGCAGCATGGGAGACCTCTACTTCAGGAAAAGGAGGAGGAACCTCAAGATAAGCTTCGCCAGGAACAGGAATGTCAGGTCGCCCTTCTTGAAAAACCTGGGAGACCGGAGCAATCGAAATCGGGTCAGGATCCATCACCTCCTCGGAAGAAGGGGGAGCCACTTCCGGAATTCCTCCTCAGAAATTTCCCCCTTGCAAAAACTGATGGCCGCGTAAATAGTTACCATGTTCAGACCTGGCAATACCATCGGTATTAGTTCAGCACAATCACCAACCCCTTCAAGGCGGATAGCATCCTTCTCGGCCTCAAGCTCGGCCTCTTTCCTCTCAAGATCGTCCCGAGCCCGTGCCATTTGTTCATCATTAGCCTTCAGTTTGGCCTCAACACTTGACACATTCACTCTCAAAATGCCAATCTCAGATTGGGCGGCCTTCAAATCCTCCCTAGCGGTGTCGGCAAGTTTTCGCTCCAGCCCAGCAGCAGCCTTAAGAGCCTTATTTGTTTTGAAAGTCTCGATCGCAGTCAGCTCTTGATTCTTTATCACCTACTCCCTCTCGGCCAGTTTAGCCTCCACCTCTGTTAGGCGATTCTGAAGTCTCTAGGCCTGACCACCCTCAGACAATAGACTCAAGAGGAGATCCTTATTTTTGGCCATGAGGTAGGTAGCCTGCACAAAACAAAGAAGACAAGATGTGAGATAAGAAAACCAAGACCCGAAATCAGAAGGGAGAAGAGTGAACTACCTTCGCCATTTGGGAGCTCATCTCGGTCACCAAAGCCTCAGGAGAGATGTCCTCATATCTCGAAACCTCCCCCGGAGGAATCACCTCGGCCAGTTCATTAAAAGCCGGCACTATATGGGAAGTAGTCTCTCGGATGTCTTCCCCCAAATAATCCACACCGAGGATCACAAAACCTTTTCGCTTCTTGGAGGAGCCCTCAGACGATCTTTTCACCCGACAGGCATCTTTTCTCTTGCTCGGGACGGGCTCCTCATCCATCTCTTGAACCAACTCAGTCTCCTCTGCCCCGAACTGACGCCTCCTCTTCCTAAAAGGCTTCGGCGGACTGACCAGCTGAGCAGATCCTGATAACTGCGCACCAGAGGGAGAAGATAGACCCCGAGCAGCCGGCTGAACCTTCCCTTGAGACACCCTCCCAGCCTCAACAGGTTCAGGATGTGCCCGGGAAGTTCCAGTTTCAGCATGACCATCTTTCTTCATGGTACCGGCCAACCTCTCAAGATACTTTGGCCTCTTCGACATGCCTGTAAGAGCAAAAGCCAAGAGGCATGATCAGTACGAAACTTTGGCAAAAGTATAAACGACATTTCCTTCTAAAAGACGAAGAGAGCAGAAGAAACAAAAAAAAAGGGAAAACAGTGACAAATCTACCTATCCGACCCGGGACTTTTGGAGGAACAACCCGAATAAGACCTGACGCCACAAGAGCCGCGTCATTTACCAACTCCCTCCAGTTGGCGGCATACCGCCGAGCCCAGAATATCCGCTTCCGGACCTGATGGGAAACGTTGGGAGCATCCCTCCAACAGGCTAGAAGGAATAGAAGAAAAATGGTAAGAATCTAGATAAAAAAAAACTAAGGGAAGAAAAGCTAAAGGTCAATCTCCTAACCTCCCGCCCTAAAAATATCTGGTACCAAGATCTCCCCGTCATCCGACCTTAGGGTCCATCCCCAATCTCCAGTAGCCCAGAACCAGAGATCTTTGAAATTCTTATTAGAGTCAAGAAGCTTTCGGACGACGTTTGACGAACTGTCATAAGCAGAGAGGTAGTACCAACCGTGGTGATTTTTTGGGTTGGCCTTCAGCTGATACAACCTCTTCACCTCTTCAAAAGAAGGTTCGCCAAGCCCCGCCCGATCCCAAGCTACATACAAACCGGCCAAAATCCTCCAACTGTTTAGACTCAGCTGACAGGGGGCGATCTCCATCTCGGCCAACATCCAGGCGAAATAGGGTTGAATCAGCAGCCGTAGTCCACACTCAAAAAAAGTAGGAAGAAGTGCCACCGAACCCTCGTCAGGCTGACTAGCACGATCCATCGGACCGGGAACTTCCAGGGCGATATCTATGGGAATATCGAATCGTTGCCGCAGCAACGCTAGATCGTCCTCAGCTATTTTGGAAGGCCGATTCATATCCAGAGCCGAGCAATCAAGTTCGCCAGGCTCAGGGTACCTCCGAGGAACCCTCTGATGATAGTTGTCTTGTTCAACTTCAGAAGGGGTAGGGGTAGTGTCAATATCTTCCACACTGGGTGCCCCCGAGCCCGAGGAGAGCTCTTCAGCAAGGGGAGTTGAGGGTTTAGCAGGATTTTCAGGGGAAGAACTGTTGTCAGACATCCCTGACATCCGGAAAACAAAAAAGGAAAGGGAGGTCAGTCTATAGCTAAAAAACTACTCAGGGTTTTCGTCTTAGCTAAGCAGGTGGGTTCTAAAGTGCCCTAAAGCAAAAACCAATAAGCCATAAGTCATTCCCTAGCAACATTCAGAAATAACAACAGGTTCACAACACACAAAAAGGAAGAGGTCGTCCAGAAGACTTACTTGTTCTTTTCGGAAAGGCTAAAAGTTGTACAGTGCGGTTTTCCCATCCCTTATGTTCGCAGGTCACAGCGGAGAGAAAGAAGGAAAACTCACGGTTGGAGCAGGGGAAATGTTCACATGAAGGAGAGAAAAGTTGCCAAAAAGATTGCACAATGAAAGCCTCGTCTTCTTATAGTCATAATCGGGACGCTCGTGGCCGTTGGATCGAAAAAGAAACCCGGATGAACGCCAAGTGTCAGCTGCAAAAGAGGTCTGCCAAAGTTAAACGAACAGTTAAGATCAGCACATTGTTAAAACACCTCTGCGCGGTCGATTCGCTTCCTTTTTTGGCGGGAACCCGACAGATGCTTGACAAGTGTCACACTTAGGAAAAACCCTAAAGGTGATTTGATGGGCATTAAACAGACGTGACTGTTGTGCGTCTCAAGAAGAGGTGCTTGAAAAGAGGCGACGGTTCGACTTCGGATCGACCACCAACGAAGTAATCGGCACACCATCTTTATATAGTTCCCGGCACCAACTCGTATACTCGTTGGAACCGAGAACTAGGGGACAGATGTTGATGGTGTTTTTAGGCACTATGATATTTAAAACAGCACGACAAGGGTAGAAGGGTAATTCCCTTCTTGGATGAGATCATTACTACCGACCCAACAAAAGCCAGCAGTAAGGGCCCGAGCACTTCACAATAAAAGACCGACCACCTTATGAGTTACTAGACCGACCACAACAGGAAGAGTCCCGGGCACTCATCAGGACGACATCAGCACTCTCAGTACAAAAGACTATCATGACCGACTACTTGAAGACCGAGCAGATAGCGAGATATGCTCCAGAAGATAACACCCTATTCTTGCGGATAAGGTGACAAGTTATCCTATTTTCATGGGGAAAACTGGTGAGTCAGAGTCCTAGTAGGATAAAGAAAGTAAGGGTAGTTTTGATTAGGAATCCTTATGGGAAAAGGAAATTGTTTCAACTAGGAAATTCTTGTACAAATAGGAGTATGATTTCTACACTATTATAAATAGAAGGGTAGAGTGTGCAAAATGAGGGGAGTAAAAAGTGGAGATCAGAATCATCAAGCCCTGACCTGTAAAAAAGAAAAAGAGCTCTGGAAAGCGTGTTTGAGTAATAAAAATATCATCCTGTTTGTGTCCGTGGACGTAGATCGGATCCAAATCCACCGAACCACGTTAAATCCCCTTGTTGATTGGTGTATTTATCTGTTTTCTGCTAAATTTGCCTTTGGTCCCCCATAACCAAACAAATTCACTATTGAAGGAGGATTTCCTCGGGAGTGATATTCCCATATTGCCATGAGACCAAAATCCACCGTCAACATAGTTATACCCTGATAAGTGCAAGCATCCACAAGCAAATGAAGCTTTTGCAGGTGAATTGGTATATGTTTGTTACCTTGCTCGCTGAAAGATCATTTGATATCATACATTTTAGGCATTTAACTTTTATTTTGTTGCTTATCCAGTATCCACGGCAACTATACTTTTGATTCTTCTAGATATTTCTTTACATGTTGAAGCCATGATTTGGTTTTTTTTTTTTTTTTCATGTCTGGAAATACAGAGGAACAATACATTGAAGCCAATCGTGTTATGCATTGAGGCAAATTGATAAGATTAAACTAGTGCTTATTACTATTGTAGGTAAGGCGTTTTATTTATTTATTTACTGTCTTGCGTTAACAATAAGAGCTGTAAATATAATCAACTTTAAGTGAGTACTCTTGAGGCTTCTAAAAGATTTTCCATTTAATCCCTTATAATAATCTTGGAAAGCATGGAAGCCGATATTCATTGGATGCAAGAGAAGGTAGTTGATATTGGATTTTTTTTTTGCATGGGGATAAGTTTTTTCTTTTAACTTGCTGTGTATCAGGCAGAAGACTCACTGGTATTTGTCATTTTAATTGGTAGATTAAGCTTCTTTCAAGGTTATCGATTTCAAATATGATTGGTGTTTTAAGGAATTGTTATTTTGTTTTGTATTTGATGAAGTACGTAGTTAAATAAAGGATAATTTTGTTTTGTTTTGTATTTGATATGATTGGAGTTTTAATTTTCTAAATTAGTAACAATCCTTTTATTTTTGAATTTATTCTCTCTCTATATATATAATTTTATTATTGATAAAATAATAATAATGTATTACAATGATGAAAGAAAATGACAAACTAAATCAACATTTTAATTCTTCTAAAAAAAAAAATAATACGCCAAAAGAGTATGAAATTCTGCAACAATTTAATTCAGAATTCATCATTTTTTATAATATACTAATATCATCTTTTTATGATATATAAATATCATAATTTTATATTAGATTCATGTCATAATATTATGATAGATAGTTGTCATTATATTATGACTGACTATCCTCATCCGTTTATGATAAAAAAAACTGTCATCGTTTGATAAAAGAAATAATTGTCATAAAATTTATAATATAGACTGTCATGAAATAATAATTATAAATTACCATTCAAAATCATTTTTCTAACGCCGATTCAAATCTTTACCTTATATTTTATAATAAGAATTAAAATATTTATAACAAAATCATATATTGGTCGGGAGATTTTATTTAGTTTTAAAACAACATGAATTTGGTTTAATTTAACTAAATATTAAGGGGATTTTGTAATTTGTCCTTGAATAACACGTATGTTGTTTCAAACATTTGGCCATGATGTGAGTACAAAAGCATAGAAACTTCATGCTTCCTATGGTTGGAAAAGCATTCAATTAAAGAAAAGAGAAACAAACAGAAAGTGACCAAAAAGAAGTTGTAAGTGGTAGCATGTCACGATCACCGGAAAGAATAAAGATAAGAAAAAAGGTTAAAATTTACAACAAAAATGCTTACAAAAAAAGATGTATTATTTTCCATGTGTTGTGGACTAAGAAAATTAAATTATTAATGAATGAAGAAAAGTTAGTCCCAACAAATCCTAATCATGAATAAAGATGTAGAAGGGGCCCCTTAAATTGGGCATCTTTTGATCAGAAATTTCTGCTAAAGTTGAGTAGTGATGGCACCAGAAGCATACCATGTGAGTGGGGAAACTTATCTTTAAATCCAAAAAGAGAAGTTCACATGTTCAAGTCCAAAACTCAAAAAGCATAACAAACCCGGCCACCAGTTCGGTTCGGTTCCGAATTGGAACCGAATCATATGGTTTCCGATTCCACACTTATCCACAAGAATGTGGAATCGGGGAATCGGAACCAAACCGAACCGGTTCCGATTCGGTTCCGGTTCATTTATGATTTTTTAATTAATTTAAAATTTTAATTTTAATTTTTTTAAAAATAAAAATAGGATTTGAATTTATTAATTTGAATTTATTAATTTGAATTTATATTACATTAAATTAAAAACTTAAATTAAAAATAAAATAAAAGAGTTTGAACTTAAATTTTTAAAAATTTAAGTGGCATGTGTATCTTTTTGGGGTGAGAGGAATCAAAGTTTACGTAGTTCCATTATATTTTTAGATAGTTCCCATTATAATTATTTACTCATCATCATTATATGTGCATGTTGTTGATCCTTCAACTTCCGTTCCGCTTGCACTTGCAGATGCATTATCGAACAAGTCTTCAAATTCATTGTGGGCATCTTCTTGTTGTCTCAGATCAGCTCAGGTCAAATCATCCACACATGCTGTTTCTTCTAAAGTGCTTGGATATAATGAAGACCGTCTCGCTTCCAAAATATTACATCCTAAGCTGGAGGCTTGTTCAACCGCAATGGTGGAAATAGGTGCTGCCAGCACCTCTTTAACTATAATTGATAAAACATCATAGACATTTTGATGTCGGTTCCACCAGTCAAGTACTTGAAAAATTTTACTTACTAAACTTTCATGAGGAAACTCGAAAGTGGTTGATAAATAATTATCTAATTTCAAGTTGTTATTCATGGTTTCCCTCTGTTTTTTATTTCGTTGTAGTAACCAACGATCACATATGCTAAGTCTTGAATATATTACAGGTTCACTTGTAACATCCCCGATCTGGGAAGAAACTGGCAGATGACAGATTCCACAGCCACCTAAGCCATTGACTATTAACTAGAAATACTGCCATTATCTTATCTTAAATAACTTCTATCTTAATAATATGCATGCACACATATTTATTAATCTGTGACAACACATAATCATAATGAATATATATAGTCTGAGTACTTTGTACAAGCATAAACATGTCATACATTAAAAAGAAAACAAAAGAAACTACATTCCGTATGAATGTAGGTCTGACATGATGGGCCCCTGTGATAGTGATTGCAGTGCTGCTTTTGTCCCTGATCCATGTCTCCAAAATATGGCTGTAACTAACCAGTGGAATGGTCCTACAAAATCTGGAGAGTGAGGGGGTGAGTTCTAAAGAACTCAGTGAGTGGAGCTATGAAAACTGGAAAAGAAACAAAAGTATTAATAGATGCTCAAAAACAGTGAATCAACTTCTGAATTCATAAAGCATAAATCGGGTTTTCCTTCAAAAGCTGTAGTGATAAATCATTTAAAAAAAAACTGTCTATCTATGAATCTGCTGATAATCTGGGCTCGGGAGTGTCCCCTCTTACGCATAATCTGGTGGTCTTGGGACGCTACGTCTCGCTATCCCCAAGTCATAAATATGGAGCCCGGGGTGCGGATCTATGCTACCCTCCTGACTCAAAATCTGGGATCTAGGGGCATCAACCATCCATGGTCCGGAACTACGTATGCACACGATATCTATATCTGTCAATTTCATATCGGTACAAGTTACATCTGAGGTGGATTTTTCCCCTATGCCTTCCGAAAATCGTGAAAATCATTTCTAGAAATCATTTTCATACTCAAAACATGTATCTAATAATGAACTACATTAAATATGTTTCTGTTTAATTTATAACTCTCATTTGATTATAGAACTTATCTCAAAATAAATGAAACCAAAGCTCAATAAGCTTTAATGAAAACCATTTAAAAATCATAAAAAAAATTCTGAGTAAATACTCCACTCATAGTGCTACGGCAAGTCGGGTGCGGTGCACGGTGTGGGTGATCTCCGAGTGGTTTAACGTCAATCTACGACCAAAGAAATCGTTAGTTTTCTTGTAATAAATAGAAAAGCATATGCAATACATGGTTGATGTTCTATACTTATAACATGACTTAATGTGTGTTTACACACTTATACGAGACCCTTAGAGTGCCCTATAACATTTAGGATAAATCTGGAATTGATAAAAAGTGATCCTGAAAATCTGGTCACGTGTCGCGACACTGGTCATGGGCGTCGTGATGCTCACCTAATCAGGTGAGGCAGTAAGTAACCTCAGTTCTCTGCGTCGCGACGCAAGGGTTGGGCGACATGACTCTCTCACGCGTCGCGACGTTAAGAGCTGAGCGTCGCGACTTCCACCAAACAGCACTGAGGCAGTAAGCCTCATCTGCTTTCCGCGTTGCGACGCTAGTACTTCAACGTCACGACGCTCACATTCCAGAAACACATCATGGGCAATTCTCCAGTACGCGTCGCAATGTTGAGTGTGCACATCGTGACTTTAGGCTATTTTCAGGACCTAAACTTAGCCTCATCTTCACTCTTAGCTTTCACAACACTTCACACGCTATAAACATAACAAACACTCAAAATATCATCAATTACATCCTCTAACACCATCTCATAACCATTCCATATACTTCAGCTTAATTTCATATTTAAGGATTTTACTACTTAAGGGTTCCACAAAACCTAAATTTATTGACTCACTAACCATCTAAATATCATCAAACTCAAGCTAACAACACCCCTTAAACATCAAACCATCAAAATTCAATAAATCAAGATTTGGGTTAAGTCTTTCTCACCTTGAATCAAGTTGTTTCTTCCCTAATAGAGTCTCCCAAGCCTCATTTTCCCCCTCCTAAACATGCATGGGTTTATCAAACACTTGAGTCGACTTAAAATTAGTTAAAGAAATGAAGAAAAGTTTTAGGGTCCTCTTTGTCTATTATGCTCGGCCAAGGGAGAAAGAAAAGGGATGAGAAATTGTCTTTCTTTCTCTAAATTATATACCCTTCATGAATTAATTAGATATGTCTAGAAATTTGGAGGGTCTAAACTTAAATTTTGGGCTTGCAAAATTTGGGTCATGTTAGTTTTAATCCTATGGTTAAAACTTAAATGTTATAATCCTTCTAATTAAGCTTTGATCTTTTAAAAATTTGGCCCCACTAAATCATCTCTAAAACTTCTGCTAATGTTTGGAGAAAACTTATCTAAGTCATCGAATTACTACTCTAGCCGAGTGAAAAAAATTTAAAGTCATTACATCACTACTAGATCGTCTTGATGATTGCATGTTATATCTACTGACATAATCATTAAATAAATCTATTAAATCAATTTTTATTCCATCTATTATTTTTCTAACATTAATTTCATCATATATTCCTAAAAAATCATAGTAAGTTTGTAAGCCACTATTCAAACCTTCTAATTTTACATCTAGGATCAAAATTTATGGTAATAAGATAAAACAATGAAATGTCTTTAAAATAAGTATATCATTTTCTCTTCATAACAGTAATAGCTATAATTAAAACAATATCATTAATATTTGAACTTTAAGCATTCTCATGTAGAGTACCAACAACATTCAAACATTCAACAGGAAATAAATTTATTGTACGATAATAAACTCTACTAAAAATATTTGTTGCATCATTAAAAAATTTTAAAATGTCTAAATTTTTTTCACAAATATCCCATTAACTAGGTAAAAGTGTTATATGTTGAATATGTTGGAAAAAACTACATAATACATTTTTGTATTGAAAATCTTGAGTTAAAAGAAAATAAGTTGAACTCCAACGAGTTGGAACATCTCGTGAAAAATTTACCGATTTAACATCATTTAATTTACAAAACTTGGTCTATTCTCTCCTGGCATTAGAATATGACCAAATACATTTAAGTGCAATTTTAATAGGATTAATGTGATGTTCTAAAAATATTAGACCATCTTGAACAAATAAATTAAGCACTTGACATGTGCAAAAAATATGAAAAAATCGACCTCCCAAATTTGGTTGTCATATTTCTTTTAAATCTCTCAGTATTTGCAGATGCATTGTGTAGGCATTGCATTTTCGCATGTGAAACCCGATGATGAGCCTCATTTGGAGGAACTACCTTTTGAGTCACGAAAGCCGCGGGAAACAGATATCGGAAGGGGAAATTCAAAATAAACAAGCTCACTTTCTTCGTTGGTGCTGCGTTCGTTACTTCGTTCGAACCTCGTGCAGATTGCGGACGTTCGTGCCGCGTGCGAGGAGGCGTTCGAACGGAGCCGGTAATTCTGGTTTTGCTGCTAGCCTCACACCCCAGCCCATTTAGCTTCCCAAAGCCCATAAAACACATCCCAAATTAAATAAATAAATATTAAACATTAAATAAAATATTTAAATCATTTACCAATTAAATAAAACATAAAATAAAATCATGCCTAATATAAATAAATCAAATATATTATATACTAAAACTAAAAATAAGATTTGCCTAATTAAAATCAATCTTAACCAATTAAAGCCAATCACATATTTGACTTCCTAATTCAATAAGATATACACCAATTTAAATATTGCAACTTCCTAAATTAAAATATTTTGTCCCCCCCTCAATCCTTTGATTTCCTTGTTTAAAACTAAATCATATCCTAATTAAATGCCCAAAAATCCCTTCCCTTGTCAACCCTAACCCTTCTCTATATAAACAACCCCTAACCAAAGCCATCCTCTCGGCTGGACATATAATTCACACCCAAACTCTCTCGAAATCTCTCTAGACTCTCTCTACACACCCAAGACTAAACAAAAGAGAAAACACTTCACACATACACAAGAAAGAAAACAAAGAAACCACCACAAGTCACCACCCTCCATAGTCGAATCCAAAGCACCTACAACCACCCTCCATAGCCGAATCTAAAGCATCAAACTCACCCTTAGCCGAATCCTAAAACACGCCCAAACAACCTCCTAGATTACCTTAAAACAGTAGCCCAAATCCTTAAAAAACAGTAACATAAAAACTGCATAGATAATCTTAAAAATAATCACATATAATTGCACTAAGAACCCACACAAACTTGGAATAGTTTATTGAAAACGTTAAAACAGGTGGCCCGTGCAGTGAGCAGCAAGACAGAAGCCGAATAGGAGCAGAACGGAGTTCGAATCGTAAGCAAAACAGCGAAGCAGTGAGCTAGGACGTTGAACCAGTGGACCAGAAAGTTGCGGAGCTTTACCCCCTTTCGATTTCCTTGGAACGCGAGTCCGAGAGACGGCTTAAAAGGTTAGACCTGAGGGTATCTTTCACACTTATTCTCATTTTATTTTCTGGTCATTTATTTTGATTATATTTTCTGTATTTGTGGTATCTGTTGTGTGTATGATGTATGTTGTGGGTATCGGATGAATGAGAGATGTGTCAACTCTCGCGGTATATCGGATGGAAACCCGGACATAAATTTCATAGCCGATTCCGAATGGACGGTAATATGATCTGTACTCGGGCCACAACTCCACGTACCGCTTGGGTAAACGGCACCATCTTTCTTTTGTTGTGTTGCTTTTGTTTATTTAGTTTTCTTTACTTGAATTCAATATGTTGTTTAGTTATGCATGATTCAACCAAGCGCATGGGCTTAGTGAGTTAGTTCAAAGGTCCTCCATTTGGGAGACAAAGAGCCAAAAAGGCCACCTTTGTGACACTACTTCGCCGCGCCGGTTGATGTGTGTTCGGTTGGATGCGAGATACGTTCAATCGGGCATACTTAGTTTGATGTTATTGAGTTTATCTTTTATGTATGGTTCAATCAAGCGCATGAGCTTAGTAAGTGGAATGAAAGATCCCTTATGGGAGGGGTTAAAACCCGTTACCACGATGCTTTGCCGCGCCGGTTGATGTGTGTTCAGATTGGATGTCAGATGTGTTCAATCGGGCATACTTGGTTGATATGATTGGTTCTGTTCTCGTATGTGTGATGTGACGCGCATGGGCTTAGTAGGTTGGTCTAAAGGTCCTCTCTTTGAGAGATCAAGAGCCCCAAAAGGTCACCTTTATGACATTACTTCGCCGCGCTCTTTTATTTTGTGTTTATGTATTGCGTCCCATTTCATGCATCAGGTCTGTTCCCGTTCGAACGCGTTTACGAACGCAACTCGAACGCTCATGTGTTTTTGCCTTATCATGTGTCAGGTCTCATTTCCGTTCGAACGCGTTAACAAACGCCATACGAACGTGAGCATTCTGTCTCATCTACGTTCGAACGCGTTAACAAACGCCATACGAACGTGAGCATTCTGTTTCATTTCCGTTCGAACGCGTTTACGAACGCTACTCGAACGTGAGCATTCTGTTTCATTTCCGTTCGAACGCGTTTACGAACGCTACACGAACGCGAACACACTGAACTGAGTCTTTTTCATTAGATTTCATGCATAGTTTTCCTAGTAGCTATCTCCACATGTATAAATGCAAATATGTTGATGTATTACCATTCATATGCTTGTGTCATGATAACATTTGAGTATTATTTCTTGCGGTATATCGGATGGAAACCCAGACGTAAATTCCGTAGCCGATTCCGAATGGACGGTAGTGCGGTCTGTACTTGGGCTACAATTCCACGTACCGCTTGGAAAAGTACCCATATGTGTGCTTGTATGGTTAACATGTGTGCTTGTATGGTTAATATGTGTGCTTGTGTTTTCCTGAATGTGATATGCAAGTAAAGTTGTATGTTAGTTGCTATCTTGATATACGTTAAGCATGCAAATTTAAATGTAAGATATATGTGAAATGCGTACATAAGTCTTATTTTACACATGAGAATTTAGAAGCATGATACTCTTGGAAATAAGTGTTACTTAAGCTTGATTAAATTATTACATAAATCATTTCATTACAAGTGACATAAGTAAGGGACCATTCCGAACCCAACGGTTTGAGGTCTTCCCTTGCGAGGGGTGAGTGCGGCCTTAAATCTTTGTCCCGGTTCACACCGGGTGGCGACTCCATGTTATTCAGTACTTCCCAAACTAGTGCCGCGAGCCTAGAACGGCGTCGCCCAGGTCCTGTGTCCTACACATTGTCGAAATTAATTATTAAAATTTTACCTAACAAAACAATATTCATCAAAAATTAATTTAATCATTTTATAAATATTTTGTGCAGTATGATGCTCATCAAAACCTCTAAATGTAATAAGTCGTTTTTGCATGTTTCATGATGCATCAATCCAATGACAAGTCACAACCATGTATGAGTGTGTTTGACAATGGTGACTCCAAATATCAGAATAAATAGAAAGTGACATTTAATATCTTTAAGTATTTTATTTAAAATAATTTTACTATCTTTGTATAATTTTAAAATTTATCGTTTTGTTGTATTTCTAGGTATTTTACAGGCAACATGATTTAAAGTATTTCGAACATAATTAGTAAAAATAATTTTTTCACCAAAACTTAAAGAAAGATGGGAATACAAATAAATTTATAAGATTCTTCTCTATTTTTAGCATCAGAATATTTAAATAAATTTAAATAACTTGTACCTCAACTAGATGAAGTTTACCTGCTCATTTGAGTTTGTGTTGTATCAAGTCCAATTTCAGCAGCATTATATCTATCCAAGTGCTTGTTTTTATTGCCATAGCAGCCAGTAAATTTGTAAGATACACCACAATAGTTGCATATTACTCTTGGACCTTCATTTTCAGTCTCAACTAAATGAAAATGAATTTTGAAAATATCGGAAGATCGAGACTTAACTTCTCTTCTCCATGTACCGATACTTTGGCCGCTCTATTGACTTGACATATTAGACATGGTGTTTTCAGATGAGCTTGTCATTTTTTGTTAACATTGAAAAATTATAAAATTAAATTAATAGGAGAAATTGAAGATGAGAGAATTGAGAATTAGAGAATTGAGAATTGATGTGTTAAAAAAATGAAGTATATGACCCTTATTTATATATTTTTGGATTAATTTTGTGATACTTAAATTGTCCCTAAAACTAGCCGTTTTATTAATGTAATTAATTGTAATTTATTAATTTCATTTAAAAAAATTGCCCCTAAAATTGACTGAACCGAAAAAATCTGGTTATGGTTCCAAAATTAGAATCGGTTGGAACTGAAACTGGCCAGTTCCTACCGTTTCGGTTTCGGTTCCGAACCGGAATCGTGACTGGGTCTACACATCAAATCTCAACGATTATAATTTTCTTCCTTTTATAAAAGAATTAACGTGCAATCATACATTTTAGCATTTCATTTTACCTAAGCAGTAAAATACAAGTTAGAACGACAAGACCCCACCCCCACCCCTTGATGTAAAGATGGCCAATATATTATGTCGCCCATCAGACTTGCAAGCCCAATACTCGTCCATACAAACATGGCATGTCACGTTTCATTAGGGCATGTGAGCACAAAATCACCTACACGCCAAACTACACCTATATTTTAGGCACACAAGCCATGAAAGCATGGCACGATTTAAGACGAGTTAAAGTATAACATCCTCATTTCAGAGATGCTACCGACAGGTGATGGATCGCAACATCACCCTAACCTTTTGACTAGCACTATAAATTACTTAAACTATGACAATTTCGATCATGTAATAAATAGACTTATGTGATCATGTAATAAATAAACTTATATATGTTATAAATAATATCATCTAACCTGAAATGCATGTGTGTGTAAATATTTATATAACATATGTTATACATATATGACTAAAAAAGACATCAGTACATTCTATATGAATGTAAATTGTGCATGATGGACCATTCCCTAATGACTGTAGTGACACCTCGATCCATGTCTCTAGATCACAGTGACTCATCAGACACTTCTACCTGCAAAACCCGTGGAGTGGGGGGATAAGTTCTAAAGAACCCAGTGAGTTGAGCTAAAAAGAAACAAAACAATGATCAGAAATTTATAACAACAATCACTAAATAAAATCGTACTTTTTCTGAAAATCAAACTCTCAAACAATCTCTCAAAATCCTTAAATTCAACTGAGCATCAAACCTTTAAAAACTTAATATTCCTCAAGAGAAAAATTAATATATGTAGGTGTTACGTATCACCGTCCTCCCACATCTCTCTTATAAACAACTAGTGTCTTGGGGCATTATGTTTCACCATCCCCATGTCACTGAAACTAGGATCCAGAGACGTTATGTATCCCATCCCCCGATCCTGAATATGTATCTGTCATGAGCTCAGGCTCTGCTGAATCCGTCAATTTCAAAGTATCCGTCAATTCCAAAAATAAATATATAAGGCATATCACTTTAAATCTTAAAATCATTTTTGAATATCTATCTCTTAAAAACCACAAAATGCTTATACTAATTCAATGTTTTCTAAGTAAACTTATAATTCTCATAGAAAACTTATCTCATCTCAAACTAAATAAAAATAATAATTAATTAAATCCAAAGTTATATCATATAAATCATAAAAATTTGAAATTAAAGACAATATGTAATTGAATCAAATAAAGTTTCCGAAAATGAGTACTCTACTCATAAATTGGATTTTTAACCGAACTTGATCCACGAAGTTGACGGCGGTTGAAATTCCTGGCGTTGATATATAATTAATAAACCTTTGTTAGAATAAACGGAATAAAATATTTTCCACACAATAAATGCAATAAGATATGCATGAGTATTCAAAACAATAAAAAAGTTAACGTATTAGGGTTGCCTATTAGGTATTGCAATTCCAAATTCGGCCTTATCGATAGAAGTTCGCTGCTTATAGCATGCCCTTGATATTTTGTTTTCCTTATCGAGAAAGAATCAAGGGCTTAAATTTTACAAATCTCGATTTTGATATTTGAAATTCAAGTTATAAGTAAATCTTTAAGGGCTGTTAAGGAAGACATAACTCAGCTAATCTATAGGGCAGCCACTTTACAAAGTTTGACATAAATTCATCTTTGATTTAAAATTCTAATTTTTGGATATGTTGGACCTTATTGTGTCTAGTTTGCGTAGAATTTTACGGTGGGTCATTTATTTCAACCGGAGGTCTAGAATTCATTTTATAAATAAAAAACCACAGCATGTCCAGATTTCTTGATAACTGAAATCACTGCCTAATGTTCGTTAACTCACTGCCTTCTAGCCATTACTAACATGCACAATAGTGATGGAGTTAGTGCTTAAAGTATCAATCTGAATATTATAATGTACATTATATTTTATTATTTATTAATAAAATAACTACATTTTCATTTCAGACAGTTAATAGTAATTATTGTGTCATTATCTCTTAGTGCATATTAGTTTAATACATACATATTTATTTATATGCTGAGAATAACTCCGAACTTAGAATCGTTACGAAGTAATACTGGATATTATGAGGTCCGTTATTGGGATAATATTACTATTATAAACTATTCTTAAAGTATATATATTCCTAGTCGTAGGTTTTGAAATATGGTCAGATTCTATAACTTAGAATACTAGCACTTGTCGTATATTGAAATTTGAGTTACAATAGTCTAAACCAATGGACCATGAGCAAGGGAAGCTAGTATAGACATATGGGTATTCATTAGAGCGAATACTGAATGACTCACGAGTGATTCCTAATAGTTGGAAGTACACACCATCGTCAATAGGAATCTCCTCGAGTTGAGTAACATATGTGATCCATTGACTATAGGACGATATTGATTTTGTGTGTGATCCTCCACACTTTGATGTTATATATGTCAAAGACCTTTCATGGTTTGACTGCTAGATGTTCGTTGGGTGTGGACAGATGCATTCGTTAATCAAGTGTGCATCAAAATAGAATTCATTGGCCTGTATATGTACCATAAGAGGATAATGTATCCATATTAGTGGGTCACAATTCTTAAGACTTTGGCCAAAGCCGATCACCTAAGGTTGATCACATATATTTGAAATGATGTTCTAATTAGTTATAAAGAATCATGGACCTGTCGACAATATGAGATGTGCGTCTTGGAAACTTGAAGGTGTAATCTATATTTTCTAAGCACAACTCGGATAGCCTACAACGGAAGGATTGTTAAACATATGTGATGACCTCGAATTGTATAGTTCATAAGATCTTTCATGGTCTTCGAAAATTCAGAGGTGGCCGAATTGTATACATATGAGCTAGGCTTATATGACGAACATGTCTAAACTTAAAGAATACCACAATATGAGGAGTACTCGTTGAGCACTTGGGTAGCCGATTATGTTTGATAATAAATAATATTTGATATTATAATTATCAATCAAAGTAATTAAGTGTTATTAGATAACATTAAATAATTACTAGACCAATAGAGATTAATTGGATTAATCCAAATGTAGGCACTGCATTTTTGCAAATAAGCCCGATGATGAGTCTCGTATGGAGACACTACCTCTTTAGTTGTGAAAGCCGCGGGAAACGGACGTTGGAAGGGTAAAGTTGGAAATTAGCATTTTGTCAGATTTAACTCGCTTGTTTCGCTTCGGGTTCGCTTGTTGGACCTCTGTTTTTAAACACATCAAGCCCAATCCAAAATAATTAAAACATTTAAAACACATGTCACAAATTAAAATAATATCATTCCTAATTAAATCACATGCCTAAATTAAATAAATCAAATTAAATCACCTTCCTAATTTAAATAAATCACATGCCTAAATTAAATAAATCTAAAAAATTCACCTTCCTAATTAAATTAAATCATATCCATAACTAAAAGAGAATAAATCAAATTAAATCAAATCACTTCCATAATTAAAAGATTTCCTTATTCCATACTAATTTAAAAGATATCCCCTTTAAACACACAAATCCTAAACCTAACTCACCACTATATAAAGATAACTCACTGCCTCTCCTTCTCCCTCAGACTCTGACGGCAAAAACAAAAGAAATAAACCCTAGTTCTCTCTTAACAACGCAAGCCAACTCACCTCCCTCACACACGGCGTCAACATCTTCTCTCCACTCGGCAACCCTAATTCACCAACTGCTCACGCCTCCAACAAAAGAACCTTCACCAGCCATTGGACGAAAACGGCCGACTAAACCAACTTATAGGCTACCCTCTCTCTCAACCTTCACAACTCACCGACTCACACTGCCACATAGCTCTCAATTCACGTAAGCCACTCCACATCCCCTTGCCTTTACAAACCTCCACAGCCCTGAACACTCACGAAGCAGCCATAGTTCACAGCCCTCATTCTCACACAAAGCAACCCTCACAACCCTAACAAGCCCCTGCTTTCAAACTAGCCTCTGACCGACTAAACACCTTCATTACCCCATCACGACCAGCCCTTAACGCCACTGCCTTTCACTCAGCAACACTCCAACAGCTCCTAGAATTGCCCTCACGCCACTGACCAGCACTATCCTCACGCCTCTGCACTCAAAGCCGCACATTCTTTACGCCTTCAGCACCCCTTTCACCGCTCAAAACGGCCACTGCTCTCGTGCCAAGACCCACCAACAAATCGAATATTCTCTCTCAGCCGAACAGCCACCTAACACTCACGTTAAACCCTACGACCAGTGCACTGCCATGTAGCCGAGAACTAAAAACGAAGACAAAATGGTGATCAGCAAGCCCATGCCGTGAAACCAGCCTGAGACCCTTATGCATCACTACCCTCTGCCTTCACGCATCACTGCCCTCCACTCACTTACACCAAACCGATCAAATACAAAAGCCATCAAGCCGCGCAAGCAAACAAATGGACGCACATGGAGAAACAATTGTAGTGGGCAGCACGTGAACAACCAAGTAGCGTGAACCAGAATAAAAAAGTCAAAACCGTGAAATAGTGACCAGAAAATACCTTGAAAATAGTGAGAAAAAATGGAGAAAACAGCGAGCGGAAATCGCGAGTAAAAAACAGACAAAACAGCGAAAACCGCGAACCGACGAAAACGGTGAAAACAGAGAAAACTGCGAACCTGAGAAACCAGTGAAAATAATGGAAACAGCGAACCCGAGAAAATAGCAGAAATAGTGGACCAGTGAAAACAGCAGAACGATAGTCCTTCCAACACCGTGAAACGCACTCCCGAAAAGCAACTTAAAAGGTAAGACCTGAGGGAACCCTTTGTTATAATTTATCTTGTTTGTCCCGGACATGGCGTGCTCGGTTGACGTGGAATACGTTCGACCGGGTATGCGAGGTCCTACATTGAGAACGGATAAATTTCTTGGTCACATATTTATTCTGCATGTCTTAATTTAAGATATTCATGAGTTGTATGTTTACTGCTTTCCCGACAAAGTTTTAAAGCATGCAAACTTAGATATAGGTCATATAGGAATTTAGATGTATATTATTTTGCAAATGTATGTTGTGTGGACTTGGTTAAATTATTGCACAAATCCGTTCATTACAAGTGACATAAGTAAGGGACCATTCCGAACCCAACGGTTTGAGGTCTTCCCTTGCGAGGGGTGAGTGCGGCCTTAAATCATTTCCCAGTTCACATTGGGTGGTGACTCCATTTTATTTCTCTGGTTTAGTCCCCCGCGGGCTATTCCGTACTCCCAACTAGGCCGCGAGCCTAGAACTGCGTCACCCAGTTCCTGTGTCCTACAGTCTGGCGACTCCACTGGGGATCTAGAGAATCGACCTAAAATCATGTCTTGTGATGTGTATGATTTGTGCTTTAGTTGACCGTTTCTATAGTGGGTTGAGGGAGTTCAATCAAAGGCATTGTCATAAACCCACATGTGAACGATAATTGTATATCCTATAGAAGTTGCCCTTTTATGCTTTTGATAACCACATGCATATTATATCTCATATGTCGCATGCATCTCTTGCATACATGCATCATGTTAACCCCGTGTCTTAAAAGCCATCATATATATTCGTTGGGTTAGAGAAGGAAAAAAGAAGACTTGTCAAAGAAGAGTTTAGCAAACATGGATATCGTGGAAAAAGAAATCGAGGAACAGAGAACCTTACGGCAAGGATAGAAAGACCATTGGGGGGCTTTCAAAAAAAAAGAGAAAAAAAAAGAGAAAAGAAAAAGGAAAAAAAAGAAAGAAAAAAGAAGAAGAAAAAAAAAAGAGAGAAAAGAAAAAAAAAAGAAAAAGAAAAAGAAAAGGTAGTTTAGTCCTTAATAGTTAGACGTAAGTCCGATGATGAAATTGTTTGTTTTAGGGTGAAATCTTAGAAACGATAAACTCCTGATGTGCTTTTATCTGATGCTTTGAGTAATTGATCTATGTTAGACTCGTAAGCACTTAATTGTAGGTTCTTAGAGGTGAAAACCTGAGTAGTTGGCAAGATGACTAGTTGAAAAAGATTGTAGGTCGGTGAATGACCGTTTACTTAGATGTCTATCCTGACTTGCTTGTGTTATGATGTGTGGTATGGTTGAAAATAAAAGAAAAAGTCTCTAAAGAAAAGAAATAAACCGCCTATAACCGATAAGCGTGAAGCTACCCATGGGCGAGTATTAGGACCACCATGAGGAGAAATGCTACCTTAAAGGGTAGGTGTGTTGAAAAAAAAATGAAATGAAAAAAAAAGAAAGAGAAAAAAAAATAGAAAAAGAGGGACAAAAGAAAAGAAAAATAAAGCCATACGACATTGAGCGCGAAAAAGCAATTACAGAGCATAACTGAGACATCTAGGTTGGTTTTACCAATCGATCCCTATTTTTGAAACGAAATCTTCGAGTTAGCTTACCTAAGGATTAACCTTTGCACACACACACTTTGAGTCTGGCATAGATCATTTATTCAAAAACTCAGATTTGAGTTGCTTTGAGTGTTTTGAATGTTCTCTGGTTTCATTACTGGGCATTCCTTGAGGACGATAATATGTATAACTATTGGGACTATTTCGTAGCATGTGATATAGTGTGATGATATGGAAGGCCCCACCATGTGGTTCATCTTGACCAAGTGCAAACAGCGGAGAGCAGAAAGCTAAATCAAGAATGGGAGCGACCAGTCTACCACCCCGTGAATAAGAAGAATAACAAGAAATTGAGCCATGAGACCAGAGAGAAGACTGAGCAATCACCTGGAGAACTGGCGGAAGACCTAACCCAGCGGAATAAGAAATTCATTCATGCATGCATGCATACACGTAACATATTTTGCATACTTTTTTTTGTGTTTGTTTTGTTTTGTATTCACAGGTTTCAAAGAAGAAAAAGAGAAAGCGGCAAAGACAAGCCAACCAGAATCAGTAACATATGAGTAGTAGTTTTGGGGATGAGTCCCAGGGTCGAGGCCCATATCAGCAGAGTTTTGGAATAAATCCAGGAAGGAATCCTAGGGTCGAGGCCCACTTCAGCATCAGAATGGCAATCCGAGAATGGAGCAGAGTTCGAGAATGAACAAGCCAAGAATGGCAATCCGAGAATGGAGCAGAGTTCGAGAATGAACAAGCCAAGAATGGAAATCCAATAATGGAGCAAGGTTCGGGAATGAACAAGCTGAGAATGGCACTCCGAGAATGGAATACAGTTCGGGAATGAACTAGCTGGGATTGGCACTCCAAGAACGAAGCACAGTGCGGGAATGAACAAGCCGAGAATGGCAATCCGAGAATGGAACGCAGTTCGGGAATGAACCACATCACAGTAACGGTTCAGGAATGGACCACATCACAGTAACGGTTCAGGAATGGACCATCTCATACAGTACAATATTAGTTTTTCCGGGTATGGCATTCTTGGGGGCGAGGTCCACATCAGTTCAGTATCAGTTCTGCCGGGTATGGCATTCTGGGGGCGAGGCCCACATTGGTTTAGTATTAGTTCTGCTGGGTATGGCATTCTGGGGTCGAGGCCCACATCAGTTCAATATCAGTTCTGCCGGGTATGGCATTCTGGGGGCGAGGCCCACATTGGTTTAGTATTAGTTCTGCTGGGTATGGCATTCTGGGGTCGAGGCCCACATCAGTTCAATATCAGTTCTGTCGGGTATGGCATTCTGGGGGCGAGGCCCACATTGGTTTAGTATTAGTTCTGCCGGGTATGGCATTTTGGGGGCGAGGCCCACATTGGTTCAGTATTAGTTCTGCCGGGTATGGCATTCTGGGGGCGAGGCCCACATTGGTTCAATATCAGTCTTGCCGGGTATGGCAATCTGGGGGCGAGGCCCACATTATTATCAGTATCAGTCTTGCCGGGTATGGCACTCTGAGGGCGAGGCCCACGTTAATTCAGAATCGGTCTTGCCGAGTATGGCACTCTGAGGGCGAGGCCCATATTAGCATCAGTATCAGCATGGGGGCGAGGCCCATATCAGTATCAGTCTGGGGCGAGGCCCACGTCAGTATTAGTTGAGGGCGAGGCCCACATCAGTATCAGTCTGAGGCGAGGACCACATCAGTATCAGTTTTGGGGCGAGGCCCACATCAGTATCAGTTTTGGGGGCGAGGCTCACGTCATCATCAGTTTGAGGGCGAGGTCCCTATTGTCAGCGGTATTGGGATGCGTCCCAGGGTCGAGGTGCCCCCGTTGTCGGTTGTAGTTCCAGGATGCGTCCCAGGGTCGAGGTGCCCACTACATCATCATATTGAGGGCGAGGTCCCTATTGTCAGCGGTATTGGGTCGAGGTGCCCCGTTGTCGATTGTAGTTTCGGGATGCGTCCCAGGATCGAGGTGCCCACTACATCATCAGCTTGAGGGTGATGTCTCTATTGTCAGCGGTGTTGGGTCGAGGTGGCCAGGGTCGAGGTGCCCCCGTTATCGGTTGTAGTTCCGGGATGCGTCCCAGGGTCGAGGTGCCCATTACATCATCATATTGAGGGTGAGGTCCCTATTGTCAGGGGTATTGGGTCGAGGTGCCCAGGGTCGAGGTGCCCTCGTTGTCGGTTGTAGTTCCGGGATGCGTCCCAGGGTCGAGGTGCCCACTACATCATCATATTGAGGGTGAGGTCCCTATTGTTAGCGGTATTAGGTCGAGGTGCCCAGTGTCGAGGTGCCCCCGTTGTCGGTTGCAGTTCCGGGATGCGTCCCAGGGTCGATGGCCCATTGCATCATCATCACAGTTCACATTCGGTGGTTCGGGAACAAAGCCCAGAGGTCGAGGCGCCTCGCCACCATATATACTACATCATCAAATCGGTTCGAAGCAGCGGGCAAACCAGGTGGCAGCTGGCGAGCCAGGTAAGTGAAAATGCATTGCACGTACTTTGATAGGATTGTCATTGTCACACACTGCACAAGTCCCATCAAATTGGGGACGACAGTAGGCACTGCATTTTTGCATATAAGCCCGATGATGAGTCTCGTATGGAGACACTACCTCTTTAGTTGTGAAAGCCGCGGGAAACGGACGTTGGAAGGGTAAAGTTGGATATTAGCATTTTGTCAGATTTAACTCGCTTGTTTCGCTTCGGGTTCGCTTGTTGGACCTCTGTTTTTAAACACATCAAGCCCAATCCAAAATAATTAAAACATTTAAAAAACATGTCACAAATTAAAATAATATCATTCCTAATTAAATCACATGCCTAAATTAAATAAATCAAATTAAATCACCTTCCTAATTTAAATAAATCACATGCCTAAATTAAATAAATCTAAAAAATTCACCTTCATAATTAAATTAAATCATATCCCTAACTAAAAGAGAATAAATCAAATTAAATAAAATCACTTCCATAATTAAAAGATTTCCTTATTTCATACTAATTTATAAGATATCCCCTTTAAACACACAAATCCTAAACCTAACTCACCACTATATAAAGATAACTCACTGCCTCTCCTTCGCCCTCAGACTCTGACGGCAAAAACAAAAGAAATAAACCCTAGTTCTCTCTTAACAACGCAAGCCAACTCACCTCCATCATACACGGCGTCAACATCTTCTCTCCACTCGGCAACCCTAATTCACCAACTGCTCACGCCTCCAACAAAAGAACCTTCACCAGCCATTGGACGAAAACGGCCGACTAAACCAACTTATAGGCTACCCTCTCTCTCAACCTTCACAACTCACCGACTCACACTGCCACATAGCTCTCAATTCACGTAAGCCACTCCACGTCCCCTTGCCTTTACAAACCTCCACAGCCCTAAACACTCACGAAGCAGCCATAGTTCACAGCCCTCATTCTCACACAAAGCAACCCTCACAACCCTAACAAGCCCCTGCCTTCAAACTAGCCTCTGACCGACTAAACACCTTCATTACCCCATCACGACTAGCCCTTAACGCCACTACCTTTCACTCAGCAACACTCAAACAGCTCCTAGAATTGCCCTCACGCCTCTGCACTCAAAGCCGCACATTCTTTACGCCTTCAGCACCCATTTCACCGCTCAAAACGGCCACTGCTCTCGTGCCAAGACCCCACCAACAAACCGAATATTCTCTCTCAGCCGAACAGCCACCTAACACTCACGTTAAACCCTACGACCAGTGCACTGCCCTGTAGCCGAGAACTAAAAACGAAGACAAAATGGTGATCAGCAAGCCCATGCCATGAAACCAGCCTCAGACCCTCACGCATCACTACCCTCTTCCTTCACGCATCACTGCCCTCCACTCACTTACACCCAACCGATCAAAATACAAAAGCCATCAAGCCACGCAAGCAAACAAATGGACGCACATGGAGAAACAATTGTAGTGGGCAGTACATGAACAACCAAGTAGCGTGAACCCGAATAACAAAGTCAAAACCATGAAATAGTGACCAGAAAATACCTTGAAAATAGTGAGAAAAAAAACGGAGAAAACAGCGAGCGGAAATCGCGAGTAAAAAACAGACAAAACAGCAAAAACCCCGAACCGATGAAAACGGTGAAAACAGAGAAAACTGCGAACCTGTGAAACCAGTGAAAACAGTGGAAACATCGAACCCGAGAAAACAGCAAAAATAATGGACCAGTGAAAACAGCAGAACGATAGTCCTTCCAACACCGTGAAATGCACTCTCGAAAAGCGACTTAAAAGGTAAGACCTGAGGGCACCATTTGTTATAATTTATTTTGTTTGTCCCGGACACGGCGTGCTCGGTTGACATGGAATACGTCCGACCGGGTATGCGAGGTCCTACATTGAGAACGGCTAAATTTATTGGTCACATATTTATTCTGCATGTCTTAATTTAAGATATTCATGAGTTGTATGTTTACTGCTTTCCCGACAAATTTTTAAAGCATGCAAACTTAGATATAGGTCATATAGGAATTTAGATGTAGATTATTTTGCAAATGTATGTTGTGTAGACTTGGTTAAATTATTGCACAAATCCGTTCATTACAAGTGACATAAGTAAGGGACCATTCCAAACCCAACGGTTTGAGGTCTTCCCTTGCGAGGGGTGAGTGCAGCCTTAAATCATTTCCCAGTTCACACTGGGTGGCGACTCCATTTTATTTCTCCGGTTTAGTCCCCTGCGGGCTATTCCGTACTCCCAACTAGGCCGCGAGCCTAGAACAGTGTCGTCAAGTTCTGTGTCCTACACCAAATTAATAATCATACAAGGGCTTTGTTGTAATTTCATAAATATCTCTACCATTGGAGGATATTTTGGTAATGACAAAATATGCAATAATTGGTGTATTTGGTTTGTTTTAATTGGATTAATCAAGTGGTTAATCTTTGGATTAATCAAATGGTTAAAGTTTGTCTAAATTTGATTGAATTAAATCAAAGCATTTGACAAAGTTGATTAGTTACACCTAATATGCATATTTGACAAATTGGATTAGGCCAACCTAAAAGTTGATTAGAAATTTTATTAATTAAAAAATATATAAGCTTGATTATAAAAGGCATGCTTGAGTAATTTTTTGATTAAGGAAAAGCATAAAAAAATTAACCTAAAGAAAGTTTTTGTGAGGGAAGCTTTGGAATTTCTATATTTTCAACAAAAAGAAAAAGATTGGATCTTGAAATCAAGCGTGCTAGGTAAGTTTGATCTTCTTTAAAGCTATTTTTTTCATTAATGAGTTGTTATCATTGGTGAAACATATAGTGATGTATTATGTATTGAATACATAATAACATAGATTGAAGTTAAAAATAGGTTAATGAATTGTGTATGGATACTTTGGAAGCATAAACACAATATACTTGTGATTGGGTCAAATATGTTTATATTAGACATGGAACAAAAAATAAAAGTTTGGAACCCTAGATGAAAGCTTGTAGTTTATGACTACCATTTTAAAATTACTTGATAACATTTAAATGACCTAGAATTGTTAATGAGTCAATTCTTTATGAGATTCTTATTTGGTTTGTAATTTAAATTCAAAATATATCCATAAATTTATTTTGAATAAATTTATGTTTTATAAAATATTTAATATTTTGATATTTTTAAAATGTGTTGATGTTGGTTTTGATGTTAAAAATTAGATTTTGGGCATTTGAAATTTCTTGGAAAAGATTGGAAGTGATTTGGGTGGAAAACCAATTTTAGTTTGCTCCATGGACATTTATGCCTAATGTCTGATACCTTCAACTCTCAACAAGAGGAGGCTGATTGCGATTGGGGGTTGCTATAGTGCGCATGCTGAAACTTGTTTTTACTCATTTTTGAGCTTCTAGACTCCGATTCGTCCATGATTTTTCTTATAAACTCGTAATGGAATATAATATTCTATTTTATTATTTAAAAATATACACATGCTCTATATCTTTGGGTTTGACCCATTTCTACTGTGCGAGGCACCAACCTGATCTTAAGAGTTCTGTATCCGTCCCAAGACCTAGCACTACAATTATACATTATCATGTATGATACGCAAACAAAAACCAGCCTTCTCACTACCAAAATCCACTCCCAAATCAGGCCACCATTTGATTCATTTCACTGCATAATACACATCATCATCATCATTTTCGATATTATCCAACACCCTGTTCTTATCTCAATCATACCTATCATTAATTCATCACTTTACTTGTAGGGTTTTCTAATCATGCTCAACACCATCCATTTATCTTTCTTAATTAATAACCATCACATAACAATCCATAAACACCCACATCAAAATAAATAATTATCAAGTAAGATTTGTTACCTTTATCAACTTGATCCTTAGCTCAAACCCACACTCCTAATTTTTTTTTGAGTGCTTTGCCCTTGATTAAGCTTCCTTATGCCTTAATCAAACTTAGTTTCCCTTAGTCTCTTCTCCTTCTTCTCATGGTAGTGAAGAAAAGTTTCAAGCATTAGGTTGTTTCCCACTCTCGGCAGAAGATGAAATAAAAACATGTGACGAGGAACTCACTTGGATGAATAGGCTAAACAAACCCCACACAATGGATAGAACCCTAAGAATTACGAATTTGATTTTGTAGGAACAAAATCTTTCTAAGACCACAAAGAAGACTCATAAAGAATTTATCTTTGAGAACCCTTAAGATGATGCCTTGTTGTGTTCTGCTAGAACGGAGAAGCCACTAAGGTTACCACACCTTAGATAAGTCAGATTGCGTGAAATAAGGAGAATCCCTCCTTTAAGCAATTTTGGCCATAGCCGAACTTTAAAAATGAAGTAAATTTCGAAAATGGTGATTATTTTCATTAAGGAGGCAAGTTACAATATATAGTACAAGGCAAGTTATTAAAATACCCTTAAAAAAAAAACTTACCAAAGTCACAATAGTGGTTGGCAAGCTTACCAAAGTCAACAAAGTGGTTGGCAAGCATACTAAATTCATCAAAAGTGGTTGGCATCAATACAAATATTAAAAGCAAAAAGTTAACAAAGGTAAAAAAATCAACAAAGGTGGCAAACTTTTTTCCAAAATGACCAAATTATCCCATTTGCACAATAATCTCAAAATTTCGTGTGTCTCATGTAACAATGCCCAAATGTTATGTCTCAAGCCCATTAAGCCTTGTGTAACTCGAATACTTGGTGTTGGACTTGATTCAGCTGCATTTGTCAAAAGGGTACTTGACTTCATAATTGCTCGTGCGTTAATCTGGTATGACTTGGGTCAAGTGGAATAGGTTTGGAACCCCTCCGTTGAAGCCCTCATATGATGACAATGTGCCTCCGAGATGTCCGTCGTATTTGGCCATATAACTCTGAACTAATCCCTCTATTATTTCTCTGATCCTTTTGGCCTTCTGGTACTTGTAATGGCTCCATTATATTGTTGGCCATGTCATTTGATGCTCCATGTGTGGCTTGGATCATGTCATTCCCTCTCTCTTGAAAACGATTCGACCTCGAATCTGTACCTGCATCAAAGTAAGACAAATTAGAAACATTAAACGTTGCAGACACACCATACTCACCAAGAAGATCCAGCTTGTAAGCATTATCGTTGATCTGCTCTAAGACTTGAAATGGGCCATCTTCTCTCCGTTGCAACTTCGATCTCCGCTGTGCTAGGAATCTCTCCTTGCGCAAATGTAGCCATACCCAATCTCCGGGTTCAAATACAATGCACTTTCCCCTATCTTAGCATAAAAAGCATACTGTCCATTCTTCCGCTCAATGTGTGCATTAGCTTTCTCATGTATTAATTTCACCAAATCCTCAATCTTTTTACCAACCAAACTCCCTTTCTCATTAACATGCAAAGACAATAAAATAACACCTTGGTAATTCCGACGACCACTATATGTAAGGCGGCATAACCCATGAAATAAATCGTGTTCAAGTGTGTATGTTCTCGTGGATTACCTTTCGAACATTTGATAAATCGATTATAGTTATGATAAGAAATGTATTTTATGTTCGAATTCGCACTACATTTAGTATTTGGGCTATAACCTTTTCATACGACCTCCGATTTTTATGAATTTTATATATTCGGAAAGCTAAAACCGAGACCTAAAATGTAAGTGTTGAACAATTTCCTAAATTCGGAACCAAACAATGTCAACAATGCAGCTCAACAAAATTTAGATGAATAGTACACGATGACTAATCTAGAGAATTCTCAAAATTTCTGATTTTTTTCTTTTAATCATTAAATAAATCAGCCCCTAGTATAAATAGGGGACACTATTCATGTATCTCTAAAATTAGAAGAGAAGAAGAAACGTGAGGGGGAAAAAGGAAGAGAGAAAGAGAGAGGAACCATTTTCTACCAAATTTTAAGAGGAAATGAATGCAAACCAGGTCACAACAAGCTAAGAAAATGAATAGCAAGCTTAGAAGACTTGATTGGTGAAGGAAATCAAGTAGGTTGAGGTAAGAAAATTGTCCCAAAATTTGGATTCTGGAGTTTTGATGATATGATGCTATATTAGTGTTATTGGCATACTAGGGATTGCATCTAGATGAATAATGAACTAGGAAATTGATTGTATTAAGAAATGTTCAAATTTATGGAAATCCTGGATGTTGAGCTAAACTAAGGCTTATGAGATTAAATGTTTATCTTGATGATAATATGTTGATATAACATGTATGAGTGTTGGAATTTAAAAAAGTGTTTGTGTGAAGGTTATAGAGTGGGGGTGTTGGTATGTATTTTGGAATTTGGAAATAGAGAGTTGAAGGTTGGCCTGTAATCAGGCTAGCGTCGCGACATGCATGTGATAGTGTCACGAAGCCGAGTTTGGAGATGCCCTCTGTTTAGCGTCTGATTATGTGAGCGTGATGAGCGGAAAATATATCAATATTTACCGCCCCTTTAACTTAATATTTTGTTTAGTTTCTCGGGTTTGATGAACGTTTTGATATGTTTTATTTTATTTTGCAGAAAAAATAATATCGGGACTCAATGAAATCATTTAGAACGAAATGTGGATCAAATAAGGGCAATTATTGGACTTGATATATTAATTTTGGAGATTGGAAACTTGAAAGGGCGTTTTTGACGAAGTGCAGTTTTGGAAATTCCAGTTTTGCACATCTGTCGTATTTTGGGCATAACTGTTTACTCAGATATCGGATTGAGCTGATTCAAGTTCCATATTAAAGACGACTCAAAGATCTACAACTTTTAAAGAGAACATAGTTTCAAATTCTGATGATTTCATGACCGAAATCGATGAACCATCCAGAAGTGTGTGGAGTGTAATTATTAAAAGTCATTATCAATCATTTTCAAAGCAAAATATTAATTAATAAATAATTAATAAAAATTATCAAATCACCACCAAACAAGATAAGAAATTAGTGGAGCAATTATGGATTTGGTGGAGTAATTAGTGGAGAAATTAATAATGGATTTGGTGGAGAAATTGATTGATGATTTGATGGTGGCAAAATTTTGCCTATAAATATCAAGCCATTTCATTTGTAAAATTCATACTTTCTTCTTTGAAATCCTTAATGAAAAAATAAAAAGATTGTATCTAGTTTGTTTATTTTTAGTTTTCAGTAATTAATTTCAATTTCGCACTTTCTTTTCTTTACTTTTTCAGTTTTACTTTCCGTAATTTACTTTTACGCATAATACTTTCCTTTCTTTACTTTTTCAGTTTTTATTTTTCAACCATGAGGAGGTAACTTCCCTCTGCCGAGGTGAAAGGTAATTCTTTTACTGTTACTATCTTAGATTAATCTCCCTTAGACACAACATATTCACTATTCTAAAATTTGAATTAAAAAGGAATACCGCTATATTGGTCGGTGGGCTATTTAATTTAAATTGTTAAACCTGACAAAGCAAGGATACCGCCAGATTGGTCGGTTGGTAATTTAATTTTGGTTCCGCCTTTATGGCTGGTTATTTCTTTATCGCCTACATGGCAGGTTCATGGACAAATTTTACCGCCTTTATGGCTGGTCGGACTTAACTTGACTTAATCAGGGTACCGCCTATATGGTCGGTTGGTTTTAATCTCACAAGTGATTATGTTATACTAAGGGAGATATCTAAGTTAGTAATTAGTAAAAGTAATTCCTTTTATCTTGGCAGTTTATTTTCATTTACTTTCCCGCTTTTACTTTCTCGCAGTTACTTTTTAGCATTTTTATTTTATGTCTTTTAAGTTTTCATTAGCCATAGCTATGTATTGTAACTAAGTTAGTATCTAGGGTTGTGATGAATTTCAATATAACCGGTTTATAAGGGGTTAGATTATAGGTTGGGTAATTTAAAGATTTATTTATTGAGTCTTAATCTTAATGCTTTTTATTAACTGGCCATTAATAAAATTGATTAGGTAAACTTAAAATGAACTAGACATAGGGATTTTAAGTTTAAGACCTTAGACTCAATAACCCACGATCTTCCTTGAGGATAGATAACCCTTTTAATAGATTTCCTTACAGGATAGGAATATACCTGTTGGGCGGGGGTAGCCATAATTGGAACTTAATCTTAATGAATCTAGGTAATTTGGTTGACATAGACATATGGTTCAATTGGATTATACTAGGTATTTGAAATTGACCATCGGAAGAGGCTTTTACATAAATTAGTGTTCCAGGTTAATAAATCAATATATTACCCAACTTTAAGATAACCACATCATCTTCTAAATAATATTGGAATTAATCACAACCCTGGATAGTTTTTTAAATTTGGATTTTCTCAACCTACTCTTAAGCAATTTTATTTACTTGTTTTAAATTTAGAATCATCGTCATTTCAAATCAATCAATCAAACAACCTGTTAGATACTGGTAATCAGTTGGCCCCATAAATTAATAACAAAAGGTTTTAAGTCCTCGTGGGATCGATACTTTTTATACTACTTGAACGATACGTGCGCTTGCGTTATACGTGTGTGATTACGCCGCCGTCAAGTTTTTGGCGCCGTTGCCGGGGACTTATTTATCTTTTACTATTAGTTTAGGGGTTAGATTTGTTACTTGTACTTATTTTTCTTTTTACTTATTGTTTTTGTTTTCTTGTGTTTCAGGTTCTCAGACATTTAATGAGACGAGCCAGAAGCTTTGAAATCCATCCGCTGGACCCTGAGATTGAAAGAACCATCAGACAGTTGAGAAGGGAAAGGCGAGAAGGCCAAGAAGCAATTGTTAACATGGAACCTGAACCTTTGGAGGTTGCACCACCAATTCCCATTCGAGACAGAACCATTCCAGTGGTAGATGGCCTCATTTCCTGTATTGTACTTCCTCCCTTACCAGCAAATACAGGTGACATCAAAACTTGCATTCAGATGATTCAGCAGTCAGTTCAGTTTGAGGGGAATGCAACTGAAGATCCTAATGCCCACATCAGCAACTTCCTGGAAGTTTGTGGCACTTTTAATTACAACCGAGCATCAGAAGAAGCAATGAGACTGCGAGTTTTTCCATACTCCTTGAAAGACAGAGCAAAGGCCTGGTTACATTCACTATCAGCTGGTTCCATCACAACATGGAACACTCTAGCCACCAAATTCCTTGCAAAATACTTTCCACCAGCCAGAACTGCAAAGTTGAGGAATGACATCACATCCTTTGTGCAGCAAGATTCAGAATCTCTATACGAAGCTTGGGAAAGATACAAAGATCTGCTCCGGAAATGTCCTCACCATGAGATTCCAAAATGGCTTCAAGTCCAAACTTTCTATAATGGACTTTCTGGATTGATGAGAACCACTATTGATGCTGCTGCTGGAGGAGCTTTGATGTCAAAAAGAGAAGATCAAGCCTGGGACCAATCGAAGAGATGGCCAATAACAATTCCTTGTGGCCAACAGAAAGGAGCTTGATTCAAAGAATTGCAGGAATTTATGAAGTTGGAGCCAACACAACAGTTAGTGCCAAACTGGACCAGATATGCAAATTCTTGGAGACTCTCAACACTCAAAGCAATATTGGAGCAACAAGTTCAACATATGGAGGAGCACCAGAGCCAACTCAACCTGAAGAAACGGTGAATTATGTCAACAATTTCAACAGACAGGGAAACAATCCATATTCCAACACCTACAACCCAGGGTGGAGGAATCATCCCAATTTTTCATGGAGCAACAATTCTGGACAAAGGAACAATCCACCACCAGGATTTCAGCAACAGAACAATCCACCACCTGTATTCCAGCAACATAACAAAGGCCAGGAGCATGAAAATGAACCAGTAATGGCAGAAGTGCTGGCTCAGTTAAAAAAATACGATGCTATGATTCAGAACCAATCAGCTTCTATCAAAGCACTGGAAAATCAGATTGGAGAACTGGCCAATGCTCAGAGTTACAGACCACCAGGAAATCTTCCCAGCAACACAGAACCGAATCCAAGGAACCGAGGGAAGGAGCAATGTCAAGCCATCACCTTGAAAAGTGGTACTGAAATCAACAAAGATGTTGGAATCAAGGCAACCATTGAAGATGTTCCAAAAGAAGCAGAGCAACAGATGGAGGAAAAAGAAGCAAAGGAAAAAGAACAGATTACTCCACCTCCACCTTTTCCTCAGCGTCTTCAGAAAAACAAACTGGACAAGCAGTTTGCTCGATTCCTGGAAGTATTCAAAAAGCTGCACATCAACATCCCATTTGCAGAAGCCTTGGAACAAATGCCCAGCTATGTCAAATTCATGAAAGATATTCTTTCACGAAAACGAAGATTGGGAGATTACGAGACGGTAGCATTGACGGAAGAATGCAGTGCCATCATTCAGAGGAAACTACCCCAGAAGTTGAAAGATCCTGGCAGTTTCACAGTCCCGTGCACCATTGGAGAACATTACATCGGTAAGGCTTTATGTGATTTAGGTACTAGTGTTAACTTGATGCCTTTTTCTATTTACAGGAAACTACAGATTGGAGAAGCAGCCTACCCCTCTGTCTCTTTGCAACTTGCCGATCGGACGCTCGCATTTCCAAGAGGAGTGGTTGAAGATGTGTTGTTGAAAGTTGAAAAACTCATTCTCCCAGCTGATTTCATTATACTTGACATGGAAGAAGACAAGATGTTCCTATCATTCTTGGGAGACCATTCTTGGCTACAGGGAGAGACTGTGATTGACGTACAAAAATGAGAACTAACCATGAAAGTTCAGGACCAAGAAGTTACTTTCAATGTTTTCAAAGCCATGAAATTCCCGAGCGATGAAAATGAAGAAGAATGTTTCAGAATTGATGTTGTTGATAGTATCATTCAAGATACTGATACAATTCCCACAGACAAACTTGAAGCTTGCATCACCAACATGTCTAAAAGTGAGCTTGATGCTGAAATTATGGAATGTATCAACTATCTTGACAAACCGTTTCGTTTCAAAGTGACACAACCAATTGAAAGTTTGGAACTTCCAAAGACAGACCGGATCAAACCCTCGATTGAAGAACCACCACAGCTGGAGCTGAAGTTACTCCTGAGCCATCTCAGGTATGCATTTCTTGGAAACTCTTCTGAATTACCTGTTATAATTTCTTCGTTGCTAACATTGGAACATGAAGAAAAGTTGCTGAGAGTATTGCGATAGCACAAGAAAGCCATTGGTTGGACTATAGCAGACATTCGAGGCATTAGTCCATCATTTTGCATGCACAAAATCTTGATGAACGATGAGTACAAACCCACTGTGGAGCATCAACGGAGACTCAATCCAATCATGAAGGAAGTCGTGAAGAAAGAAATCATCAAATGGTTGGATGCTGGCATCATTTATCCCATTTCAGACAGCAGTTGGGTGAGTCCAATGCAATGTGTGCCGAAGAAAGGAGGAATTACTGTGATCACCAATGAAAAGAACGAGTTAATTCCGACAAGAACGGTGATTGGATGGAGAGTATGCATGGACTACCGTAAGCTGAACAAAGCCACCAGAAAGGACCATTTTCCGCTGCCATTCATTGACCAGATGTTAGACAGATTGGCGGGACATGAGTTCTATTGCTTTTTGGATGGATATTCAGGATACAATCAGATTTCCATTGCACCAGAGGATCAGGAGAAAACCACATTTACATGTCCTTATGGTACTTTTGCTTTCCGCAGGATGCCATTTGGACTATGTAATGCCCCTGCCACATTTCAGCGTTGCATGATGGCCATCTTCTCAGATATGTTGGAGCAGATTATGGAGGTTTTCATGGATAACTTTTCTGTATTTGGAGATTCATTTGATCATTGTTTGCAAAATCTTGAACATGTATTACAAAGGTGTGAAGACACGAACTTGGTACTCACTGGGAGAAATGCCACATTATGGTACATGAAGGCATTGTTCTTGGACACCGGATCTCACAAAAGGGAATCGAGGTAGACAAAGCAAAGATCAAGACAATTGAAAAACTACCTCCTCCAACATCTGTCAAAGGCATTCGGAGTTTTCTTGGACATGCAGGTTTTTACAGGAGATTTATCAAAGACTTTTCCAAAATTGCAAAACCTCTTTGCAACCTTTTGGAAAAGGATGTGCCTTTCAACTTCACCAAAGAATGTCAGGAAGCCTTCGAGATCTTGAAACAGAAGCTGGTTTCTGCCCCCATAATTGTAACAACAGACTGGACCCTTCCATTTGAAGTAATGTGTGATGCTAGTGATTTTGCTGTAGGTACAGTTTTGGGACAACGCAAAGCAAAGATTTTCCACACCATATACTACTCCAGCAGAACTCTAAATGAAGCTCAACTCAACTACACAACCACTGAAAAGGAGTTGCTTGCAGTTGTGTTCGTTTTTGACAAATTCCGTTCTTATCTGTTGGGCCCCAAGGTGGTAGTCTACACAGATCATTCAGCAATCAAATATCTGATCGCGAAGAAAGATGCCAAACCCAGATTGATCCGTTGGTACTTCTTCTGCAAGAATTTGACGTGGAGATTCGAGACAGGAAAGGAACAGAGAACCAGGTGGCAGATCACTTATCGAGGATCGAGAATGGAGAAACACAGCTGGCAAAGAACTGTCAATCAAAGAAACTTTTCCAGATGAACAGCTGTTTGCCATGAAACAACAAGATACCCCTTGGTATGCTGACTATGTCAACTACATTGTGTCAGGAAAATGGCCGTTGGAATGGACAACTCAACAACGGAAGAAATTCTTCAAAGAAGTCAAACATTATATCTGGGATGAGCCATACCTGTTCAAACGGTGTGCTGATCATTATTGAGACGGTGTGTTCAACAGGAGGAGGTCAACAGTGTTTTGTAGCACTGTCATTCATCACCATATGGCGGACACTTCAGCGGAAACAAAACTGCAGCAAAAGTCCTTCAATCAGGTTTGTTCTGGCCTACACTTTTTAAAGATGATTATCTTTTTGCTTTTCAATGTGACAGGTGCCAGAGAATGGGGAATATTTCAAGAAGAAACGAATGACCATTGCAAAACATTCTGGAAGTTGAGATATTTGATGTGTGGGGTATTGATTTCATGGGACCCTTTGTTCCATCATTTGGAAACCTGTACATCTTGGTTGCTGTAGATTATGTCTCCAAATGGGTAAGCAATTGCACTGCCATCCAATGATTCAAAAGTGGTGATCAAATTCCTGAAAAAGAACATTTTCACTCGGTTTGGAACACCTCGAGCAATCATCAGCGATGGTGGCTCTCATTTCTGCAACAAATACTTTGATGCACTTCTATCCAAATACGGAGTTACTCACAAGGTTGCCACAACCTACCATCCACAGTCAAATGGACAGGTTGAAGTTTCAAACAGAGATCAAAAGAATCTTGGAAAGAACCGTTGGTTCGACAAGGAGGGACTGGTCTACAAAACTGGACGATGCATTATGGGCCTACCGTACAACTTACAAGACACCCATTGGTATGTCACCATATCGATTGGTGTTTGGGAAAGCATGCCATCTGCCAGTTGAGCTTGAACACAAGGCGTACTGGGCACTGAAGAAGTTGAATTTTGATCCACAAGCTGCAGGAGAGAAAAGACTTCACCAACTCAATGAATTGGAGGAATTTCGCTTACAGGCTTATGAGAATGCCAGACTGTACAAAGAAAAGACCAAGAGATGGCATGACCGAAAAATAGTGCACAGACAGTTGGAACCAAGGCAACATGTGTTGTTGTACAACTCGAGGTTGAAACTTTTCCCTGGAAAGTTGAAATCAATGTGGTCAGGTCCATTTGTGATCACTCAGGTTTTACCACATGGAGCTGTTGAGTTACTGGATCCCAATACCAACAACACATTCAAAGTTAACAGTCAGCGGGTTAAGCATTATTGGGGAGAACCGTTGGAGCGTCAAAAAGAAACTGTCACACTTTCAGATCCAGCCAGCCTAAATGTTCGAAAAGTCACGTCTAGCTGACGACTTTAAACTTAGCGCTCGCAGGGAGGCAACCCATGCAATTTGTGTATATATTATGATTTTGTGTGATTTAATTTTGTGTGTTTAGTTTTTGCAGATTAAGATGGAAGAAGCTCTCGTAAATCTTCACAAGCAATTTCCTTCTCTCCCTCAAAAATCTCTGATGAAAGTTTACAAAGCTCGCTTGGAACGGATGAGACTATTGATGAACAAAGGTATTCCTTCTGATATTTGTTGGGTAATCGAAACACGAATTCGTTTAGCAGGTGAGTATTCTGAGTCTTGTAATTCTTATTTACCTGGATTTGGAAGAAGCACCTATGCAAAGAAACGTAGAGCTAAGCAAATGGGTGTTTTTGTTTCAAATGTGCACGTTGGAATTGTAATACTCGTTGTCGTTCTTGTTCTTTAGGAATGGTGTCTGATAATCGAGAAGACAAAATTAAATTCATTAGGGATGGCTTGAGTAAGGAGTCTTTAGATGATCTATCTTCGACTCTTGAGACGCAACCTAGTGGATATGTTCATATAGCCATTCGCCAATTACATACACAATTTCTAAAAGAAAGACAACAGTTAAGTCTTGGGAATCTGATTCAAAAAGACCCTGTTTGCCAATTTATAAGAAAATTGGATGGGAAGCTTGTCCCTGACGCATAGATACCATTGTTGGTTTCTAATATAGGTCCCAAGATCATGAAATCAAGCAAGAAACGCATGAATACTTCAAGGAGTAAGGCGGAATACATACTCACATTGAATGGTTTTGATGAAATGAAGAACACAAGCCTTCAAGCTCCCTCAAAAACGCACGGCAGTAGCTCCTCCTTGCTTTGGACTGCTCGGTTTTGGTGGTGGTTGTCTCCTCCATGACCGGCCATTGATGACTCCATGGAAGCTCCAAGCTTCAAGCTTTCCATGCTCATGGAAACACTTCCCTATCACCTTGTATTAACACATGGTGTGTGCTACACCACCTTATCTTCTTCATTTTGATGGATCAAACCAAAAGAAATGATGAAGAAATCGGTCTCCAAAACCGAATGAGAGAGAGAGGATTTTCATGTTAACAAAAAACCCTAAAAAAAAACGTGAATGTTAAGGAGAGAGAGAAAGTATAAATGCTTTTTTTTTTTATATATTTCCAAAATTTAATAAAAGCATTTACCACATTTTACTTTCAAAAAGCAAAGTCAAAAAGGTCAAAAGCAAAAGCAATAATGCTTTTCCATCACCTATCACTATTTACATCGAGTCACTTTAATAAAGTGACTACATGTCAAATCACATCACTCAAAGTGACAAGTGATTTGACGATTGATGCGACTAGTGATTTGACGCTTGATGTGACTTGCGCGCCGCGCTCGAATTCGAAATGCGAATGCGCTCGCAATCACACTCGGGCTCGGGTTCGCTAATTCTGAATTAACGAATTTCCGTCGCGTCGTAATTAAATGATTACGCCTAGCGAAATCACTATTCACGTCGCTAACGAATTAATTCTAAATTAATTCGTTCGCCGAATTAAAATACAATTTCAATTCCGCGTCGAAATCCAATTTCGTATAATATATCGAATATATTATTTTATCGATTAATTCCAAATTAATTGTTCTCTCTCTCTTTAATCAATATTTTATCGTAGATAAAATATCTCCGTAATTAATCCCAGATTAATTTTCTCTCTCATCGAATTAATCCCAGATTAATTCTTTTTCTCTCTTCTAATTAATCCCAGATTAATTTAGTGCGAGTCATACATCATCGGTGAATCTTTGGGAAGCGACCCATGAGATCCCCGGATATGTTGGTAGTAAATACGGTCGTCGGACTATCCGAACACGTAAGTACCTCGTACTACGTTTATACCGATTTACAAGACAATGTTGGCTTCTAGCAAAGCGCCATGCCTACCCAATTCTCCGAAAATATCCTTACAGGAATATATGATCTATATCAAGCGTAGTATACCGTAGTATTACGTATTTCTGTCCAGTATCGGATGATCACGTGCTAGGCCTGGGGCTGGAATTGTGTCTGCCCCGTACGAAGCATATATCAGATGTCTGGTAACTAGTCTCTATAATTGGATAAACATGACCTAGTCATAATATCCCGATAGCTCGAGCATTTAAGAGAACGAGTTCCGTATCCTACGTGACCGTCATCTCCACTATGACTGGAGTGATACTTCCGTCTTGACATCACACCCAACACACTACGATTCTCAATATACCCAGAATTGGCGTACACAGAACCGGTTAAAGCCCTAGACGACATTAACTAAAGTATATCGATTATCGTAAGTATTAGCGGTGCAAGTCTCAGGTTAAGACCAAATACACCTAACCTGATTGCAGACTCCCATAGACACATAGTCATACTGCCAATGGGATTCCGCGGGGGTCTATCCAGAGCGAAGCTGTTTCCAGTACCATCGGTGAAACACAACCTCCTATTACACTCGCATGAGTATCCTATACCCAAATATATGAGAACTATGCTGTTGTGCCCTCACAAACGCGCACAAGTGTAATACTAGTCTTTTACGTATTTATCGATGTCCAATCTCGATAATACTCTGACTAGGGATATTTAACGATTTATCCTTCGTGGACTGATACTGTCTCATATCATTCTCAGTCCAGGAACAAATCATAGGGACCTCTCATCATTTATACATCTAGGTGATCTAATCACAAATGATAAGAGTGCAATCTCCTTTATTACATAGTTAATTTGCACAAAAACACCGTGATCTGTACAAATAGTGACGCTATGGGTCATAATTGTCCAACATAGATGTCAATCAAGCCGTTACTTTTCTTGTACATATTATATCTCTTTGTCTTTTTCTAATAATTCTGATTTGTTTTGTTGTTTTCTTTTATTTTCTCCGACAGGATCTAGATTTTTTTACTATCACGATTTATTTTACTATTTTGATACTAGTCGTCCTCTGGAAGATACTTGTGCTATTTTTTACTCACCCTTTTCAGGTACTATAAATTCAGCTCGTCAATGCACTTTTGAAGGCATCCTGATTTTAGAAAGAAATACATAAAAACATGGAAGCCACTTCAAGAAGACGAGTTGAAAACATTTGTGTGTTTTGCGGTAGTAGTGTTGGTACTAAGCCACAATACATAGAAGCAGCAGCACATGAATTGGGTCGAGTCTTAGCTACAAGGAATATGCACTTAATATATGGCGGGGGCAATCTTGGACTAATGGGGAGTTTCAAAGGCCTTTCAGGAAGGAGGCAGTCATGTCTTGGGAATCATCCCAAAAACCTTGGCAGAGGCAAATCTTATTGGATCATCAAACGGAGAGGAACTGATCGTGCCAGGTATGTCTGAACGACTGGTAGAAATGATTAACCGTGCTGATGCTTTTATCGCTTTGCCAGGTGGCTGGGGTACATTGGAGGAAATATTTATAGTATTATCTTGGGCGAACCTGAACATACACCAGAAACCGCTTGGACTGCTCAACGTTGATGGATTTATGATTTTCTTTTGTGTTTCTTGATGATGCTCGGAGAAATGGGTTCGTGTCAAAACCTTTGAAAGAACTCCTCTTTACTGCCAGAACTGCTCCGGATCTAATAGACCAACTCATAGCCTATGAACCTCAAGTTACCCTATCATTTCAAAGATAAATTGGTCCGAGGACGATCATGGTAAGAGGCGTCGGATTAATCTAGATCTTAACCTTTAATTTCCTGTAGATTTCAGCTAACCAGGTACGACCTTCTTAACTCTCCTTTTACTATTTAAGACATTGGGGACAATGTCTCATTTAGGTTTGGGGGAGGGAATTAGTTGATTAGTACCTTTTTTTTTTAGTTTGTGTGTTGATTTATTTTTAGTCCAAAATTTTTGAAAAAAAAATACAAAAAAATTGAAAAATTTTCAAAAACTACAAAAAATTTGTTTTTTTATTTTGACTAAAAAGTGTGAAATTGGTAAAGATAGCTGAGTAAGGAGTTTCCACTCCTGAGACGTATTTCAAACCTATTTCGAAACAAGTTAATTTTGTTTATTCCTTTTGAATTATTTAATTTGTAGATTCTCCATAAAACTGACTAAAATGGATCTTCATATGCTTAGTTGGCAGGTATTATCAACATGCATAGTAACATACGGACATGAGCTGTAACTGACAGGATTGTAATATTCAGTGCTATAGTTTAATTGGAGGAAGCATCTCAAAAAGTGATGGAGTAAAAAAAAAAATAAAGCATCTAAGATCCGGGTTATTAAGTCTGTAAGGGTGTTTTAACACCTAGTGCCCTAAAGCCAACTGGTTTGGGAGTCACTGGCCCAAAGCTCGCTACATGGATCAAGGATGTTGCAAAAATATTTATATCTAATGTCTGGGTAATTAAGTCCGTAGGGGTGTCTTAACACCTGGTGCCCTAAAGCCAACTGGTTTGGGAGCCACCGACCCAAAGCTCGCTACAATAGACAGAAGTTATTGTATATAAATAAAAAATAGAGAAAAAAGAAAGAAAAAATGAGAAAAAAAAAAAATTTTACTCCATTACTATAAAAAGGTGTGAAATCTAATAGAACCTTAGGACAAAAATATTATTCTCTTATCAATTGCACTTGTGACTGTTGTGGGCAAAAATGAGTTGATTGATTGATAATATTTTGCTGGCTGTGTATATGGAGAATGGTAAATATAATCGGAGAATTTACTTATTCGGTAGTTTAGAAAGAAACAAAACAACTAGTAACTTGGAGTAGAAGTTTCACTTGATTAGTCATTAACTTCTTTATTCTCTTTTCTCTTGTCTTTTTGCTTTTGTGTGCATTAGTTTTAACTAACTTTTTACTTTTGTAAAACGTTTGTGGATATCGTTGCTGTAAACCCTCACGAGACTACAACTCGTCCACTATGGACACCTAGGGGTTTAAAGGCTTGTTGCATACGCTAAATGCAACCGTGATCCCTAAGAAAGTGGCTTAGTTTATTATATTTAATTTTATTGTTGTTTTGCTCGAGGACTAGCAAAATGTTAGGTTGGGGGTGTGATGAGCGGAAAATATATCAATATTTACCGCCCTTTTACTTAATATTTTGTTTAGTTTCTCGGGTTTGATGAACGTTTTGATATGTTTTATTTTATTTTGCAGATAAAATAATATCAGGACTCAATGAAATCATTTAGGACGAAATGTGGATCAAATAAGGGCAATTATTGGACTTGATATATTAATTTTGGAGATTGGAAACTTGAAAGGGCGTTTTTGACGAAGTGCAGTTTTGGAAATTCCAGTTTTGCGTATCTGTCGTATTTTGAGCATAACTACTTTTACTCCGATATCGGATTGAGCTGATTCAAGTTCCAGATTAAAGAAGACTCAAAGATCTACAACTTTGAAAGAGAACATATTTTCAAATCTGATGATTTCATGACCGAAATTGATGAACCATCCAGAAGTGTGTGGAGTGTAATTATTAAAAGTCATTATCAATCATTTTCAAAGCAAAATATTAATTAATAAATAATTAATAAAAATTATCAAATCACCACCAAACAAGATAAGAAATTAGTGGAGCAATTATGGATTTGGTGGAGTAATTAGTGGAGAAATAATAATGGATTTGGTGGAGAAATTGATTGATGATTTGATGGTGGCAAAATTTTGCCTATAAATACCAAGCCATTTCATTTGTAAAATTCATACTTTCTTCTTTGAAATCCTTAATGAAAAAATAAAAAGATTGTATCTAGTTTGTTTATTTTTAGTTTTCAGTAATTAATTTTCAATTCGCACTTTCTTTTCTTTACTTTTCAGTTTTACTTTCCGTAATTTACTTTTACGCATAACACTTCCTTTCTTTACTTTTCAGTTTTTATTTTTCAACCATGAGGAGGTAACTTCCTCTGCCGAGGTGAAAGGTAATTCTTTTACTGTTACTATCTTAGATTAATCTCCCTTAGACACAACATATTCACTATTCTAAAATTTGACTTAAAAAGGAATACCGCTATATTGGTCGGTGGGCTATTTAATTTAAACTGTTAAACCTGACGCAAGCAAGGATACCGCCAGATTGGTCGGTTGGTAATTTAATTTTGGTTCCGCCTTTATGGCTGGTTATTTCTTTATCGCCTACATGGCAGGTTCATGGACAAATTTTACCGCCTTTATGGCTGGTCGGACTTAACTTGACTTAATCAGGGTACCGCCTATATGGTCGGTTGGTTTTAATCTCACAAGTGATTATGTTATACTAAGGGAGATATCTAAGTTAGTAATTAGTAAAAGTAATTCATTATCTTGGCAGTTTATTTTCATTTACTTTCCCGCTTTTACTTTCTCGCAGTTACTTTTTAGCATTTTTATTTTATGTCTTTTAAGTTTTCATTAGCCATAGCTATGTATTGTAACTAAGTTAGTATCTAGGGTTGTGATGAATTTCAATATAACCGGTTTATAAGGGGTTAGATTATAGGTTGGGTAATTTAAAGATTTATTTATTGAGTCTTAATCTTAATGCTTTTTATTAACTGGCCATTAATAAAATGATTAGGTAAACTTAAAATGAACTAGACATAGGGATTTAAGTTTAAGACCTTAGACTCAATAACCCACGATCTTCCTGAGGATAGATAACCCTTTAATAGATTTCCTTACAGGATATAGAGAATATACCTGTCGGGCGGGGGTAGCCATAATTGGAACTTAATCTTAATGAATCTAGGTAATTTGGTTGACATAGACATATGGTTCAATTGGATTATACTAGGTATTTGAAATTGACAATCGGAAGAGGCTTTTACATAAATTAGTGTTCCAGGTTAATAAATCAATATATTACCCAACTTTAAGATAACCACTTCATCTTCTAAATAATATTGGAATTAATCACAACCCTGGATAGTTTTTATAAATTGGATTTTTCTCAACCTACTTTTAAGCAATTATTTACTTGTTTTAAATTTAGAATCATCGTCATTTCAAATCAATCAATCAAACAACCTGTTAGATACTGGTAATCAGTTGGCCCCATAAATTAATAACAAAAAGATTTTAAGTCGTCGTGGGATCGATACTTTTTATACTACTTGAACGATACGTGCGCTTGCGTTATACGTGTGTGATTACGCCGGTCAGAGCGTCGGGATGCTCAACACTCAGATTCGCGACGCATAACAATCATATGCTCTCTGCCTCAAGTCTGACCAAGTGAGAGTCATGACGAGCAACATCTGACATCGCGACATGTACCTCTTTTCCAAAAACAGATTTAGCCTATTTCAATTGCATCCTAGAATGTTAGAAGACGTCATAAGGGTTTAGTATCAGTGTACATACACGTATTATGGCATGTCACAAACACAATACGTCATATAGTGATAATAGTTCCGAAACATGTTCACGGCTTATGTACTAATTAAGTTCATCAAATATAGATTATCGGCAGAAATTACAAATCTTTCTTGACAAAGTGGAGCAGTGCCAGCCAGATTCCAAATCAGTGAGTGGACCTTTCTTTTCAAATTGATATTACTTATTTGTTTTTGATTCAAGACTTACTTTTAAGCATATTAGGGCGTTAGTCAAATTGATTTCAGTTATTTTATGAATGAGTATGTTTCAGAAAACTTGGATTTTAAAAGCATGATTTTAGTGATTTTTGGAGGCATGAGGGAAGAACCCACTTCAGATGTGACTTATGAAATTGACGGTTATTGGAATTGATGAATATAACATGTGCACATGTAGATCAGAACTAGGGGGATGGCGATATGTAACGCCCCTAGATCCTAGATTTCAAGGCTAGGGGGACGGCGATACGTAATGCCCCTTGACTCTAGATTCAGGGTCATGATGATACCATGAATCAACATTCTGGCTCTAATTCAGTGGCTTGGGGGATGGCGATACGTAACGCCCCAAGACCAGTAGATAGGTGTATGAAGGGACGGCGATACGTAACGCCCTATGCGTCAGGTTTTCTATAAATTTTCTAGGCGTATGAGGGGATAGCGATATGTAACGCCCCCATATGTTAGGTTTTCTACAGATTCCCAGAGACATGATTTTCAGAAAAGATAGTTTTATGAAAGAGTTTTCAAGAGAAATATGTTTATGAGAATCTCATAGTTTTACAGACAGAAAGGATTTCCAGAAGAGTTTTCACAAAAAGAGATGTGTTTTCAGACAAGAAAGAGTTTTCAGAAAATATCAGTTTTCTTGAGATCAATTTGATTTCAGAAAAATGAATGTTTCATAAAAGCATTTTAGTTTCATTTTTAAATTGTCCACTCACTAGGTCATTCAAACGATCTAACCCTCCCACTCCCAGTGTTTCTGTTTTGCAGGTTTACCCGGAGGACGAGCCCAAGAGGATGGATACTGATAGCAGTCAATAGGGTGTTTGAGACCACCAGGTCGAGTTCAGAGGCTTAGCACAGTCAGTGTCAAAGTAAAGTGGCATGTATACATTAGTGTTGTATAATTCATCATAATGTGTTAAAAGTGTCCATTAAAAAACTGTAAGGAGAAGTCTATTTGAGTACACAATTATGAGTAAGAAAAGCATTTTATGTTGCTCAGTTGGGCTATGGTCCAGGTGCATGTCTTTGCATTTAGATGGTTTAGTAGTGATTAATATAGTCAGGAAGTCAGAGGCTCAAGGGGATAGGTCAGCCTATTATCTGCTGGTAGCATCTCCGAGAGAGGGATGATAGAGATTCATCGAGACTGTGGAAGATAGTAAGAGAGTCTAGTATAACACATGGCGTAAGTAAGCTCGCCTAAGTCTGCAGCACCAACAGAAGTCCATAGCCTAGACCAGTTATATTAGTAACCTATATTACCCTAGAAAAAAATCTAGTAAATGAGAAATCTTGAAAACGCAGGAAACGATTAAGAAGTCCAGTAAAGGTCGTGACATAGACTACACATCTCGAAGATTAAACCCAAGCCATAGTAAGGACCATATGACTTTCAATAGTGCATACTGTTGGGTTTTCTAGGTCAAACCAAGATCAAATTAAGCAATGAAACATGTGAATACAACAAAGTAAGATGGTGGAAACACTCACTTTGATCAGATTTTGGATGCGTCAAACACAAAAATTCAGCTCCTCCAACTTTCGGCCAAGCTCTTGATTTGTGCTCCAAGCTCCTCTTTGAATGTTGAATCAATGCTCCAAGCTTTGATCTTTGATTCCAAGCTCAAAGATAAGTTTCCCTATCACCTTTGAATGACTCATTGTGTGTGCTAGCACTTGTGATTTTTGAATCAAAAATTCAAAAGAGATGAACCCTAGGTTCACGCCCAAAATGGAGAGAAAAAGGGAGAAGGCCATTCGACCATGGTGAGGAAAGAGAGAGAGTAATTGTGTGTTGTGTATTTGATTTCCAAAAAAACAAATACCATTTCAAAAATTTCCAAAAAGGTTGGTACAAGTCAAGCTTGTGTAATAAACAGCAATCTCCACAAACTTACATCAACCAAAAAGTAGATAAAGTTGACTAGTGATGTGATTGTGGGCCCCACTTGATTCAAAATCCGAGTGGGCCCGCAACACATCCCGGGCTCGGGTTCGCTAATTTCGAATTAACGAATTTTCCGTTGCGACGTAATTAAATCAAATTTAATTAAATAATTTTGCCTAGCAAAATTACTATTCACGTCGCTAGCGAATTAATTCTAAATTAACTCGTTCGCCAGAATTAAAATCTAATTTTAATTCCGCGTCGAAATCTAATTTCATTTAATATATCGAATATATTATTTTATCGATTAATTCCAAATTAATCGTTCTCTCTCTTTAAATAGTATTTTATCCCAGATAAAATATCTCCGTAATTAATCCTAGATTAATTTCTCTCTCTTATAATTAATCCCAGATTAATTATGTTCGAGTCATACGTCATCGGTGAATCTTCGGGAAGCGACCCATGAGATCCCTGGATATGTTGGCAGTAAATCCAGTCGTCGGACTATCCGAACACGTACGTACCTAGTACTACGTTTTTACTGATTTACAAGACATGGTTGGCTTCTAGCAAAGCACCATGCCTACCCAATTCTCCAGAAATATTCTTAAAGGAATATATAATCTGTATCAGGCGTAGTATACATAGTATTGCGTATTGCGATCCAGTATCGGATGTCAAATGCTAGGCCTGGGCTGGAATTATGTCTGCCCCGTACGAAGCATATATCGGATCTTTGGTAACTAGTCTCTATTATCGGATAAACATGACCTAGTCATAATATCCCGATGACTGCAGTACATAAGAGTACTAGTTCCGTATCCTGCGTGATCATCATCTCCATATGACTGGAGTGATACTTCCATCTTGACATCACACCCAATACACTACGATTCTCAATATACCCAGAAGAGGCGTACACAGAACCTGTTAAAGCCCTGGACGACCAAAACCAAAGTATATTGGTTGTCGCAAGTATTAGCGATGCAAGTCTCAGGTTAAGACCAAATACACCTACCCTGATTCGACTTCCCATAGACACATAGTCATACTACCAATGGAATTCCGAGGGTCTATCCAGAGCGAAGCTGTTTCCGTACCATCGGTAAACACAACCTCCTATTACACTTGCATAAGTATCCAATACTTAAATATATGAGAACTATGCCGTTATGCTCCCACAACGCGCACAAGTGCAATACTAGTCTATTCCGCATTATCGATGTCCAATCTCGATAATACTACGACTAGGGATTTTTAATGATTAAACCTTAATGGATTAATACTGTCTCATATCTTATAATCCGGAACTAATCATATGGACTTTTATCATTTATATATCTTGGTAATCTAATTACAAATGATAAAAGAGCAATTTCCTTTGTCACATAGTTAATTTGTACAACAACACCATGTTCTGTACAAATAGTGATGCTATGGGTCATAATTGTCCAACAATCTCCCACTTGGCCTATAGCCAATCACTCAAGTGTCCTACACCTGAACTATGTACGGGTCGCTCAAACTTCTGCTGAGAAACTACTTTCGTCAGCGGATTTGCAAGGTTATCATCTGATGCGATTTATTCGATCATCACATCGCCACGATGTATGATCCGAACGAATCAGATGAATAGTTGAAGTATATACTTGGATCGTTGATGAGACCATTAATTCTTTAGCCTGTGCTGTAGCCTAGCTCAGCTGCTAACAGAACTACTCCTAATCCAATTAGGATTATATAGATCCAAAGTGCTTCTATTGCTGCCTCAGCTGCAGCAATATTCCGTTTTTGTTGTTTATTCGGCAACAGTATCTTGCTTGGAAGATTTCCAGCTCACTGTTCCGTTATTCAAACTATATAGTACCCTTATTACGACTTATAGTCGTTTTTTTCGGTTTGGAAACTTGCAACGGTGAACCCAGTCACTTCAAGTTCTCCTTCTCCATAGATTAAGAAAGCATCCTTAGTTCATCTAAGATACTTAAGGATGTTCTTAACATCAATCCAGTGACTATCACTTGGATTGGCCTGATTGTGACTCCATATGCTCAAAGCATATGAGACACCAGGTCACGTACATTTTTTTCAATGTACGAGTTCTCGGAGAGTGCCAACAACTTTTAGATCTATCCCAGTAGATCTTATTCCTAGAATAAAGGTTGTCTCTCCCAAGTATTCTATGGAGAGAATTTTCATGAAAGCCAAGCTTTCACCGATTGTATTATGGGAATATCATTTCCAAGAAATGATATCATCATTATTTAGGACAATCATTGTCAGTGCGCTCCCACTAACCTCCTTATATACACAAGAATCATTTTCATTTGAATTAAATCATATACCATTATGATTACATCAAAACGATGGTTCCAAGAACGCAATGCTTGCTTCAATCCATAAATGGATCAATTTAACTTGCAAACCTTGTTTGCTCGTTTTGGTACGACAAAACCGTCAGGATTTGTAAACATCCTCCAAAAGGTTTCCGTTTAAGGAAAATGATTTTGACGTTCAGCTGCATATTTCATAAATGAAACATGCAGCATTAGCAAGCATTATCCAAATGGATTTAACCATGGCAACGAGTAAAAGGTTTCGTCGTAATCGACACAATGTTGATAACGATACCTTTTCGCTACAAGCCTAGCTTTGTACGTTTGTATGTTGCCATCCATGTTGTCTTCCTTGAAGACTCATATAGTACCAATAGGCACAATGCCTTCGGTACATCAACCAGTGTCCAAACTTGGTTGGTATACATGGAATCCATTTCGGACTCATGACACTTTGCCATAATAGGGAGTCGATACCTTGTATCACTTCCTCATACGTAGTCGGTTCGTGTTCCTCAATAAGATTGACATCTTTATGAGGTGAGATCAGAAACCCATACCTCCCAGGTTGTTTTCTGACTCTCTCGACTTACGCGGTTCTTGTGTATTCGAAGATTGTGGTACAGTTTCATCCTGATGAACTGTTTGTGTTCCATTAAGGAATCGGTGCCTGGAATAGTATTACTCTGATTTCATCGAGTTTTACTTTCCTCCCACTTACCACTGCATATAGGATTCCTCTTAGGAAAACCGCATGGAGAGCAACAATTACATTGTTCTCTTGTGAGTTGTATAAGTACTATACTTTGGTATCCCAAGGATAACCTACAAATTAGGCACTTATCCGATTTGGGTTCTAGTTTGGTATCATCCAAACATATGCCTAGCATTCCCAAATCTCCAGGAATGAGAAAACCCGGTTTCTTTCCTGTTAATATCTAATATGAAGTCTGTCAAACAGATTTTGATGGAACCTTATTCAAAATAAGTTTTGCACTGATTAATGCGTATCCCTAGAAGGAAAATGGTAGCTCAGAGCGACTCATAATTAACCTTATCATGTCTAACAAAATTCGGTTTCTCTGTTCGAACACACCGCTCAATTGAGGTGTTCCGGGAGGAGTCCACTGTGAAAGAATACTATACTCTTTCAAGTAATTGAGAAACTTATTGCTTAAGTATTTTCATCACGGTCAACCGTGATGTTTTAATACTTTGCCGATCTGTTTGTCTACTTCGTGTCGAAACTCTTTGAATTTATCAAAAGTTTCTGATTGTGTTTCATAAGAAACACATAACCATAACGCGATGCCACATCCGTAAAGGTTACGAAGTATTCATATCCACCTCTAGCCTAGCTAGACATGGGCCCACTTATGTCACTATGAACGAGGGCTAACAGATCGGTGGCACTTGCACTTTTACCAAGTAAAAGGTGTTTTAGGCACTTTGCCTAATAAACTAGATTCGTAGACATTTGAATAGAATCAAATGTCCTAGTACCCACTCTTCAAAAGTGTGGATATACGAGTCTTGTTTAATGTGTCCCAGACAACAATGCCACAAATAAGTCTCATCTGATTAATTCAGTTTGAGCTATTTGTTTGTCATGTTATACGTTTGAGATTCATTTATATTCAAAATATAAATACTGTTATTCACATCTAATGTGTTTATCTCAATATCATTTTTATAAAATAAAACACTTAGTGTTCTAGAATATAAAGGTATACCCGCCACAGGTTAAACTTAGATATAGAGATAATATTTCTAGTCAAGCTAGGTACATTATAACAGTTTCCTAATTTAAGTACATACCCTAAGGGTAGTTCCTAAACTTATGTTTCTACGGTTAAAACAACGACTCTCGTCCCTTTCCGACTCGCAGGTCAATCTCATCTGAAGTCAGTCTCCTGCTTATAAGCAAATTATGCACATCAGTTACATATTTATGTACCACATTTAGTATCAAAAATCCAATTTTGAAACTAATAGTGAACATGTTTATGACAATCATACTTGAAGCCGGAGCCTTGCCCCGCCTTCATTTCCTTCATGTCTGCCTTGTCCATACGGCAGTCACGCTTTCAGTGACCCCGTTTGCCATAATTTAGGCAGACATCTTGGGATATGTCATTTGTCTTCCCAGAAGACTGTGATGATTTTGCCTTTGCCCATTTTAGAAGCTCTGGCTCTGCTTCCTTGAGCATAGCCATCAACTCTCCAAGAGTTTACTCTTGATTCACAATGAACCTGCCCCAGCTTTCGGGTAGAGACTATAAGATCAAATCTTTGGTAGTCTCGTCCACATAGGTAATGCCCAGCTAACCTAGCTGATTGATGTCAGCAATCATCTGCGACACCTAGTGCTCGAAAAATGTACCCTCTGACATACGCGAGCATAAGAGATTCTTTTGCAATTTACACTTCTAAGATATAAGAATAAATCTATGAAGATCTTTAATTTCATCATCATGGTACAAGATCTAATCCTTAATTTTGACGACAGAATTAAAGAGTCATTGTGGTAAGCATAACAGATTGAGCACTAAAGTTATCATCACCATGAGTCTTCCAAAACTCATGCTCCACTATTTGCTCAACTCCGGGCTTAGGCCCGAGACGTCACTCTATCAAATAAAGTAACTTCTCGGTACCCAGGACTATCCTGAGGTTCTATTCCCATTTTGAAAATTAAAGCCGCTTAAAGACATTTTCACCAGGATTATGTTTTAAATGCTAATCTTTCAGTTATCTTGATTGCTATAGTCCAACTATCCAATCAACAATTTCGGGTACTACTGAATATAATGATTACTATAGTCTAATTATATAATCAACTATAATTTGATTGATAAATTCAAATATATTGATTACTATAATCCAATTATATAATCAACTATAAATTGAAGTAGTTTGAATACAGTCCAACTGTTTAATTTAAAAAAACAATTAAATATTAGTCCAACTAATATATATTTAAATTAATGACGAAAAATTGAAATGAGCGCGTATTGGCAAGTATCTAAACGAAATCACAAATTTAATACTTGCCTCCCACTATTTTTCGGCGAGCCTCTAACCCTCTGTTGAGTACTCAGGAAACCTCGTTTCTAGTGGGCTAGGATCCCATTAAATAACACACAACCTTGACTTTGGCCAACAAGCTGTATGATATTTAACTAGGTAGATCTCTAAGATCAATTGGATCTCATCCAATTCCTAGATCCAGTAGGTGGACATCCAAGTCCGAAACATATATCCAATATATGCCAATATATCCAATATATTCCCTAACTTTTTCCTCTGAATCAACTAAGCATTGGCTTTGGCACAACAAGCTAGATGATTCCAGTTAAGCGAGACCCATTGACTTTGGAAAGCTTCGTAATCGATGTCGATGGACAAGAAGTGATCTTGACTTTGGCCAACAAATCACAACTTGGACAAGACATGCGATATGGAACAAAGCCTTCATGATTCAAACACATCCGCGATGGACAAAGGTCTTGACTTTGGCCAACAAACCAGTGCCAATCTTGGATCTTGAGAGAGAATCACTCAATGGAAGGAAAACATTTAATATTTGTTGAGGGTTTTTCGCGTAATTGGCAACCAATTAATTATCTTTGATTAGGTCTCATCATACACCCTTAAACATGCATTCTAAAAGCATAATAAGGCGCGGTAAATTAATTAATAATGATATGCAGATGGATATTTAAAACATTTTGTTCCTAGAACAAATCTCTCATTTTCCTCTCTCCCGCTAGCACAAATCTTACTTCTACCCAATTACATAACACTTCTAAAGAAACCTCATTTACATTGAGGGGAATAGGTGAGAAGAGAAATACAAAGAATCAAGAGGTAATAGGCTGGACACGCAGGTCCAATTTAATAAATTCTAAATTTATTACAACAATTTCCAAAATTGCCCTCACCCATCTAATATCCATCCGATATACATTATTCATACATCACATCCATGTATTCACACAAAGCATGTTATCAATCAATCTAATCCAATTAATTAATCTTTATTAATGACCATCCAATGTTCAAACAACGATTTGATTTGCGCGAGTCCAACTCGTTTTAAGAATAAGTACTCAAAGTACGAATTCTTGAATTATATTAAACTACAATATTAAATCCAATTTAATTTGTATTCAATACTAATTCTTTATTTAATTCCAAATTAAATAATTACACTTTTTAATGTGCCTTTACGACTTAGATTCTAAATCTAATCTTAACGGGTCTCAAAGCCCAATTAACATCCAATGTCAATTTAATTAAAGTCCAATGGGATTTCAATTAATTTATTAGGCATGGACATTGGCAACCAAAGCCCAATAAAGTATCACCCTTTGCCAAAAATCAATTTAGGCCCATTAGGCCCAAATTAAAATTTTAAAGGCCCAATATATTATATTTGGACTTTATGGAAATGGTTTTAGGCCCAATTGGATCCAACCAATTAACCTAAACCAAACTTGGCCCAACCAAGCCCAATAAGCCCAAATACAACTTTATTAACCCAATTCCAAATTTAGCCCAACTAATTAAATTCCAATATTCCAAATATCATAATTTAATCAATTAAAGTGCATTAGCCATAATTAATTAGTCAAATTAACATTTCCAAAATATCAATTACACTAATTAATCATGCTTTATTATATCAATTCATGTCCAACATAATTGAAGCAAAAATCAATCCAACATGCTTACATGTCACGACAATGAGGGATTTTCTTAATTAATTTTGATTTCAATCCAATTAAATCACAAATCAATTTCTCCTAAGTCTTTAAACACATCCAATGGTCTTAAAAACAAAATCACTATGACCTAGGGTTTATCCAATGCATTCGGCCAAGGCACTAAAATTGGGGAAAATTAATCCAATTAAATTTTCACAATTCCAACAATGTACAAATCCAATTTAACATCATCCAACCTCAACCAAATCATCAATTTGAAGAAATCATGCATAAATCACAAAATCCCAAATTAAAGTTTAAGAACCCTAAATTCAATTTCATGCTTAATAACCGCTCTGATACCATTGTTGGGTTTTCTAGGTCAAACCAAGATCAAATTAAGTAATGAAACATGTGAATACAATAAAGTAAGATGGCGGAAATACTCACTTAGATCGGATTTTGGATGCGTCAAACACAAAAATTCTGCTCCTTCAACTTTCGGCCAAGCTCTTGATTTGTGCTCCAAGCTCCTCTTTGAATGTTGAATCAATGCTCCAAGCATTGATCTTTGATTCCAAGCTCAAGGATAGGTTTCCCTATCACCTTTGAATGACTCCTTGTGTGTGCTAGCACTTGTGATTTTTGAATTAAAAATTCAAAGGAGATTAACCCTAGGTTCACGCCCAAAATGGAGAGAAAATGGAGAAGGCCATTCGGCCATGGTGAGGAAAGAGAGAGAGTAATTGTGTGTTGTGTATTTGATTTTCCAAAAAACAAATACCATTTACCAAAATTTCCAAAAGGTTGGTACAAGTAGCTTGTGTAATAAACAAGCAATCTCCAACAACTTACATCAACCAAAAAGTTAGATAAAGTTGACTAGTGATGTGATTTGTGATGTGACATGTGGGCCCCACTTGATTCAAAATCCGAGTGGGCCCGCAACATATCCCGGGCTCGGGTTCGCTAATTCCGAATTAATGAATTTTCCGTTGCGACGTAGTTAAATCAAATTTAATTAAGTAATTTTGCCTATCAAAATTACTATTCACGTCACTAGCGAATTGATTCTAAATTAACTCGTTCGCCCGAATTAAAATCTAATTTTAATTCCGCGTCGAAATCTAATTTCATTAATATATCAAATATATTATTTTATCGATTAATTCCAAATTAATCGTTCTCACTCTTTAAATAGTATTTTATCCCAGATAAAATATCTCCGTAATTAATCCTAGATTAATTTTCTCTCTCTTCTAATTAATCCCAAAGTAATTATGTCCGAGTCATACGTCATCAGTGAATCTTCGGGAATCGACCCATGAGATCCATGGATATGTTGGTAGTAAATCCAGTCGTCGGACTATCCGAACACGTACGTACCTAGTACTACATTTTTACCGATTTACAAGACATGGTTGGCTTCTAGCAAAGCACCGTGCCTACCCAATTCTCCAGAAATATTCTTAAAGGAATATATAATCTGTATCAGGCGTAGTATACATAATATTGCGTATTGCAATCCAGTATCAGATGTCACATGCTAGCCCTGGTGCTGGAATTGTGTCTGCCCCGTACGAAGCATATATCGGATCTCTGGTAACTAGTCTCTATTATCGGATAACATGACCTAGTCATAATATCCCGATGACTGCAGTACATAAGAGTACTAGTTCCGTATCCTGCGTGATCATCATCTCCATATGACTGTAGTGATACTTCCATCTTGACATCACACCCAATATACTACGATTCTCAATATACCCAGAAGAGGCGTACAAAGAACCTGTTAAAGCCCTGGACGACCAAAACCAAAGTATATTGATTGTCGCAAGTATTAGCGATGCAAGTCTCAGGTTAAGACCAAATACACCTACCCTGATTCGAATTCCCATAGACACATAGTCATACTACCAATGGAATTCCGAGGGGTCTATCCAGAGCGAAGTTGTTTCCATACCATCGGTAAACACAACCTCATATTACACTTGCATAAGAATCAAATACTTAAATATATGAGAACTATGCCGTTATGCTCCCACAACGCGCACAAGTGCAATACTAGTCTATTCCGCATTATCGATGTCCAATCTCGATAATACTACGACTAGGGCTATTTTAATGATTAAACCTTAATGGATTAATACTGTCTCATATCTTATTAATCCGGTACTAATCAAATGGACTTTTATCATTTATATATCTTGGTAATCTAATTACAAATGATAAAAGAGCAATTTCCTTTGTCACATAGTTAATTTGTACAACAACACTATGTTCTGTACAAATAGTGATGCTATGGGTCATAATTGTCCAACAATCTCCCACTTAGCCTATAGCCAATCACTCAAGTGTCCTACACCTGAACTATGTACGGGTCATTCAAACTTCTGCTGATAAACTACTTTCGTCAGCAGATTTGCAAGGTTATCATCTGATGCAATTTATTCGATCATCACATCGCCATGATGTATGATTCGAAGAATCATATGAAATAGTTGAAGTATATACTTGGATCATTGATGAGACCATTAATTATTTAGCCTGTGTTGTAGCATAGCTCAGCTGCTAACAGAACTACTCCTAATCCAATCAGGATTATATAGATCCAAAGTGCTTCTATTGTTGCCTCAGCTGCATCAATATTCCATTTTTTGTTATTTATTCGGTAACAGTATCTTGCTAGGAAGATTTCCAGCCCACTGTTCCGTTATTCAAACTATATAGTACCCACATTACAACTTATATTCGTTTTTGTCGGTTTGGAAACTTGCAACGGTGAACCCAGTCACTTCAAGTTCTCCTCCTCCATAGCTTATGAAAACATCCTTAGTTCATCTAAGATACTTAAGGATGTTCTTAACATCAATCCAGTGACTATCACTTGGATTGGCCTGATTGTGACTTAATATGCTCAAAGCATATGAGACACTAGGTGACATACATTTTTTTTCAATGCACGAGTACTTGGAGATTGCCAACAACTTTTAGATCTATCCCAGTAGATCTTTATTCCTAGAATAAAGGTTGTCTCTCCTAAGTATTCTATGGAGAATTTTCATGAAAGCTAAGCTTTCCAAGAAATGATATATCATCATTATTTAGGACAATCATTGTCAGTGCGCTCTCACTAACCTCCTTATATACACAAGAATCATTTTCATTTTGAATTAAATCATATACCATTATGATTACATCAAAATGCTGGTTCCAAGAACGCAATGCTTGCTTCAATCCATAAATGGATTGATTTAATTTGCAAACCTTTTTTGCTCGTTTTGGTGCGACAAAACCGTCAGGATATTGTTAAAATCCTCCAAAAGGTTTTCGTTTAAGGAAAATGATTTTGACGTTCAGCTGCCACATTTCATAAATGAAACATGCAGCATTAGCAAGCATTATCCAAATGGATTTAACCATGGCAACGAGTAAAAGGTTTCGTCGTAATCGACACAATGTTGATAACGATACCATTTCGCTACAAGCCTAGCTTTGTACGTTTGTATGTTTCCATCCATGTTTGTCTTCCTTAAAGACTCATATTGTACCAATAGGCACAATGCCTTCCGATACATCAACCAGTGTCTAAACTTGGTTGGTATACATGGAATCTATTTCGGACTTCATGGCACTTTGCCATAATAGGGAGTCAATACCTTGTATCACTTTCTCATACGTAGCCGGTTCATGTTCCTCAATAAGATTGACATCTTTATGAGGTGAGATCAGAAACCCATACCTCCCAGGTTGTTTTCTGACTCTCTTCGACTTACGTGGTTCTTGTGTATTCGAAGATTGTGGTACAGTTTCATCTCTGATGAATTGTTTGTGTTCCATTAAGGAATCGGTGCCTGGAACAATATTACTCTGATTTTCATCGAGTTTTACTTTCCTCCCACTTACCACTGCATATATGAATTCCTCTTAGGAAAACCGCATGGAGAGCAACAATTACATTTTTCTCTTGTGAGTTGTATAAGTACTATACTTTGGTATCCCTAGGATAACCTACAAATTAGGCACTTATCCGATTTGGGTTCTAGTTTGGTATCATCCAAACATATGCCTAGCATTCCTAAATCTCCATGAATGAGAAAATCTGGTTTCTTTCATGTTAATATCTAATATGAAGTTTGTCAAACAGATTTTGATGGAACCTTATTCAAAATAAGTTTTGCACTGATTAATGCGTATCTCTAGAAGGAAAATGGTAGCTCAGAGGGACTCATAATTAACCTTATCATGTCTAACAAAATTCGGTTTCTCTGTTCGAACACACCGCTGTAGGCATTGCATTTTTGCATGTGAAACTCGATGATGAGTCTCAGTTGGAGGCAGTACCTTTTAAGTCACGGAAACCGCGGGAAACGAATGTCGGAAGGGAGGAGTCAAGAATTGACTCATATTCGGATTAAGTTCGCTGGTTTAGCTTCGGGTTACTTGTTGGTTTTCCGTTTTAAAAATTATTCCCGGCCCAAAACACTCACAAATCACCTAACCTCGTCCCAAAATCCCCGCAAGCCCCTTGGCCTTGACCTAAAACCCCCGCAAGCCCACACACCTAGCCCACATAAGCTAACCACCCAACCAAAGGCCCACACGCCCACAACAAGGCCCACACGCCCAATCACCCTAAATTACACCCAAATTAAATAAAATATTAAATTAAATATTAATTAGATAATGTATTTGAATTAAATAAAATATTTAAACCATTTACCAATTAATAAAACATAATATATAATCTTACCTAATTTAGACAAATCAATTATATTAACTTCCTAACTAAACAAAATCATATACTAAATTAAAAATATGATATGCCTAATTAAAATCAATCATAACAAAAAATAAGAAAATTGACTTCCTAATATAACAAATTAAATGCATAATCCTAACCAATCAAATATATTGTATTCCTAATCTAAACCAAATTTGTCCCCCCTCAATCTTTGACTTTCCTTGCTCAACACAAAATCAAATCCCTTCCTTGTGAGACAAGGTGAAGCCCTAGCCCTTCTCTATATAAACCACACTTTTCCAAGGCATTCCCCCTTCTAGTTTACGCCCATCACAAGAAATAAAGAAGCAAAGAATTTACAACCCCCTCTCCAAGCTCTCCATTCACGTATATTACACAAAAAATATAACAAATTTCTCTTCATCTCCTTCCCCTACTTGACCGAAAAACACAGCCCCAAAAGCCTCCCTCACATCACCGAAAAAAACACCAATACAGCAGCCCATAAGCCTCCATATATCACCGTAACAACAGCCCTGTAAAACTCCTTGCATTACCGAAAAACTGCACTTTTTTAGCCCTAATATTACCGAAAACTACCCTAAAAAAACTGCAATATTACTGAAAATATTAGCCCTCGAAACAGTCCCTAAAATCCCTAAGCCAGTGACAAAAATACTGCACTTAAAACCCACAAAAAACACCCAAAACAGTCCCCTATACACTTGAAATAGTGACCAATAATACGGCAGCGAAACCGTGAGGAAACAGCAGCAAAACGGAGTCAAAACAGTAGCTTGAGCAGCGAAACAGCGAGGTAAAATGCAAACCAGTGAACCAGAAAAGTTGCGGTGTGATAGCCCTTCCGACGGCCGTGAAACGTGAGTTCGAAAGTCGACATAAAAGGTTAGACCTGAGGGTATTTTCCACATTCATTTTCTGTTTTATTTGTAGTATTTATTGAGTATTGCTTGCATGATTGTTATGTCGAAATGCATGTTGTGGCCCTTGAGTAGATAAATATGCATGGATTATGAGATATTGTATGTTGTGGCTTTGGAATAAAATGAAAGATGTGTCAACTCTCGCGGTATATCAGATGGAAACCCAGACATAAATTCATAGTCGATTCCGCATGGACGGTAGTATGATCTGTACTCGGGATACAACTCCACGTACCGCTTGAGTAAACGACATTTTCTTTTACTTTATATTGCTTTGATTTATTTATTTTTTTGTCATTTGAATTCCGCATGTTATTTGTATGTATGATACAATCGAGCACATGGGCTTAGTAAGTCGGATTAAAGGTCCTCTATTTGGAGGGGTTAAAATCCTTTGCCACGATGTTTTGCCGCGCCGGTTGATGTGTTCGGTTGAATGTGAGATATGTTCAATCGGGCATACTAAGTTTGATATGATTGTCTTTATTTTTGTATGCATGATGCGATCGAGCGCATGGGCTTAGTAAGTCGGATTAAAGGTCCCCTATTTGGAAGGGTTAAAATCCTTTACCACGATGATTTGCCGCGCCGGTTGATGTGTGTCCGGTTGGATGGATGTAAGATATGTTCAATCAGACATACTAAGTTTGATATGATTGTCTTTATTTTTGTAGCATGATACGATCGAGCACATGGGCTTAGTAAGTCGGATTAAAGGTCCCCTATTTGGAGGGGTTAAAATCCTTTACCATGATAATTTGCCGCGCCGGTTGATATATGCCCGGTTGAATGTAAGATGTGTTCAATCGGGTATACGAAATTTCATATAGTTATCTTTATCTTTGTATGCATTGTAACGAAAGGCGCATGGGCTTATTGTGTTGGATTAAAAGGTTCTCCATTTGGGGGAAGAAAAGCCTAAAAAGGCTACCTTTACCACGATATTTGCTGTGTTTTTCATCTATGATTGCATCGTCTATCCATCCGTCTTGGCTCGACTTATTGTCATTGGTATACCCATATTCTCAGCCCTTGCTTCAGCCACTAACTAGCCAACAAATAACCCATAAAACCCTTAACCACATTGACATCACGGCTGCCTTCTCTCCCTAAAAAAACACAGTTCACACATAAATCGAAAGCCACTCACACACCTCACGCCAAAGTGGCTCACAGTAGCCAAAGCCGAAACACACAGCTCGCCCCCACGTACCTAAACACGGCCATAATTCCCCACGTGAGCAGCCCTCACTCTTTCGCACAAAGAACACATCACACCAGCCTACGCCTTAATGTACGTTCACAGCCCTTCACGCCTCACGCATAGCCACGCCATAAATCAGCCAACCTTAACTGCCCTATTCCCTCTTCACACTAAACACACGCAGATCACAGCCCTATCCCCTCTCGGCAGCAGCCTAAATCACCAGTCCTAGCTCACGCCAAACTGCCCTCAACACCACACGGCCACAAGAACCCTTCCGCCACTTCACTGCCTCATAAAACCCTAAACTGAACCCTTCATGCGACAGCCCCTTGCACTCACGCACACACTCACAACTCTCACATAAAGCCAACTATACCATTCATGCATGTATTATGAAATCCCATATAGTCATTCTTATCTTTGTACGCATCATAGTGAAAATCATGTTTATCCCATTGGTTACATCATTAACCTTCGTCTTGGCTCAACGTATCATATTACAATTCATATATCTATGTCATGATAGCATTTGAGTATTATTTCTTGTGGTATATCGGATGGAAACCCAGACATAAATTCCATAGCCGATTTCGAATAGACGGTAGTGCGGTCTGTACTTGGGATGGAATTCCACGTACCACTTGGAAAAGTGATCATATGTGTGCTTGTGTGGTTAGTGTGTGTGCCTGTGTCTTTCGTGAATATAATATGCCAATGAAGTTGTATGTTCGTTGCTACTTTGATGTACTTTCAAGCATGCAATCTTAGATGTGAAATATATGTAAATTTAGGTGTAAGTTTTATCTTGTACATGTGAATTTAGAAGCATGATACTCTTGGAAATGAGTGTTACTTAAACTTGATTAAATTATTACATACATCCTTTCATTAAAATTGACATAAGTAAGAGACCATTATGAACCCAACGGTTTGAGGTCTTCCCTTGCGAGGGGTGAGTGCGGCCTTAAATCTCATTTTCCCGGTTCACACCGGGTGGCGACTCCATTATTCTCCGGTTTATTCCCCCGTGGCTACTCCGTACTCCCAACTAGGCCGCGAGCCTGGAACAGCATGCGTCGTCCAGTTTCTGTGTCCCACAGTCTGACGACTCCACTGGGGATAGAGAATCGGCCCCGAAATATTGTTGTAATGTTTGGATTTATGTTCTAATTGACCGTGTCTATAGTGGATAAAATGAGGGTTTAATCAAGGGCATCTTGAGGCTAGGTAATGGTTTGGTGTCTTTCTTCATTCACTACCTTCCTAGAAGGAAAAGCTGTGAAGGCACCTATATGGCCATCTACCCTTAGCCTATTGTGATGGACTAATTTGGAGGACTCATTGTTTATTCCTGTCACCAAGTGATAAGAGCCTAAGAGGCTAGGGTACTTAAGAGAGCCTCGCTCCACCCTCCCTCTAGGGAATCTACAACGGGAAATCCATTTGACAGTCAGTCACACACCATAGCTCATTGACACGTACCTTAGTGTAAAAAAAGGGTGCGCTCACTTGTTCCCTCGAACCCTTGATTGGGGAGACCTAGTTGTGGGCCATCCTTCGCTGGTGAGAGCTTTGTCTACACTCTTGCGAACCCACCCATAGACCGGGTTTGTATGGTTAAAGTAACAATTATTTCCTTGAATATGTGCTTATGGACCATCCTCATTTGGATGCAGTTGGACTATTGTCAGAAATGCGAACTTGCTGGGCCATTTAAACTGGGGCGAGTTCGCACCTTATGACCATTAGGCCCAAAGCTTCTGAAATGTTGATGGGCCATTCTATAGAAATCATTGTTTTATGTTTGCATTATCTTTCTTTTATGCTTGTGTTTGGGAACATCATCGTTTGGATCCATTTGGACCATTTGTCATGGGATATGGGCTGTTGGGCCATTTAAACTGGAACAAGAACGTATTTTATGACGATTGGGCCAAAGGCTTCTAAGTGATTGATGGGCCACTTTGTGATTGTGTTCGGAACATTACCATTTGGAATTAGTTGGGCTCCTTGCCATGAGATGTGTGTACTCGTTGGGCCATTTAAACTGGGACGAGTTCACTCCTATGACAGTTAGCCCAAAAGCTTCTAAAATGATAACGGGCCGATTTGTTTGAAAATTTTAGTTGATTTAGTATGTTATATATGTTACATGCATCTCATGCACCTCATACATACATATGTCATGTTAACACTTCTATGTCTCAAAAAGACATCATAGATACCGTTTGGGTTAGAGAAGGAACAAGGCTCATTAAAAGAACTGTAACAGTCATGAGTGAATCCGGTAATGAGGTATCCCGTATGGATCAGTTAGAGAACGGTCTCGCCAAGATTACTGAACAGTTGCAAGCCTTGACTACTGCTGTGACTGGTATGGCTGTGCCCCGTGCTGGTGGGGGAAATTATGAGAATGTGAGGCAAGATGAACCTCCGAACAGAGGGGGATGATATCCCCACTTTTGATGATGATATGGCAGAGTATGCAGCAGGCAGAGTATCTGGGTCTCAGGCAGAGTTACAGAAGCTCTGGGATCAGGTTGAGTCTGTTACCCGCAAGATGAGGGGTAAGAATGAGGATTTGCTGGATTATGACACACTGACTTTCGAGGAACAGTTGCCGGCACAGTTCAAGATGCCTGATATGGCTAAGTTTAACGGGAATGGGGATCCAAGGGTGCATCTCCGACAGTTTGTATCAGTCATGAGTTCAGTTGGCTTATCTCAGCGCCAAGTGCAGAAAATGTTTGGAATGTCGCTCGAGGGAGCTCCCGTGGTGTGGTACCACAGTTTGGAGAAGAAAGTGAAGGAAGATTGGAGGGAGTTGGCTGATGCTTTCCTGAAGCAGTATGTCACTGACCTAGAGATCGATCTGTCACTCTGTGATCTGGAGAATGTTAAGCAGAAATCGGAGGAGAGTTTTAAAGAGTATGTGGACTGGTGGAGGGGTCAGTTGTTGAAGATACAGACTAGGCCTCGGAGAAGGATCATATTAAAATGATCATCAAGGGCATCAAGCCCTCCATCTATGGGAAGCTAAGGAGGATGACCTCCATGATTACTGATTTTCGGCAGTTGAGGGAAACTGTCATGGATATTGAGGAAGAAGAGGCCGAAAACAGAAAATTCTATGGTCTGAACAGGAGGCCCATTGGGGGGACATCGGGAACAAAGCCCGTTTCTGCTGAGATTGCCACTATCCGGAACTGGAGATTCTCCAACTTGGGTAGGCCCTTGTCCAAAGTATTGGAGAAGTTGAAGAGACAAGGACTTCTGTCACCCCTAGAAGAAAACATTACCCAATCCCCCACCATCACATTATAACCTAAGCCTTTACTGTCACTTTCACCAACAAAATGGCCATGACACCGACAACTGCGCCCGACTCCGCCATGAAATCCAAGACCTGATAGACTCCAAGAAAATACCTGACCCAGAAACAGAACAGCTTGACACACACAGAAACCCCTTACCCAACTACCGTGTCGTACCACCACCAGCCTATATGATCAATTCTGGACTCCCAGAAGACCTTGTCCTAAAATCCTTTCACCCTCAAGCCTTTTGCCTGGGAATCTGGGATAGTACTAGTGAGAGAGAGAGAGACTGAGAAGGGGAAAAACTTTGGCTTGATTTCTCTAGCAGTGATGAGGAAGAAGTAAGGGGAATGACGCGCAGTGGTCGTTTTTACAATGATATGGCAGAGAAGGGTAAGAAGTTTTGACAGATGGTAGAGAAGTGGTTGAGACTGCAGAAAATACTGAGGGGAAATAGTGCTGAGGCAATTGAGGAAGACTAGAGCACAAGTGAGTATCTGGGAACTGTTATGTGCATCTCGGGAGCATAGGCAGGCCATGGTCGAGGCCTTGAGCAAGATTGTTGTACCGGAAGATGCGAACCCGGCAATGTTTGTTGGGTCGGTACAGAAAGAAGCTTTACATATATCTTTTTCTGAGGATGAACTCCCGGCGGAGGGGAGAAATCATAATAGGCCTCTATTTATCAGGGCCGAGGTGAGGGGCAAGAGAACTTCATGTGTGATGGTGGATGACGGTTCGTCCATCAATGTGTGCCCGCTGAAAATTCTGGCAAGATTAGGTATGAAAGCAACAGACTTGGACCCCTCCAGCATGACTATTAAGGCTTATGATGACAGTAAAAGGGGAGTCGATGGTACTTTTGTGGCTATGGTCAAGGTAGGCCCTATTGAAGATGAAGTTGAGTTTACAGTGTGGACATCCCAGCCACTTTTGCCTGTTGTTGGGAAGGCCTTGGTTTCACAAACTTGGGGGCGTGCCTTCCACTTTACATCAGATGATCAAGTTCCCGTATGAGGGAGAAGTTGTTACTATCTGGGCTGAGGTAGATAATGCCGTAGCTGCCTTGGAGATACAACCTTTCACGAGGTTTCAGGGTTTCTGTCAGCTACTTTTGAGGAGTGGGTGGATCCTAGGGTGGCTAGGATCATGAAAAAAATGAAGTTTGAGCCGGGAGAAGGTTCAAAATTGCCAGATTTCAGAGGACAGACTACTCGGAAGGGTTTGGGGTACAAGTCTGATGAAGAAAAGCCGAAGGTCAAGAAAAAGGGCCTGAAACTGATGGAGTGTTTTGTGAAAGCTTCAGGATATCAAGGGGAGCCTGAACCTGTGGAAGTTAATGGAATTGTGGTACCTGGGTTTGAGATCTTCCAGGATATGTTGGGTAAGAAGCTGATAGTTGAAGAAATTGTGAAGAAAGAAGAAGAGAATTGGGAGGAAGAACTAATGAAGTTGGAGAGCCTGACTCTGGGAGAGGACGAAAAGTCTGAGGAAGACCTGATTGCAGAGGAAGAAGTGTCTATAGATGATGAAGACATTTACCTTCCTGATTTGTTTGAATGTACTTCCGCATTATCCAATAATAAAGACATTTCTTTTGCTTACTTGCCTGAGTCATTTCCATTTACTGTGCACGAATCAAGCATATTTGACATCAGTTCAGCCAGAACTACTGCATTTAACTTGGGTACACTTGAGAACCCCAAGGAAATTCTGATTGCAAGTGAAGTAACCTCCGAAGAAGGGAGAAACTAGAAGAAGTGTTGGTCAGATATGCCAAAGTGTTTGCTTGGTCCTATGAGGACATGCCTGGGGTAGACAGAAACATTGCCCAACACACAATACCAACTTATCCGAATATGAGGCCAGTAAAACAGAAACTCCGACGGATGAGACCAGAATGGGCTGAGAAAGTCAGAGAGGAAGTTAAGAAACAGATAGATGTGGGGTTCCTGGAAGTAGTAAAGTATCCTGAGTGGTTGGCTAATATAGTACCGGTGTGCCAAAGAAAGATGGGAAGGTCAGAATGTGTGTAGACTACAGAGATCTCAACAAGGCTTGTCCGAAAGATGATTTTCCTATGCCGCATATAGATGTTCTGGTTGATAGTGCGGCTTTATCTGCTATGTATTCATTTGCAGATGGATTTTCAGGTTACAATCAGGTTCTCATGGCTGAGGAAGACAAACACAAGACTGTTTGTTACTGAGTGGGGTACTTATTGTTACAAGGTTATGCCGTTAGGGCTTAAGAATGCGGGGGCTACTTATCAACGGATGGCCACTACACTTTTCCATGACTTGATGCACAAAGAGATTGAGGTGTATGTGGATGACATGATGGTGAAATCAGAGACAAGAGTTGGCATATTGAAGCACTGGAAAGGTTCCTTCAGAGAGTTGACAGATACAACCTGCGGCTTAATCCCAAGAAATGTGTGTTTGGGGTGACATCAGGGAAGTGCTTGGTCATACAGTGGGAAGGCGGAATAGAGGTGACATGGGATTAAGCCGCAGGTATTTGTCAACTCTCTGAAGGACCTTTCCAGTGCTTCAGGGAAGTTGCTTGGTCATACAGTGGGAATGGGCGGAATAGAGGTAGACTCGAAAGATCAAGGCAATCACAGAAATGCCTGCACCGAAGACAGAAAAAGAAGTCAGAGCATTCTTGGGGAAGATTCAGTACATCAGTCGGTCATCGCCAAGTTGACATCAGTATGTGAGCCTATCTTCAAACTGTTGAGAAAAGATCAGCCAGTGAGATGGAATGAACAGTGTCAGACAGCCTTCGACAAAATCAGAGAGTACTTGGTAAAGCCTCATGTATTGAAACCTCTGAGACCGGGCAGACCTTTGATATTGTATTTGGCTATAGAATCAGAAGCACTGGGGGCAATGATGGTACAGGCAGATGAGACAGGGGTAGAACATGCAGTCTATTATCTGAGTAAGAAAATGCTCCCGTATGAGGCTCGGTATCAAGAAGTTGAGAAGATCTGTCTTGCAATGGTATGGGCTTCCAGAAAATTGCGACATTATTTCCAGTCATACAAGATCCAGGTAGTGGCAAAGGAAAATCCTCTGAAGTATCTTCATTCGGTGCCTTCACTAGTGGGAAAATTGGGCAGATGGTTGGTATTGTTGACAGAGTTTGACATTGAGTATCTCACCTCCAAAGTGATCAAAGGGCGAGCAGTAGCAGAGTTTCTGGCATTGCAACCTGTTGAGGGGGATCAGTATAAGTTTGAATTTCCAGATGAAGAGATCCAAGCAATAACAGTCCAGAGATGGAAGATGTATTTTGACGGAGCAGTGAATTACAAGGGAGCCAGAATTGGGATCGTGATAGTGACCCCCGAGGGAGATACTTTGCCTTTGGCCAAGAGGTTGACATTCAGAGTGACTAACAACATGGCCGAGTATGAAGCATGTGCGTTTGGTTTGACAGCATTGATAGCCTTGAAGGCCGGGAGTGTGGAAGTCTATGGAGATTCTATGTTGGTGGTCCAGCAGATGCGAGGAGAATGGGAATTGAAAGAAGAACGGTTGAAACCTTACCTTTTTCACCTCAGAAAGTTAGCACAAGTTATCCCCGAGTGTAAGTTTCAGCACTTACCGAGAGAAGAGAATCAGATGGCAGATGCATTGGCTACACTTGCAGCAACTTGGGAAAATCCAGAAAAGTTAGTGATGAGACCGTTGATACTGACAACAGCAAGCAGACCTGTTTATGAGATAGAAAGAATTCTGGAAGTTGAGGTCGACGACGGTAAACCTTGGTATTATGACATTCAGAGGTATCTGGAACATGGTGAACTCCCGGAAGGGGCAGGCAGAAAAGACAGAATAGCCATTCAGAAGTTAGCTTCCCAGTATGTGACTTTGAAAGGAGAACTGTATAAGAGGCAAGCAAATGGTATTCAGTTGAAGTGTTTGAGAAAGGAAGAAGCCCAGCATGTAATGGAAGAAATACACGCCGGGGTATATGGTCCGCACATGAACGGGTTGAATCTGTCTCGAATGATAGTGAGATAAGGTTTTTATTGGTCAACCATGGAAACAGACTGCGCAAAGATGGTAAAGCACTGTCATGACTCTCAAGCACATGGTAATTTGAATCACTTACCGCACACAGAGTTGCACGGGTTGTCAGAGCCGTGGCCTTTCTCAGCATGGGGGATTGATATGATTGGGGAAATTCGACCGAATGCATCAAATGGGCATCGCTTCATAGTAGTGGCAGTAGATTACTTCTCGAAGTGGGTGGAAGCCGAATCATTCCGTAATGTTACAGCAAAAACAGATAGCAAAGTTTATAGCTCGGAACCTCATTTGTCGGTATGGTATGCCGCATCATGTAGTGACGGACAACGGAGTTCAGTTTCAAGGAGAGGCGAAGGCAATGTTACAGAGGTATGGGATAGGCCACCACAAGTCATCACCGTACAGGCCGCAGGCAAATGGGGCAGTTGAGGTAGCCAACAAGACTATAAAGACGATTTTAGCCAAGATGACAGAAAATTGCAGAGATTGGGCCGAGAAATTACCGTATGCTTTGTGGGGGTACAGAACATCAGTAAGAACTGCAACATGGGCCACACCTTACTCTTTGGTCTATGGAATGGAAGCAGTATTGCCAGTAGAAGTGGAAATACAGTCCATTAGGGTGTTAGCAGAGGCAGAATTACCGGAACAAGAGTGGGCCGCACAGAGGTTTGATCAGTTAGCACTATTGGAAGAGAAAATAATGAAGTCTTTGTATCACATGCAGTTGTATCAGAAGAGACTAGCCCGAGCATTCAACAAGAAAGCACTTCCCACCAAGATCAGAAAGGGTGATTTGGTACTTAAGTAGTCAAGGCCGTCGACGACAGATCCGAGAGGAAAATTTAGACCTAACTGGGAAGGACCTTACATAGTGCAGAAAGTAATGGGAAATGGAGCAGTGAAGCTATCAGACTTGGAAGGAAACGAGTTACCAAGCCGATCAACATGGACAGATTGAAACAGTACTTTGCCTGAGGAAGAAAGGACCGAGCAGTCACCAAGGGAATTGGCAGAAGACCTAACCCAACAGAGTAGGAAAATCATTCATGCATACACGTAACATTGCATTCTTTCCGTGTTGTTTGTTTTTGTTTGTGTTCGCAGGTTCGAAGAGAAAGAAAAGAGAAGCAGCAGAAATGAGCCAAATAGCGTCATCGCAGTTTCATTTTTGGGGATAAGTCCTAGGGGGCGAGGCCCATATCGGCTTGGGGGTGAAGCCCCACATCATCATTTGTTTGAGGGAGGGTCCCTATTGTCAGCGGTGTTGGGGTCGAGGTGCCAGGGTCGAGGTGCCCCCGTTGTCGGTTGTAGTTCCGAGATGCGTCCCAGGGTCGAGGTGCCCACTACATCATCAGTTTGAGGGCGAGGTCCCTATTGTCAGCGGTGTTGGGTCGATGTGCCCCCGTTGTCGTCGTAGTTCTGGGTCGAGGTGCCCAGGGTCGAGGTGCCCCGTTGTCGGGATGCGTCCCAGGATCGAGGTGCCCACTACATCATCATATTGAGGGCGAGGTCCCTAGTTAGCGATATTGGGTCGAGGGTCGAGGTGCCAGGGTCGAGGTGCCCCCGTTTCAGTTGCAGTTATCGGGATGCGTCCCAGGATCGAGGTCCACTGCAGCACCAACTCAGCTCGAGGCAGCAGACGAGCCAGGTAAGTGAAAATGCATTGCATAACTTTATATGATTGTTCAAAGTCACACACTGCTCAAGTCCCATCAAAGTGGGGGCGACTGTAGGCATTGCATTTTTGCATGTGAAACCCGATGATGAGTCTCAGTTGGAGGCACTACCTTTTAAGTCACGGAAACCGCGGGAAACGAACGTCGGAAGGGAGGAGTCAAGAATTGACTCATATTCGGATTAAGTTCGCTGGTTTAGCTTCGGGTTACTTGTTGTTTTCCATTTTAAAAATTATTCCCAGCCCAAAACACTCACAAATCACCTAACCTCGGCCCAAAATCCCGCAAGCCCCTGGCCTTGACCTAAAACCCCCGCAAGCCCACACACCTAGCCCACACCAAGCTAACCACCCAACCAAAGGCCCACACGCCCACAACAAGGCCCACACGCCCAATCACCCTAAATTACACCCAAATTAAATAAAAATTAATTAGATAATGTATTTGAATTAATAAAATATTTAAACCATTTACCAATTAAATAAAACATAATATATAATCTTACCTAATTTAGACAAATCAAATATATTAACTTCCTAACTAAACAAAATCACATACTAAATTAAAAATATGATATGCCTAATTAAAATCAATCATAACAAATATGAAAATGACTTCCTAATCTAACAAATTAAAGCCTAATCCTAACCAATCAATATATTGTATTCCTAATCTAAACCAAATTTGTCCCCCTCAATCTTTGACTTCCTTGCTCAACACAAAATCAAAACCCTTCCTTGTGAGACAAGGTGAAGCCCAAGCCATTCTCTATATAAACCAAACTTTTCCAAGGCATTCCCCTTCTAGTTTTACGCCCATCACAAGAAATAAAGAAGCAAAGAATTTCCAACCCCCTCTCCAAGCTCTCCATTCACGCATGTTACACAAAAAATATAACAAATTTCTCTTCATCTCCTTCCCCTACTTGACCGAAAAACACAGCCCCATAAGCCTCCCTCACATCACCAAAAAACACCCAATACAGCAGCCCATAAGCCTCCCTATATCACCGTAACAAAAGCCTTGTAACCTCCCTGTATATCGAAAAACTGCACTTCTTTTAGCCCTAATATTACCGAAAAACTGCCCTAAAAAAAACTGCATTATTACCGAAAAATATTCCCTCAAAACAGTCCCTAAAATCCCCAAACCAGTGACAAAAAATACTGCATTTAAAACCCACAAAAAACACCCAAAACAGTCCCCTATACACTTGAAACAGTTACCAATAATACGGCAGCGAAACCGCGAGGAAACAACAGCAAAACGGAGTCAAAACAGTAGCTTGAGCACGAAACAGCGAGGTAAAACGCAAACCAGTGAACCAGAAAAGTTGCGGTGTGATAGCCCTTCCGACGGCCGTGAAACGCGAGTTCCAAAGTCGACATAAAAGGTTAGACCTGAAGGTATTTTCCACATTCGTTTTCTGTTTTATTTGTAGTATTTATTGAGTATTGCTTGCATGATTGTTATGTCGAAATGCATGTTGTGGCCCTTGAGTAGATAAATATGCATGGATTATGAGATATTGTATGTTGTGGCTTTGGAATAAAACAAAAGATGTGTCAACTCTCGCGGTATATCTCGATGGAAAACCCGGACATAAATTTCATAGCCAATTCCGAATGGACGGTAGTATGATCTGTACTCGGGATACAACTCCACGTACCGCTTGAGTAAACGAAATTTTCTTTCGCTTTATATTGCTTTGATTTATTTATTTTTTTTGTCATTTGAATTCCGCATGTTCTTTGTATGCATGATACAATCGAGTGCATGGGCTTAGTAAGTCGGATTAAAGGTCCCCTATTTGGAGGGGTTAAAATCCTTTGCCACGATGCTTTGCCGCGCCGGTTGATGTGTGTTCGGTTGAATGTGAGATATGTTCAATCGGGCATACTAAGTTTGATGTGATTGTCTTTTTTTGTATGCATGATGCGATCGAGCGCATTGGCTTAGTAAGTCGGATTAAAGGTCCCCTATTTGGAGGGGTTAAAATCCTTTACCACGATGTTTGCCACGCCGGTTGATGTGTGTTCGTGTTCGGTGGATGTAAGATATGTTCAATCGGACATACTAAGTTTGATATGATTGTCTTTATTTTTGTATGCATGATACGATCGAGCGCATGGGCTTGGTAAGTCGGATTAAAGGTCCCATATTTGGAGGGGTTAAAATCCTTTACCATGATACTTTGCCGCGCTGGTTGATATATGCTCGGTTGAATGTAAGATGTGTTCAATCGGATATACTAAGTTTGATATGATTGTCTTTATTTTTGTATGCATGATACGATCGAGCGCATGGGCTTAGTAAGTCGGATTAAAGGTCCCCTATTTGGAGGGGTTAAAATCCTTTACCATGATACTTTGCCGCGCCGGTTGATATATGCCTGGTTGAATGTAAGATGTGTTCAATCGGGTATACGAAATTCATAGTCATACTACCAATGAATTCCGAGGGGTCTATCCAGAGCGAAGCTGTTTCCGTACCATCGTAAACACAACCTCCTATTACACTTGCATAAGTATCAAATACTTAAATATATGAGAACTATGCCGTTATGCTCCCACAACGCGCACAAGTGCGATACTAGTCTATTCCGCATTATCGATGTCCAATCTCGATAATACTATGACTATGGATATTTTAATGATTAAACCTTAATGGATTAATATTGTCTCATATCTTATTAATCCGGTACTAATCATATGGACTTTTATCATTTATATATCTTGGTAATCTAATTACAAATGATAAAAGAGCAATTTCCTTTGTCACATAGTTAATTTGTACAACAACACCATGTTCTGTACAAATAGTGATGCTATGGGTCATAATTGTCCAACACATACGACAAATCTCACTGACTACAGTATCTACTATAGTAAGTGTTTAAACATTCACCCAAACTACCGCATGACCTCAACCAGTAGTAGTAGAACGATTTTCCCCAAGTCTTTATAAGATGCGCATATTCATCTTCCGAATATGGAATTCGGTATAGCCCCGATTGAGTATAGTTAAGAATCCAACATATTATATACGACATTTGATATTGCACTAGCTAGATCAGTCGAGTACATGAAAATTTAGAGGAGGATCCAGAGGAGACATGTAAGCATATATTTCCTAAAGAATGAACACATCTTAGATGTATCATAAGTTTAGTAAAATTTAGTACAACTATCTTAGATTGCTACTAAACCTAAAGTGTTTGAAGAAGTAAGGACTAACAGAATCCAAGTATTTAAAGGAGGTAGAGCATATAATATTTATAGGAGTAAATATATATATTTTGAGAGACTCTTCTATCAAGCCAAAATGAGGAGCTATGAAGTAGAATAAGTCAAAACTATCTAGAAATAGATAATCAAGAGAGTACAGTAAGACTTGGAGTAAGATTAGGTTTCAGAGGATTCCCAGTAGAGGAAAGTGCGAGTATTGATAAAGGGCCAAGCTAGAAGAAAGATTAGATGTTGAATTCAAGAGACTCTTTAGCATTAGCACTTCGGCATAATAAACCGAAATAGACTTTGATTACTCAATCCCTTCCCAATCATATAGCCCCAGTAGTAGTGGAACTACACTGTATTAATGATGTTTTCAGGAACATGAAGACTCAAGATATAATGTAATACTTGCAAGACATGAACAAAGTCATTTTGTCCTAAACCATGAGGTATTACCTCTTAGGAAATGTATATGAGGCATGGAGATCATGAAGGTCTCAGATACAATTCAGAGCATATGAAAAGAGATAGGCTCTAGGCAATAAGGTGAGAGTAGAATTGTTAAGAAGATACAACGAATAAGAGAGTACTAGTTTATTGATGACAAGAATACACGAGTAATATGGTGCATTTCCAGTTTTAGGTTCAGTAGTACTACATATATTTGTACAAAGTTAGCTTGCAGTATTAAACATAATTAAGGACGTTAGAGTACCATACTTTTTCATTTAAGAAATGAAAAAAAAACTACAACAGGAAAAGAATTATAGAAGGTATGGTAGTGAGCCCCATAGGTGTCAAAATAGGGCTGAAATACCATCAAATATGGACCTGAAAGGAGAATAGTTAGTACAATAAGTGTGTTTCTTCGAGTGTTGTACACAAGTAAGAGCAAGATGAAACATGACTCAAAATAATTTACTAGTAGCAGAACGCGAATAAGGACTAGGCCGACTAGGTGCCAAATGATTTATTAGACAGTAAATTAGAACAAAACAGTAAAAGAACCCTATGAATACTTCAAGCTGATGTATTTTGAGTTGTGGCCAGGCAAGTTAACCGGAGACATTATAATGATCTATCAATGATCAAAAGAAATAAGATCTCACTTTAATACAATTACAAGTTTCCCCAGATAGTGTGACCCTTCTCAAATAAATTTATGATAACGAAATATCAAACATTAAAGTGAACATGGTATAGTACCCTTGAGTGAGATTATCATAGGATAAGTAATGAACGATAATATTTGCTGACGAACGATAGGAAAATATTGATCGGTGAAAATGAGGCTTCATATGTATTTGGATGAGAACCTAGATTTTAGCGGAGGGAGCTCTGCAGACTAATAAGGGAATGGCTTATTGAGAAAGAGAAAAAAAGGTATAACCAAGCCTTCGTAGGATCGCGCATAAGGATGACCGCTATTAGTACCTTAGTAATTTGGTGTAACTAATAAGATTTTGAGGGTAGATTTTAAGTGACATCAGTAAAAACTATGGGCATGCGATTTCAACGAGAGAAAATGTGTTAATCTATAAGGTGATGAAATAGTGTGAAGGAAGTAGTGATTGGATCAGTGTGAATTGATCGATAACGATACCATAAATGGAATAGTAAAATCTATTAACGACATAGAAGAAAATAAAGCTAACTCTTAATAGTAGGAGTGTCTTGATATCAGAAACCAAGAACAAGGTAAGATAAGTTGGGGTTTATAGCTAATATTGACGTTGTGCAGTAGATTCAAAATTAGTGTAGAAACATTGGCCATTAACTGAATTTATATATAATGTTATTTACTAGAGAGGTCATTAAGAGATTACATTGTAACAAAAGGTGAAGAACCTGAAGTATGCTAAAAAAATAGGGAAACAAAGGTCATTGGCTGTACTACAAAAGTACAATAGTGATACGCTAAACGTAAAGTGTAACCAAAGTCCTAAGTGATATCTAAGAGTTTATGTTGACCTGACAATGGACAATTAGGACTTTATGCTTACAAAGCAAGACAAAACACATGGGATCTTTAAGTGATATTGGGATGATCTAGCTCGATGGTTATGTAGAACAATATTAATGAGGTCATCAATTCCTCAACGAGAAAACTCATAGATATATTTTTCTTGTTGGCGGATATAAGAGGTTTTAAATGATCAAGAACTAAGGTGTATAGGACGTCAGGCCACGAATACAGTTTCAAACTTAGAACTGATAGCTCACATAGATAATTGAGTCAGGAAATGTCGATCATGATTAAAGGTTCAGTAATGGGTTTCTTCGATGCATGATAATAACTGTAGCATAACTATAGTATAATGTGTTCACCAGAAGTTTCATGAAATGAGGACGAGGAATTATCTCTCAGTCAAGAGTTCAAGGGGTTATTCACTATAGCCTATGAACTTTGGAGCAGCATGTACAAGCATGACAAGAGGTATTATACATAAATCAAATGTTAAGGTAAGACGAAGAATAATGTATGCTTGCAAGCCAAGTGGTCGCGGTCAACATGGCGAAGATCTTAGTTATTAAATCAAATTAAATTCAGATGATACATTGTAGCTTATAGTAAAATAAAGATTCGCTCAGACCAATTAGAATACACCTCATAGTTATGACTTCTAAATCATGACACATAAGGTCCAGCATGGTGATTACATCATCCTATGGTATAACGACAACGTGATCGGTGAAATCACTCACGTAACGCAAGAGCACGTATCGCTCAAGTAGTATAAATGTATCGATCCCACGAGGACTTAATACCTTAGCTATCAATTTATGAAGTTAAATATTTACAAGTACCTAATAGACTTGTTTGTTGATTGGATGGTGATTTTTGCTAAAAACAAGTAAATAAAACATTGCGAAAGTAAATTAAGGGACAATTCAATATTATTAAACTATCTAGGGTTGTGAGTCCTTCCAATATCTTTTAAAGATGAAGTGGTTATCTCATGTTTGTGCAATATATCAGTTTATTAACCTGGAACACGAAGATATGGAAAAGCCTCTATCGTTGGTCAGATGCAAACACCCAGTATAACCCAATTAATCATATGTCTATGTTAACCAAGTTACCTGAATTCATTAAGATTAAGTTCCAATTGTGGCTACCCCCACCCGACAGGTATATGTCTATCCTGGAAGGAAATTTATTAAGGGGTATCTATTCCTTAAGGGAGATCGTGGACTATTAAATTTAAGGCTGAAACCTAAAATCCCTTCGTAAAGTTCATTTTAAGTTTACCACATCAATCTTATTAATGGCCAGTTAACAAGAAGCATTAAGCTTAAGACTTAATAAATAAACCTTTATATTACCCAAGACACAAAATAACCCCTTATAAACCGGTAATATTGGAATTCATCACTACCCCAGATAACGGGTTTAGTTACCACACATATCTAAGGCTAGTAAAAGCTTAAATAAAGTAAATGACATAAAGTAAAGCTTGGAAATTAAAAAGGTAAATAAATAATAAAAGAAAATGTTGGGGGTTAGAGGATCCACTTTTATTACTTCTAATTTAGATATCTTTCTTATTATAATAGATAAAATTTGCATGACATTACCAACCGATCATAAATGCGGTATCCTGATTAAGTCAGATTTATGATTAATTCCAACCGACCATAAAGACGATATCCAAATTAGTCAGGTTAAAATCAATTTAATAAAGTCCAACCTACCATAAAGGCGGTATCCCATTAAGTCAGGTTTTAAATAGTTTATATATTATAATTAAAGGAGATTAATCTAAATATTAGTAATAAAAGCTTAACATTTCACCCAAGCAGAGGGGAGTTACCTCTTCATACTGAAAAGTAAAAATAAAGACTGAAAAGTAAAATAAAGAAAGAACTATCGCTTAAAATAAAAAATTAAATACAGAAAGCTGTAAATAAACAAACAAGATACAATCTTTTTAGTATTCTTAAGGAAATCCCCAGAAGAAGGTATGAATTTTCCTTCTGATTTCAGCTTCAATTTATAGACAAAATTATGCCATGCGCGTCGCGACGCAAAACACTGTCGCGTCGCGACGCGCTGTTGATTCAACAGGATCTTGACACATGGATGTCGGTAAAATTATTGGCTCGGCATCACGACGCAGAAGGTTATGCGCGTCGCGATGCTGATGTCAGCAATGACATGTATTGTCGGCAGCATGGGATGATGACACGTGTCCGACGTATTTTAGCAAGATTATTATGATGTTGACACGTGGCAGGCATATGTTAGTAAGTGCACATGATAGCAAGTTTCTCTGATTTGAAGTCGCGACGCAGAAGTGTTACCCGTCGCGATGCAGAATTCCAATTTTTCACTTTTTCATCTGATTTTCGCCGTTTAAGCCCTGATTTGATTCCAGTCAATCCTGAAACCTTATTTATCTACAAAATACACAAAACACATCAAAATATTCAAAATACTCGAGAAACTATACAAGATATTGAGTCAAATGGACAATAAATACTGATATATTTGCCGTTTATCACACCCCCAAACGTAACATTTTGCTAGTCCTCGACCAAAATAACAAAATAAAATACAATAAACAACTTTAAAATAAAATTAAACTAAGCCACTTTCTTAGGGATCACGATTGTATTTAGCATAAGAAATAAGCCTTTAAACCCCTAGGTGTCCCTAGTGGACGAGTTGTACTCTCGTGAGGGCTTACAGTGACGATACCCACAAACGTCAAATGCACAAAAGCAAAAAAGACAAAAGAAAAGAGAATAAACAAGTTAGTGACTAAATAAGTGAAACTCTTATCAAATTTAAGAATTGTTTTCTTTCTTTCTAAATTACCAAATAAGTAAATTCTCCGATTATTTTTACCATTCCCCATATACACAACCAACAAGGTATTAATCAAATCATTTGCCCACAATATTCATAAGTGTAGTTGAAAAAAGAGTAATATTTTTGCCCTAAAGTTATATCAGAATTCACACCTTTTTAGCAATGAAATTTTTGTTTTGTTTATTTATCTACAATATCTTTAATCTATGTAGCGAGCTTTAGGTCAGTGACTCTTAAGCCAGTTGGCTTTAGGGAATTAGGTGTTAAGATACCCTTACAGACTTAATTACTTGGATTTCAGATATTTGTTTTATATAACATCTTCAATCCATGTAGCGAGCTTTGGTCCAGTGACTCCCAAGCCAATTGGCTTTAGGGCACTAGGTGTTAAAACACCCCTACGGACTTAATTACTCGGATCTCAGATGTTTCTCCCTTTTTTTAATCCATCGCTTTTTTAGATGCTTCCTCTAATTAAACTAGAGTACTGAATATTACAAACTTTTCAATTACAACTCATTATCGTATGTTACCATGCATGTTGATAATACCTGTCAAATGAGCATATAAAGATCCAATTTAGTCAGTATTATGGAGAATTCACAAATTAAATAATTCAAAAGGAAATAAACAAAAATTAACTTGCTACGAAATATGTTGAGATACGTCTCAGGAGTGGAAATTCCTTACACAGCTATATCACACCAATTTACCTGATTAGTCAAGTTAAAAATACAAAAACAAAATATATTTTTTTTTATTTTATAAATTTCTTAATTTTTTTTGAAATTTTTTGACTAAAAACAAAACAACACAATAAAAACAAAATACTAGTCAACTATTCCCCTCCCCCAAATCTAATTGAGACATTGTCCCCAATGTCTAAAAAGTAGAAGAAGAGTTTAGAAAATAGTACATGGTTAGCTGAAATTCTACATCTAAAATGAAAATTAAAGGTTAAGATCCAGATTTATCCGATGTTTTTTACCACGATCATTATCAGACCAGTTTATCTTGGAAATGATAGGGTCAATTTGTGGTTCAAAGGCTAAGATTTGGTCAATTAAATCATGGGCAATTCTGGCAGTGAAGATGATTTCTTTTACAGGTTTTGACACGAACCCATTTCTCTGGGCATCATCAAGAAACACACAAAGAAAATCATAAAATCCATAAGTGTTAAACAATCCAATTGGTCTCTGGTGTATGTTCAAGTTCGCCAAAGATAGCACTTAAACATTTATTCATCGTGCCCAAACCATCTGGCAAAGCAATAAAAGCATCAGCACAGTTAATCATTTCAACAAGTCGTTCGGACATACCTGGCACGATACATTCATCTCCGTTTGATGGTCCTATAAGATTCGCCTTTGCCAAAGGTTTTGGAACGATTCCCATAACTTGACTACCTCATTCCTGTACTGCCCTTGAAACGTACCCCATTAGTCCAAGATTGCCACCGCCATATACTAGGTGCATATTCCTTTCAGCTATGACTCTACCCAATTCATGTGCTGCCTCAACGAACTCTGGTTTGGAACCAACACTAGTACCACAAAACACACAGATGTTAACAACTCGTCTTCTTGAAGTTGCTTCCATTTATTTTTTATTTTTATTTTTTTATATTTATTTATCAACTCTGGATGTCTTTAAGAGTGCAATGATGAGCTCAATTTATAGAACCTGAAAAAGGGTGAGTAATAATAGCACTAGTACATGCCAAATAACAATTATTAGCTAAACAATAAAATATATCGTGAAAGTCAAAAAGTCTGGATCCTGTCGGAGAAAATAAAAGAAAATAACAAAATAAATCATAAATATTAGATAAATACAAAAATATAATAATATTTACAAAAAGTAACGGCTTGAATGACGTCTATGCGTCAAGGACAAGCTTCCCATCCAATTTATAAATTGGCAAACAGGGTCTTTTAAAAGTCAGATTCCCGAGACTTAAATGTTGTCTTTCTTTTCGAAATTGTACATGCAACATATGAATTGCGTGATGCACATATCCACTGGGACGTGTCAAAAGAGTCAATGATATGTCAACCAAAGACTCATTACTTAAGCCATCCATAATGAATTTAATTTGATCTTCACAGTTATCAGACACCATTCCTAAAGAACGACAACGAGTATTACATGTCATGCGTGCACATTTATAGCAAACCCCCATTATTTTATCTCTTCTTTTCTTAGCATAAGTGCTTCTTCCTAAACCAGAAAGATATGAAATAAAAGAGTCAGACGACTCACCTGCCAATCGGACACGTGCTTTAATAATCCAACGAATGTCATTAGGAATACCTTTGATTATCAGAAGTCTCATTCGTTCCATGTGAGTTTTGTATACTTTCATCAGAGAGTTTTAAGGGAGAGAAGGAAATTACTTATGTAGATTTGCGAGAACGTCTTCCATCCTGAATTATGACTTTACCTACAAAAATTATACACACAAAAATAAAACACACTAAATCTTAATATATACACAAATTTCATGGGTTGCCTCCATGCTAGCGCTAAGTTTAATGTCGTCAGCTAGACATGACTGTCCGAACGTTAGACTGGATCTGAAAGTATGATACTTTCTTTTTGTCGCTCAAATAATTCTCCCCAATAGTGCTTGACACGCTGGCTGTTAACTTTGAATGTATCGTTGGTGTTGGGATCAAGTAACTCAATAGCTCCATATGGTAAAACCTGAGTAATCACAAATGGACCTAACCACATTGATTTCAGCTTTCCAGGGAAAAGTTTCAACCTTGAATCGTATAACAACACCTGCTACCTTAGTTCCAGTTGTATGTGCACTATTTTTTTATCATGCCATCTCTTGGTCTTTTCTTTGTATAGTCTGTCATTCTCATAAGCATGTAGGCGAAATTCCTCCAATTCGTTGAGTTGGTGGAGCCTTTTCTCTCATGCTGCTTGTAAATCAAGATTTAACTTCTTCAGTGCCCAGTACGCTTTATGTTCAAGCTCCACTGGCAGATGGCACGCTTTCCCAAACACCATTCGATATGGGGACATACCAATGGGTGTTTTGTAAGCTGTCCGGTAGGCCCATAATGTGTCATCTAATTTTGTAGACCAGTCTCTCCTTATTGATCCAACGGTTCTCTCCAAGATTCTTTTGATCTCCATGTTTGAAACTTCAACCTGTCCATTTGATTGTGGATGGTAGGCAGTGGCAACTTTATGAGTAACTCCGTATTTGGATAGGAGTGCATCGAAGTATCTGTTGCAGAAATGTGTTCCACCATCACTGATAATTGCCCGAGGTGTTCCGAAGCGAGTGAAAATATTCTTTTTAAGGAATTTTATCACCACTTTTGAATCATTTGATGGCAGTGCTATTGCTTCAACCTATTTGGAGACGTAGTCTACTGCAATTAGTATGTACAAGTTTCTGAATGATAGAACAATGGGTCCCATAAAATCAATCCCTCATACATCAAATATCTCCACCTCTAGAATATTTTGCAGAGGTCCTTCATTTCTCATCGATATATTTCCCATTCTCTGGCACTTGTCACATTGAAGAACAAATAAGTAAACATATTTAAACATAGTAGGCCAGAACAAACCTGATTGTAAGACTTTGGCTGCAGTTTTATCTCCACTGAAGTGTCCACCATATGGTGATGAATGACAATGCTGCAAGACACTATTGACCTCCTCATGTGGAACACGTCTCAATAATTGATCAGCACAACATTTGAAGATGTACGGCTCATCCCAGACATAATGCTTAACTTCCTTGAAGAATTTCTTTCGTTGCTGTTGTGTCCATTCCAACGGCCATTTTCCCGATACTATGTAGTTTACATAGTCAGCATACCAAGGGAAATTCTGTTGTTTCATGGGAAACAACTGTTCATTTGGAAAATTTTCTTTGATAGTCATTTCATTGCCAGTTGTTTCTCCATTCTCGAGCCTCGATAAATGACCCGCTACTTGATTTTTTGTCCATTTCATGTCTCAGATATCCGCATCAAATTCTTGCAGAAGAAGCACCCAACGGATCAATCTGGGTTTGACATCTTTCTTCGCGATCAGGTATTTGATTGCTAAATGATCTGTGTAGACCACCACTTTGAGACCCATCAGATAGGAGAGAAATTTATCAAAAGCAAACACAACTGCGAGAAAGTCTTTTTTAGTGGTTGTGTAGTTGAGTTGACTGGAGTAGTAAATGGTGTGGAAAATATTTGCTTGGCGTTGTCCCAAAACCGCACCTATAGCAAAATCACTAGCATCGCACATCACTTCAAATGGAAGCGTCCAGTCTGGTGCTACTATGATGGGGGCAGAGACCAGCTTTTGTTTCAAGATTTCAAAAGCTTCGTGGCATTTTTTGGTGAAGTTGAAAGGCACGTCTTTCTCTAGCAGATTACACAGAGGTTTAGCAATCTTGGAGAAGTCTTTGATAAATCTCCTGTAATAGTATGCATGTCCAAGGAAACTGCGAATCCCTTTGACAGATGATGGTGGAGGTAATTTTTCAATTGTCTCGATCTTTGCTTTATCTACCTCGATTCCCTTTTATGAGATCCGATGTCCTAGGACAATCCCTGCCTGCACCATAAAGTGGCATTTCTCCCAGTTGAGTACCAGATTGGTATCTTCGTATCTTTGTAGCACATTTTCTAGATTTTTCAAGTATTGGTTGAATAAGTCTCTAAACACAGAAAAATCATCCATGAAAACCTCAATACTTTGTTCCAGCATGTCTGAGAAGATGGCCATCATGCAACGTTGAAATATGGCAGGAGCATTACATAGTCCAAATGGCATCCTGCGGAAAGCAAAAATACCATACGGACATGTAAAAATGGTTTTCTCATGATCTTCTGGGGCGATGGAAATCTTATTGTACCCCGAGTATCCGTCCAGAAAATAATAGAACTCATGTCCCTCTAGGCTTTCTAACATATGGTCAATGAATGGCAGTGGAAAATGACCTTTCCTTGTTGCTTTGTTCAGCTTCCTGTAGTTCATGCATACTCTCCATTCAGTCACCGTTCTTGTTGGAATCAGTTCATTTTTTTCATTTGTGACTACAGTAATTTCTCATTTCTTTGGCACACATTGCATAGGACTCACCCACGTGCTATCAGAGATGGGGTAAATGATGTCGGCATCCAACCATTGGATAATTTCTTTCTTCATGACCTCCTTCATGATTGGATTTAGTCTCTGTTGATGCTCCACTATGGCTTTGTACTCATCGTTCATCAGAATTTTATGCATGTAAAATGATGGACTAATACCTCGAATGTCTGCTATAGTCTAGCCAATGGCTTTCTTGTGTTCTCGTAATACTCTCAGTAACTTATCTTCCTACTCCAATGTTAGCGATGAAGAAATAATCACAGGTAAATCAGAAGAGTTTTCTAAGAATGCATACATGAGATGGTTCAGAAGTAGCTTCAGTTCTAGCTGCGGTGGTTCTTCAATCGATGGCTTGATTCGCTCCTTTTTTGGTAGTTCCAAACTTTCCACCTGTTGTGTTTATTTGAAGCGAAAGAGTCTGTCAAGATAGTTGATACATTCTAAAATTTCATCATCTAACTCGCTGCCAGTCATGTTGGTGATGCAAGCTTCAAGTTTATCCGTGGTCAGTTGCATTACATCAGTATCCTGGATGATACTATCCAATATATTAATTCTAAAACATTTCTCCTCATTTTCATCATTCGGGAATTTCATGGCTTTGAAAACATTGAATGTAACTTCTTGGTCCTGCACTTTCATGGTTAGTTCTCATTTTTGTACATCAATAACAGTTCGACCTGTAGCCAAGAATGGTCTCCCGAGGATGATAGGTACATCATTGTCTTCTTCCATGTCAAGGATAATGAAATCTGCAGGGAAAATGAATTTATCGACTTTAACCAATACATCTTCCACTACACCTCTCGGAAATGTGAGCGATCTATCAGCAAGCTGCAGAGTAACTGAGGTGGGCATTGCTTCTCCAATATGCAGTTTCCTATAAATAGATAAAGACATCAAGTTAATGCTGGCACCTAAATCACACAAAGCCTTACCGAAGTAATGTTCTCCTATGGTGCAAGGGATGATAAAACTGCCAGGATCTTTCAACTTTGGGGGAATCTTCCTCTGAATGATGGCGTTGCATTCTTCTGTCAATGCTACTGTCTCGTAATCTCCAAATCTCCACTTTCGTGACAGAATGTCTTTCATGAATTTGACATAGTTGGGAATTTGTTCCAACGCTTCTGCAAATGGAATGTTGATATGCAACTTTTTGAAGATCTCCAAGAATCGAGCAAACTGTTTGTCTAGTTTGTTTTTCTGGAGACGATGTGGAAAAGGTGGAGGTGGAGTAAATTTTTCTTGATCATTTTCTTTTGTCTCTTTTTCCTCCATCTGTGGTTCTGCTTCGCTGCTTTCTTTTAGAACTTCCTCTATAGTTGCCTTGAATCCAACATCTTTGTTGATTTCAGTACCGCTTTTTAAACTAATGGCTCGACATTGCTCATTCCCTATATTCCTTGGATTTGGTTCTCTGTTGATAGGAAGGTTACCTTGCGGTCTGTAACTTTGAGCATTGGCCAGTTGTCCTATTTGATTTTCCAGTGCCTTTATAGATGCTGATTGGCTTTGATTGAATGTTGCTTGGGCTTGAAACATAGCATCGTATTTGGCTTCTTGCTTTTTGAACATCTCTGCAAGTATTTCTTTTATTTATGGTTCTTTTTCATAACCCTGGCCTTTGTTCTGCTGTTGGAATCCGGGTGGTGGATTGTTCTTTTGCCCTGAATTGTTGCTCCAAGCAAAATTGGGATGATTCCTCCACCATGGGTTGTAGGTGTTAGAATATGGATTGTTTCTCCGTCTGTTGAAATTGTTGACATAATTCACCATCTCATCATGTTGGTTTGCCTCTGGTGTTCCTCCATATGGTGAATTTATGGCACCAACGATGTTTACAACTTGTGTGCTAAGTGTTTCCAGGAATTTGCACATCTGCTCCAACTTGGCATTCATTGCTGTATTGGCTCCGACTTCTTGGATTCCTACTATTCATTGAATCATGCTCCTTTCTGTTGGCCACAAAGAATTATTGTTGGCCATTTCTTCAATTAAGTCTCAGGCCTGATCTTCTCCTTTTGCCATTAAAGCACCTCCAGTAACAGCATCAATTGTAGTTCTCATTAGTCCTTAAAGTCCATTATAGAAGGTTTGGACTTGTAACCACTTTGTAATCTCATGGTGAGGACATTTCCGGAGCAATTCTTTATATCTTTCCAGAGCTTCACGGAGAGATTTCGAGTCATGTTGCACAAAGGATGTGATGTCATTCCTTAGCTTTGCAGTTCTGGCTGGGGGAAAGTACTTTGCAAGGAATTTGGTGGCTAGAGTATTCCAAGTTGTGATAGAACCTACTGGTAGTGAATGTAGCCTAGCCTTAGCTATGTCTTTCAAAGAATATGGAAACACACGTAGTCTCATTGCTTCTTCTGCCGCTCGGTTATAATTGAAAGTGCCGCAAACTTCCAGGAAGTTGCTGATGTGGGCATTAGGATCTTCAGTTGCATTCCCCCCAAACTAAACTGACTGATGTATCATCTGGATGCATGTTTTGATGTCACACGTATTTGCTGGTAAGAGAGGAAGTACAATACATGAAATGAAGCCGTCAACCACCGGAATAATTCGGCCTCGAATGGGAATTGGTGGTGCAACCTCCAAAGGTTCAGGTTCCATGTTGATCAGTGCTTCTTGACAATATCGCTTTTCCCTTCTCAACTGTCTGATGGTTCTTTCAATTTCTGGGTCAAGCGGACGGATTTCAAAGCTTCTGGTTCTTCTCATGTAGTGTCTGAGAACCTCAAACACAAGAAAAAAATAAAATAAAATCAAATTAGACACAAGTAAAGGTATCTAACTTCAAAATTAATAGTAAAAGATAAATAAGTCCCCGGTAACGGCGCCAAAAACTTGATCAGTGAAATCACTCACGTAACGCAAGTGCACGTATTGCTCAAGTAGTATAAAATATATCGATCCCACGAGGAATTAATACCTTAGCTATCAATTTGTGAAGTTAAATGTTTACAAGTACCTAATAGATTGGTTTGTTGATTGGATGGTGATTTTTGCTAAAACAAGTAAATAAAACAGTGCGAATGTAAATTAAGGGAAAATTCAATATTATTAAACTATCTAGGGTTGTGAGTCCTTCCAATATCTTTTAAAGATGAAGTGGTTATCTCATGTTTGTGCAATATATCAGTTTATTAACATGGAACACGGATATATGGAAAAACCTCTGTCGATGGTCAGATGAAAACACCTAGTATAACCGAATTAATCATATGTCTATGTTAACCAAGTTACCTGAATTCATTAAGATTAAGTTCCAATTGTGGTTACCCCTGTCCGACAGGTATATGTCTATCATGGAAGGAAATCTTTTAAAGAGTATCTAATCCTTAAGGGAGATCGTAGGCTATTAAGTCTAAGGCTGAAACCTAAAATCTCATCGTCAAGTTCATTTTAAGTTTACCACATCAATCTTATTAATGGCCAGTTAACAATAATCATTAAGTTTAAGACCTACAAAATAAACCTTTATATTACCCAAGACATAAAATAACCCCTTATAAACCAGTGATATTGGAATTCATCACAACCCCAGATAACGAGTTATTTACCACACATATCTAAGGCTAGTAAAAGTTTAAATAAAGTAAATGACATAAAGTAAAGCTTGGAAATTAAAAAGGTAAATAAATAATAAAAGAAAATACTGGGGGTTAGAGGATCCATTTTTATTACTTCTATTTAGATATCTCTCTTATTATAATATATAAACTTTGCATGACATTACCAACCGACCATAAAGGCGGTATCCTGATTAAGTCAGATTTATGATTAATTCCAACCGACCATAAAGGCGATATCCAATTTAGTCAGGTTAAAATCAATTTAATTAAGTACAACCGACCATAAAGGCGGTATCCCATTAAGTCAGATTTTAAATAGTTTATATATTATAATTAAGGGAGATTAATCTAAATATTAGTAATAGAAGCTTAACCTTTCACCCCAGCAGAGGGGAGTTACCTCTTCATACTGAAAAGTAAAATAAAGAAAGAACTATTGCTTAAAATAAAAAAATAAATACAGAAAGATGTAAATAAACAAACAAGATACAATCTTCTTCGTATTCTTAAGGAAATCCCCATAAGAAAGTATGAATTTTCCTTCTAATTTTAGCTTCAATTTATAGGTAAAATTCAGCCCCGCGCGTCGCAACACGCCATTGATTCAACAGGATCTGACACGTGGCTGTCGGTAAAATTATTGGCTCGGCGTCGCGACACTGACATCATCAATGACGTGTATTATCGGCATCATGGGATGATGACACATGTCCGGTGTATTTTAGCAAGTATGATGTTGACATGTGGCAGGCACATGTTAGCAAGTGTACATGATATCAAGTTTCTCTGATTTTGACACGTGTCTGGCGCACGTTAGCGGTCACGACGCAAAAGTGTTGCGCGTCACGACACAAAATTCCAATTTTTTTCTTTTTCATCCGATTTTCGCCATTTAAGCCCGGATTTGATTCCAGTCAATCATGAAACCTTATTTATCTACAAAATACACAAAATACATCAAAATATTCGAGAAACTATACAAAATATTGAGTCAAATGGATGGTAAAAACTGATATATTTACCGCTTATCACAGCACATGGAGGGCCATCAGAAAGTAATGTGATATAGTGGATGAAACAGAGTTCGTTGTGCGAATATAGTCAGTTGAAATTTAGCGGCCAAGGAAACATCATAATCCCGAAATTTCAACCTTAAATGGGATTCGCGGACTAATCCTATTTAAGGGGAGAAGAAATATAACACCTGGTAATTCTGATGACCACTATGTTTAATGCGGCATAACCTATGATATAAATCATGTTCAAATGTGTATGTACTTGTGGATTACCTTTCGAACATTTGATAAATCAATTACAATTCCGATAAGAAATCAATTGGGCCATAACGTTCTCATACGACCTCCGTTTTTTATGAATTTTATATCTTCGGAAAGCTAATACTGAGACCTATAATTTTCCTATTGAATGATTTCCTAAATTCGAAAACAAACAAGGTCAAAAATACAGCTCAAACAAATTTGGATGAATGGTACCCAATGGCTAATCTAGAGAAATCTCAAAATTTATCATTTTTTTCCATTTAATCATTAAATAAATCAACCTCTAGTATAAATAAGGGGCACTATTCATGCATCTCTAAAATTAGAAGAGAAGAAGAAACGTAAGGGGGGAGAAAGAAGAGAGGAATATAGGGGAACCATTTTCTACCAAATTTTAAGAGGAAGTGAATGCAAACCAACTCACAACAAGCTAAGAAGAGGAATAACAAACATAGAAGACTTGATTGGTGAAGGAAATCAAGTTGGTTATGATAGCAAACATAGAGATGCCCTCTGTCTCGGGTATGATAATGTGAGCGTCGTGATGCTCAAGACCTAAAGTCGCGACGCGTAATAATCATATGCTATCTGCCTCAAGTCTGACTATGTGGGAGTCGTGACGTGCAACGACTGGCATCGCGACGCGTACCTCTTTTCCAGAAACAGATTTAGCCCATTTCAATTGCATCCTAGAATATTAGAAGACATCCTAAGGGTTTAGTATCAGTGTACATACACACATTATGGCATGTCACAAACACAATAAGTCATATGGTGATAATAGTTCCAAAATATATTCTTTTATTATTAACAATTTAAAGAATAATACAGTACATGCCAAATTTGGGCCAAGGGCAAAACCGTATTTTCACTTTAAACCCAGCACCAAACAAAGCCCAAAAATAGTGATCCGGCCCAAAAAACTTTATATTATTAAACCATGACAAAACCATCAGCTTAAGGACAAACCACTTTTCCAACAAATACCAGCTCCACATGCAAATTATTTTCCCCCGCCGAAAGCAGAAACATTAAACACGTTACAGGGCCATCTTTGCTCCCTACAGCTAAAAAGCCAACTCAAAAGGGATATCGTTGATCCTATAAATAACAACATAATTCAGAACATATGCATTCAAGTCTTAGTCTTGATACTTGAGCTCTCTACTCTTCTCACTCCTTAAACACCAGCCACCGCCCTCACGACAGTCAACAGAAGTCACGAGAATTTCTGGCCTTGATCTTCCATTATATATTGCTTGTCTTCATACTGACTTGAGCGTCGGAGTGCATACGGCACCCACCACACCGGTGGGCAATACTCCCCGCTCACTCTACCTTTGTTTTGCAGGATCACTAGTGCCACAAACCTATAAATTCTCGATTGTGGACCTCAGGTGAAAATCAATATCCATAATTTGGCGCCCACCGTGGGGCGTTAGCGATTCATAGCAAGCAAAGATCTCTCAGACTACGGTTCTTAACTCACTATCAATGATGGCTTCAAGTGGTGAGTAGACACCAGACCTAGTGGCAACACAAATAACTATGCTGCAAGAATGATTACGAACTTTGGAGGAGGAGAACCAGACCATGCGGAGCTATTCAGAAACAGTTGGAACAAATCTCTTCCACCTTTCAACAATGTGATACTTCTGACCATCCTAACAATCATATGGTCCCATCCAATCTTTTGGGAACGTTCAATGATGTGGAAAATGACGATCCTTCCCCAAGTGGCCATCTCCGAAATCATGCAAGAAGTGTGCCAAATTCTCCAGTCGACCAAGCCCAACAAGTCACTTCCAATATGCGTAAAGAAATGTTAGAATTAGAAGAAGCAATTTTGTCCAGCTTACCAGGTGTCAAGCTACCAATAAGGAAAATCCGAGCCGGAACAATCTCTGACACGCCATTTTTGAGATTATCACTTCCATAGAACTGTTGGAAAATGGCCGCGAGTGCGCATCGAAAAAATTAATAAATTAAATTATGATGCCGCCATCCCTTTGCCCAAGACCTATTTGTTTTGATTATTCTACAAGCCTATGCATGTTACTATATATTCTAAGCATAAAAACTCATATAATAAGCAAAGAACAAAAACTTAAACATGCTAACTATAATAAGAACTCTAATTAAAATAAATAAAGAAAAAGACCTACTTGAACCAAAGACTCATCCAGTCCTCTCTCTAATCTACAAGCTTTTCTCGAACTCAGCAATCTCTTCCACGTTCCAAAGAGCCACCCAAGTGTGTGGACTCCAAAGATGCATACACGAAAGCCAAAACTCAACAGTAAGGCTACGACTTGAGTGTACGGGTATTTTACCAATGGTGCTAGCCTAAGCAAATACCTCAAAACTTTTAACTCGAGGTTCCTCTAGTCAATTAGACTTAAGGATCCTCAAAATCAGTGGCTTACTCTTAAACTTTAGAGTTGCTCACTTATATAAACCCAAGATATGAAAGGTTTTGGTGTAAAAATTTGTAAAGAATTCTTTGGGTTTATATAGGTGCTCCAAAGACAACAAAATTAATTAAGAATCTGATGTGGGATAAATGCTAATTTAATCTTAGCCATTGGATCTTAATTTAGTGGTTTAATGAGATTATAAAACCCAAATAAGAGTTTGGGCCGAATTGGAATCTAAAGCAAATAACAAATTAAAAAAAAAATATCCACATTACTATTCGCATTACTATTCACGTTACTATTCACATTTTATTTATTTATTTATTCCAATTCCCAAAGTGCCCCTATCATCATTCACCAATCCCTAAGCCACTATAGAACCTCATAAATGATCTGTTCAATAATTAAACACATTGAACCATTTATGAACAATTCCTACAGCAATCATATATGCTGTTAAATTTGTACTGTGCACTGTTAACCATTGATTTCGACTTTATTGTGTGTGACCTTTTGGGTTCCCCTCAAGTTGGACATGAAATGAATAGTGATAATTTAATCGAACATAAATTATCTTCCGATTAGATGGTCGTTCGATTTCAATAACCAAGGTTGACATCTAGCAACATGCCAAGGCCCCCAAATGAGAAGGAAAGATATATATACCCATTCTGTATGCGATTTACATATGATACGGTCCATCGCCTCACTGTATCCCCACCGTTTGACCTAGGGTATGGAAAATGTCATCCTATATAGTCAAAGGTATGATGTTGATAGTGTCATGAATCATGCTAACCCAACAATCTCACATGATTCTTCCGCTGCGGCCACAGTCTCAAGCACTGATCACACATATCAACCCATGAACTGGAATACTACTCTTATAAGAAAAATTATCTGAGAGAGTGGCGATTAACTGTTGTATCTTTACAAACTTCATGTGTTTCAACAAATGACCCAATCATACCCTTATGACCGGATCTTTTGAACCGGGGAAGGAGAATATCAAAGTTATTTGATCCACACATAAGATTGTAAAGACCTCAAGTCTAAGGACTAGTCATACAATCGATACATGAAAGTTCTCACAGACACTTGGGATAAACACTCCATGTGAAAAATTTCGACGGTCAGTTGGGTATTGGACATATCTCTAACAATCTACCACTTGCACTATAGCTAACTAGTGTGAATCTGGACACCATACTCTTGGGTGTGCCTATCATGCTTTTGTTGAGTCAGCCCTTTAGTCAGAGAATCTGCAAGATTATCTTCTGTAGGTATTTTCTCTATAATAACTTCTTTTCACTCAATAATTTCCCTGATGAGATGAAATCGCCTGAGTACATGCTTGGATTTCTGGTGGGACTTTGGTTCCTTTGATTGAGCAATGGCGTTCGTGTTGTCACAGTACATCGTGATGCCATTCTTTATCGCGGGAAGCACTTCCAGCTCCGTGATGAACTTCTTTATCCAGACTGCTTCTTTAGCTGCCTCAGATGCTGCAATATACTCGGCTTCAGTGGTGGAGACCAAAGTAGTTGACTGCTTTGAGCTTTTCCAACTGACAGCTCCGCCATTCAAAGTAAACAGATATCCTGTTTGTGATCTGTTGTCATCCCTATCGGTCTGAAAGCTCACATCACAGTAACCAATGACTTTCATCTCATAACAATCTCCGTATGTCAAGAACACATCCTTAGTTCTTCTCAGATACTTGAGGATTGTTTTGACAGCTGCCCAGTGTTGCTCACCAAGATTTTCCTGATACCTGCTCGTTATGCTAAGAGCATAAGAGACATCAGGTCTTGTACATAGCATGGCGTACATGATCAATCCTATTTCTGAAGCATAAGGGATCCTACTCATACGCACTCTATTTGAAGGAGTATGTGGACATTGCTTCTTAGATAATTTGATTCCATGACAAGTAGGTAAATTACCTCTTTTGGAATCTTCCATTTTGAATCTTTTCAAAACTTTATCTATGTATGTAGATTGAGAAAGTCCTAACAACCTCTTAGATCTATTACGGTAGATCTTAATACCGAGGATGTAGGCTGCTTCTCCCAAATCTTTCATGGAGAAATTCTGAGATAATCATTGCTTGGTGGCTTGCATCATGGGAATATCATTCCCGATGATTAATATGCCATCGACATATAATACAAGAAATACAACAGCACTCCCACTACTTTTCCTGTAAACACAAGGCTCGTCTACATTTTTGATGAAGTCAAATTCTTTGATTGTCTCATCAAATCGTATATTCCAACTTCTGGAGGCTTGCTTGAGTCCATAAATGGATCGTTTAAGTTTGCACACTTTATTATGATCATCCTTAGATGCAAACCCCTCAGGTTGTGTCATATAGACTTCCTCTACGAGGTTCCCATTAAGGAAAGCTGTTTTGACATTATCTACCAAATCTCATAATCAAAGTGTGCAGCTAGTGCCAGTAAAATTCGAATAGACTTTATCATTGCAATAGGCGAGAAGGTTTCGTCATAGTCAATTCCATGGATTTGTCTATAACCTTTCGCCACCAACCTAGCCTTATAGGTTTGGATATTGCCTTCTTCATCAGTTTTACGCTTGTAAATCCATTTGCAGCCTATGGTTTTATCCCTTCAGGTGCATCCACCAAGTCCCGGACTTGATTCTGATACATAGAGTCTATTTCGGATTTCATGGCCTCAAGCCACTTGACTGAATCAATGTCATGCATTGCTTCGTCATAAACGGTGGGATCGTCATTATCAATGACCTGATCATGTTCCTCATCAATATGGAAACCATATCTTTCAGGCTCATATATTTCCCTACCAGACCTTTAAGTTCATAACCTTGTGGTTGTTCCGTCGCTGCCCTTTTGAGGGGCCTGAGGCTTAGTTCTATGCTAGTTTGTTCTTCTCGTACCTCATCGAGGTAAGTCTACTCCCACTATATTTCTTGAGAAGGAATTCATTCTCTAGAAATTTAGCATTTCGTAAGACAAATGTTCTTTGTTCATTTGGGACGTAGTAGAACAGTATGCTCTTGAGTTCAAGACATATCCTACAAACTTACATTTAATTGCCCTATCATCCAATTTGTTAGTTTGTGTGAGCTTAACATATGCGTCACATCCCCAACTCTTAGATAACTAAGACTAGGACGTTTCCCAGACCATAACTCATATGGTGTTTGACTAACAGTCTTGGAAGGAACTTGGTTTAGTAGTAGTGTTGCAGTTTCTAAAGCAAACCCCAAAATGAAAGAGGTAGATCCGTGTCTGGCATCATTGATCAGACTATATCTAATAATGTCGATTTCTCCTTCGGAGACCCCATTATGCTGTGGAGTTCCAGAGGAGTCCACTGGGAAACAATGCTATTTTCTCTCAAGTAATCTTGAAATTCGTTGCTTAAGTATTCACCACCTCGGTCAGACCTTAGTGACTTAAAACTTTTATTAAGCTGGTTTTCTACTTCAGATTTGAAGTCTTTAATTTCTCAAAGGCTTCAGATTTGTACCACATAAGGTACACATACCCATATCGCGAGTGATCATCGATAAAGGTAATGAAGTAGGAGAATCCACCTCTAGCGGTAACTGACATTGGTCCGCATACATTAGAGTGTATGAGTTCTAATGTCACCGCTGCACGCTGTCATTTACCTTTGAAGGGTAATTTGGTCATTTTACCAAGTAAAAAAGACTAATAAGTTCCATAAGGTTCATATTTGAAGAGTCTGAAATACCCATCCTTATATAGCTTAGTTAATCTTGTTTCATTGATATGACCTAAGCAGTCGTGCCATAGAAGTGATTCATTGAGATTATTCGAGTTAACGTTGTATATATTAGAGGTTGAACATTCTTTGTTAGTTTGTAAGACATAGATAGATACCATTATTCAAAATATCATCTCCATATTTTATTTCATTGAAATAAATAAAATATTCATTATAACTTATTAGGCATGAAAAGCCTTTATTACATAAAGAATAAATTGAAATGATGTTCTTTACTAGAGAAAGTACATAAACACAATCTTCTAAGTCTAAAACTAAACCATTCGGCAAAACGAATGAATAAGTCCCCATGCACAATACAACCAGTTTTGCTCTATTACCCATGCATAAGTCAACCTCCCCATGACGGAGTCTCCTACTGTTTCTTAGGCCCTACACATTGTTACACAAGTGAGTCCCACAACCGGTGTCAAGCACCAATATAGAAGGTTCAGAGTTTTGAGAATATAGTTCAATCATATACAACATACCTAAGCATTGGGCTTCTTGGCCTCTTGGGCTTCCCTAGCTTCCTTGGCTTTTAAGGATCTGCAGTCTTTCTTTCAATGACCCTTCTTTCCACAAAAGAAATATTTCCCATTTCCTTTTTTCTTCTCCACCTTACCATTGGGCTTTAGGTGATCTGGAGCCTTGGCATTGCCCTTTTGTTTTGGGCCTCGTGGCTTCAGGTCCGTACCCGTAAGCATGATGGAGGTTTTAAGATCCGGTTTCAAGTCCTTCTCTGCTTGCTTTATCAGATTGTGCAATTCTGCTAAAGTAGCTTCTTTATCAGACAGATGAAACTGCATAATAAAGTTAGAGAAGTCTTTTGGTAAGGACTGAAGAATTAGATCGTGACACTATCTCATGATCAATGATGAACCCGAGGATGGCCAATTTTTCAATGTGTCCAATCATCTTAAGCACATGTCCACTAACAGATCCTTCTTATACCTTGTTTGGAATAAGGCACATGACACTTGGAATCTCACGGTATGAACGAAAGTTGCATATAACTCCTTCAAGTGAAAGATGATGGTTTGAGCATCCATATCTTCGTGAGCTTTCTGGAGTTCGTCCGACATAGAGCCAAACATTATGCAAACTGCGTGCTCATCATCATCGACGTGTTTCTTCCAAGCATCAAATGTATTTTGGTCATCATCTTCTGCGGGTTCAGGAGGAAATGGTCTTTCAAGAACATCGAAAATATTTTCTTGTCGTAAGACAATTTTAAGGTTTCTAAACCAGTCATTGTAGTTGTCCCCTTTGAGCTTATGCTCATCAAGGATGGAACGGAGTGATACTCTGTTTGCCATTTGAGTGTTTGTGAAATATTTTAACCCACTTGTTAAGAGAGAATGTTAAAATTAGGAATATGTTTTCATTAATGTTTCATAATAACATGAGCTTTTAATATTATGAAGTTGCTCATACTCAATTGTTTTAAAATTTTAAGCAAATCGCATCAACCCCAATATGATGGATTTCTTGTGGGCAAGGATCCCATTATCATCATTTCATAACTCCGACTAGGGCCGGTCGTTATAAAATACGATAATTAGGTAGGTTCCCAACCAATTTATGATATAAATCATAATTCCTTGATCATTGGGTTGGGCAATCAAACATGCCATAGCTTATGCTAGTCCTCGTGGACACCCAATCTTTGCCACTAAGTTATAAGACCACGCATAAGGGTCGCTTCGTCTTATGACTTAGAAAAGTCAAACTATTGTCAATAGTACGATTTAGGGACAAATTAGTATTGGTCAGTCTGGTAAAGCCTAGTCTTGCCAATACGGTTTAAGCCCTTTGGGTCTATACTTTACAATGGGAGGTAAATTTTAGACTTAAATTATTTTTGAGGATTTTAGCAAGTTTAAGTGAATAACTGTCAAATGGATTCCTCCATTGAAAATTCCCCGGAGGGAGGGTGGAGCGAACTCTCTTAAATACTCTTACCTCTTAGGCTCTATTGCCTTGGTGACAGGAATAAACAATAGATCCTCCAAATTAGTCCAAGACTTTAAATATGCTTTAAGGTAAGCTTTGAGTAAAAGATTATCTAGATGTCTTCACAGTTTTTCCTTTTGGCTATAAGAAGGTAGTGAGTGAAGGAAGACACCAAATCATTATCTAACTCTAGTAATACCTTTGGTTAAATTAACTTTAGTTTGGAAAGTTTTATTAACGCCTTGGTCTCACCCCACTTGTATCTTTTATAATGTCTTTTATTATAAACAAGTGATTTATATTTATTAGCCTTAAATGTAATAAATCTCTAAGTTCATCACAGAATAATTACTTAGCTAAGGGATAAGCAATACACTCTCCATTTCCTTAGAAAGTCTCTAGATGCTTGCACCCTAAAATAATCATGCCAATTCTAATCATACATAGAATCATCAAGCATATGAGTTTTAATATGTTGGAATTATTTGAGGCATTAAATAACTTTGATTAATATTTAATTATGATATTGCATTTTATTTTATTCAAATAAATTTACGATTCATGTTTTTTTACAGATACGTGAACTTTAAATGCCATTTCACAATTCAAATCTTAACCAAATCATGTAAAACTTGTGCCTAAAATTAAGTTCAGGGTGTTAGCTTTCCAACGAGCTTTTACACACCCAATTTCGAGTTCAAATGAGAGAGAAATAATGAAAACAAAAACGGCACACTGATACCACTGTTGGGAACCGGCCGCGAGTGCGCAGCGGAAAATGTAATAAATTAAATTATGATGCCGCCATCCCTTTACCCAAGACCCATTTGTTTTTATTATTCTACAAGCCAAGGCATGTTACTATATATTATAAGCGTAAAAACTCATAAAATATGCAAAGAACATAAACCTAAACATGCTAACTATCATAAGAACTCTAATTAAAATAAGAATGAAAAAACTTACTTGAATCGAAGACTCTCCAGTCCTCCCTACAATCTACAAGCTTTTCTCGAACTCAGCAAGCTTCCACGTTCCAAAGAGGTACCCAAGTGTGTGGCCTCCAAAGATGCACACACCAAAGCCAAAACTCAATGGCAAGGCTACGCCTTAAGTGCACGGGTATTTTGCCCTTGGTGCTAGCCTAGGAAAATACCTCAAAACTTTTAACTCGAGGTTCCTCTAGTCAATTCACTTAAGGATCCTCAAAATCAGTGACTTACTCTTAAACTTTAGAGTTGCTCACTTATATAAACCCAATATATGAAAGGTTTGGTGCAAAAATTTGTAAAGACTTCATTGGGTTTATATAGGTGCTCCAAAGACAACAAAATTAATTAAGAATCCGATGTGGGATAAATGCTAATTTAATCTTAGCCTTTGGATCTTAATTTAGTGGTTTAATGAGATTATAAAACCCTAATAAGAGTTTGGGCCGAATTGAAATTCAAAACAATAAAATAAAAAAAATTACTATTCACATTACTATTCACATTACTATTCACATTTTATTTATTTATTCCAATTTCCAAAGTGCCCCTATCGTCATTCACCAATCCCTAAGCCACTATAGAACCTCATAAATGATCTGTTCAATAATTAAACACATTGAATCATTTATGAACAATTCCTACAGCAATCATATATGCTGTTAAATTTGTACTGTGCACTGTTAACCATTGATTTCGACTTTGTTGTGTGTGACCTTTTGGGTTCCCCTCAAGTTGAACATGAAACGAATCGTGATAATTTAATCAAACATAAATTATCCTCCGATCAGATGGTCGTTCGATTTCAACGACCAAGGTTTACATCTAGCAACATGCCAATACCCCAAAATGAGAAGGAAAGATATATATACCCATTTTGTATGCGATTTACATATGATACGGTTCATCCCCTCACTTTATCTCCACCGTTTGACTTAGGGTATGGAAAGTGTCTACCCATATAGTCAAAGGTATGATGTTAATAGTGTCATGAATCGTGCTAACCCAAGAATCTCACATGATTCTTCCGCTGCGGCCACAGTCTCAAGCACTGATCACACATATCAACCCGCGAACTGGAATACTACTATTATAAGAAAATATTATCCGAAGAGTGGCGATTCTCTGTTGTATCTTTACAACTTCATGTGTTTCAAAAAATGACCCAATCATACCTTTATGACCGGATCTTTTGAACCGGGGAAGGAGAATGTCAAAGTTATTTGATCGACACATAAGATTGTAAAGACCTCAAGTCTAAGGACTAGTCATACAATTGATACATGAAAGTTCTCACAGACACATGGGATAAACACTCCATGTGAAACTTTACTTCACCGGTTAGTTCGATGGACACGAGCAACTCATGCATCCATGTGATACACCAAGCGGACGGATCTCCGCTAGTAGCCTATGAGATCGGCTACCCCACTTAAGGGCGGATCATATCATCATGCTAGTCTCTCCACTTTGTGAACGCCCAGATTATTCACAAAACTATGACTATGAACGTTTAAGAGTAATGATTCTCATAAGGCGTGGAAGCCATTATCTTATTACTCCAATGGCTTTATTACAGTGTTTGATGATTCATATAAGTTATGTAAGACACGTATAATAAAGACTGCCATTTTATTAATTAATGAAAATATTACAAATAAATGTACATATAGCCCATCCAAAGTTGGGTATAGGGCATATCCCTAACAAGAACTACCAAGGAAGTTCAGTCCTCCAGATATGAAAATGTATGATGGATCGACTGACCCGGACGACCACATCATCCACTTCAAATATAAGATGATGTCAACGGGCCTAACCCATCGACAATGGGAAGCTAGAATGTGCAGAGAATTTGGAGAAACACTGGCGGGTCCGGCCCTAACTTGGTTCATCAATCTCCCATACAGGTCTATTGGGTCATACCAACAGTTGGCATATAAATTTATGGAGCATTTCGCAAGCTCTTGCAAGATTGAAAAGTCTTCAGAAGACCTTTATGCCATCCAACAATGAAAATGAGTGTCCTTACAAAGCTAACTGGCTTGCTTCAATAAATAAAGAATACTATCTCATATCTCCATCAGCCTACTGCAATAGAAGCATTTAGAAACAGTTTACTCTCAAAGTGGACTCTATAAGAAGCTCACTAAATTTTGATGCTATATACATGGACCAGGTCATGGCTCGGGCTCAAATTGAAATTAGGTGGGAAGAAGCAAGAGAACAAAATTAAATGGAATTCTTCTAGTTTTGCAGAGTGATAGAATTTGAAATACTATCAAATGACACAAAGAATTTTCGAGCAAAATACCACGGTCACAGACAGGAAGAATCATCAAAAGGCGCACCAACATTTCAACCGAGACTTCAACCGTCAACCCTTGCATTACAAGGTACAAGACAAATCCGTAAACAGGGAAAGACTTCTAGACTACAATTTCATTGTTTCCCCAGGAGAGTTGGTTTTGGTCCTCAAAAAGATGGGGAGTGAAGTGAGATGGCCCATACGCTCCAGAGATTATTCTTCCAAGAATGATACCAACAAATGGTGTGAATTTCATCGGGATTATGGATACACGACAGCAGATTGTGTAGCACTGAGATTGGAGGTATTTGAGTTGCTGAATAAAGGACACCTGAGAGATTTGCTCACAGAGAAAGGCAAAGCTACGATGGCCCGGAAAGAAGAGAAAAAAGATGGTCCCACACCACCACCACCAATCAATAATACTGTAATTTTATTTCTGGTGGATCCGAAGTCAGCGGTATCTCATACTCAGCCACGAAACGACATTCCAGAGCAGCAACAATGGGTTTTTTTTCCATTCTACTATGTCAATAGAGGGGATGTTTACGAACCTAACGATTGAATTTCCAGACGACAACAATTCCAGTCAAATGAACCCTCATCATGACGCGTTGGTGATCTCTTTGCAGGTTGCAAACTTTATGATCAAACGAGTTATAGTTGACACGGGATCATCAGCAAACATCATCTTCAAAACTGCCCTTTCTGACATGGGAGCCGAGATAGAAAAAATCAACAGGAGGTCAACGATTCTTTTGGATTCAGCGGCGAACATAAATTCACCACATGGGAGATATCTCTATCAGTCTACGCATGAGGAATCAATAAGATAACTATATTTTTGGTCCTTGACTGTCCCTCAGCCTACAACTTAATTGTTGCAGACTTTGGATTCATGAAATGAGGGCAATTTCGTCTACTTATCATCAAATGCTAAAATTTCCCACCAGGTGGGGAATCCAAGAGATAAAAGGGGACCAATCTGCTTCCAGAAGTTGTTATCAGATGACTTTGAAAGTAAAACCTCAATCGGCATAGCAATTAATGAAGGGATCTGGTGCTTCACCACCTGATCTACCAAGCATAGAGGAACTTGACGAGATCCAAATTCACCCACAACATGCAGATCACAAAGCATAGATTGGGGCTAATCTAGATCCCAAGCTACGAGCCGACTTAATTGATTTCTTGAAAAAGTGACATGATTGTTTCGCTTGGTCTCACGAAGATATGATCGGAATCGATCCAGAATTAATCACCCATGAGCTCCATGTGGACCCAAGCTACCCTCCTATCAGACAGAAGAGAAGAAAGTTTGCCCCGGAGAGAAATCAGATAATTGACGAAGAAGTCCAAAAATTGTTAAAAAATGGAGACATCAATGAGGTCCAATTCCCAGAGTGGTTAGACAATATGGTGATAGTACGAAAGAAGAATGAGAAATGGCGAGTCTGCATCGACTTCACAAATTTGAACAAGGCATGCCCCAATGATTCATCCATTTTTCCTCATATTGATTCGATGGTTGATGCCACAGCAGGTCATGAATTGTTAAGTTTCATGGATGCGTATTCAAGCTACAATCAAATCCTCATGCATCCAAACGATCAAGAGAAGACTGCATTTGTCACCAACAGAGGCATATATTGTTACAAAGTGATGCCATTCAGCCTCAAGAATGCTAGAGCCACATATCAGCGCATGGTAAACAAAATGTTTTCTCAACAAATTGGGAAAACAATGAAGGTTTACATATATGACATGTTGGTAAAATCATTATAAGCAGAACAACATCTATCACATTTGGAACATGCATTTGACATAATGAGGAAATATGGCATGAAGTTAAATCCAACAAAATGTGCTTTTGGTGTCGCTTCAGGCAAATTTCTTGGGTACATTGGTCACACAACGAGGGATAGAAGCCAATCCAGCTCAGATCAAATCCATACTCGATATTCCTTCTCCTACCAATCCAAAAGATGTCATGTGACTAGCTGGGTGAATTGTTGCACTTAATAGATTCATCTCCAAGTCAACAGACAAAAGTTTTTTATTCTTCTCCGCCTTAAAGAAAGCGAAGAACTTTGAATAGACCTCAGCCTGCGAGGAAGCTTTGAAAGAACTCAAACGGTACCTGTTTTCCCCACCTTTGTTATCAAAGCCACTCGATAATGAAAGGCTTTTACTATACTTAGGATTTTCAGAATGAGTAGTAAGTGCCGTCTTGATCAGAGAAGAAATTGGGACACAACTTCCAGTCTACTATGTGAGTAAAGCACTATTAGATGCAGAGTCACGCTACCCTCATATGGAAAAATTGGTATTAGCTTTAGTGACGGCAGCTAGGAAGCTACGACCATATTTCCAAGGGCACCCAATCATGGTTTATACATTGTATCCAATGAGAAGCATACTCCATAAGTCTGAGCTTTCAGGAAGACTGACGAAATGTGTTGTGGAGCTTGGAGAACACGACATCACATATCAACCACGCACTACAATCAAATCACAAGCCCTCTAAGATTTTGTAGCTGACTTCAGTCCCAGTCTAGAGGCACCAGCTGAACAGGAGATCCAATGTATTCATCCTTCAACCACATGGAAGCTTACAGTCGACGGATCAAGCAATAGGCGTGGGTGTGGGTTAGGGATTGTGATTACCACTCCCGAATGCGACATATTGCAGCAGGAAGTCAAGTGCGGCTTCAGAGTCGAGTCTCCAATAATGAAGCCGAATATGAAGCCCTCATAGCCGGTCTAAACTTGGCCCAAGAGCTTGGAGCCAAAAAGATCGAAGTAAAATCAGATTCTCAATTAATTGTCAACCAATTCCAGGGTTCATATCAATCACGAGGCCCACAAATGGCCTCTTATTTACAAAAGGTAAAGGAATACCAATCGACGTCTGAGGAATTAACTATTTCTCAAGTCCCCAGAAATGAAAATACTCATGCAGACGCGTTAGCCACTCTTGGTTCGACAATGCAAGGAGATAAAACCTAGTCCATCCCAATCGTGTATTTGCAATGGCCAGCAATTTGGAAAGATTGAGTCGAAGAAGTTACCATAATCACACCAGACGACTCATGGATGAGTCCAATAGTAAAATATTTGCAAAGTGGCATATTACCAGAAGATAAAATGGAGGCTTGAAAGATTCAACAATAGGCTGCCAGATTCGCACTACATGATGGACAACTTTTAAGGAGGTCCATATCTGGTCCCTACCTTAAATGTCTTACTCCCGAGGAAGCCCATATGTATTAGTTGAGCTACACGAAGGGGAATACGGAAACCCATTCAGGTGGAAGAAGCCTAGCATGTCGAGCCCACACGACAGGGTACTATTGGCCTTCTATGCGGGCAGATTCGGCTGAATTCACCCGTAGATGCGAAAAATGTCAAAGATTTTCCCCAATCTCACACTTACCACCGGAGAAGCTCAACCCGATTCTCTCACTTGGCCATTCATGAAATGGGGGATGGATATCGTTGGAAAGCTCCCAACAGCCCCAGGACAGCGAGTCTACATGCTCGCCCTTACGAATTACTACTCCAAATGGATTGAAACAGAAGCCTTTGCCAAGATACGAGACAGAGAAGTACAAAACTTCTTTTGGAAAAACATCATTTGTCGATTCGGATTACCAAGAGAAATTGTAACTGACAACAGTTCCTAATTCATCAGCTACTGTTTCCAAGACTTCTGCGCTAATTGGGGAATCAAACTAAGCTTTTCGACCCCACGCTTTCTTCAAGCCAATGGTCAAGCCGAATCATCTAACAAGACGATCATGACACAATGAAGAAAATAGTGGAGAAATTGAAAGGAGCATGGGAAGATGAACTTATAGGAGTCTTGTGGTCCTACAGAACTACTGCTCGGTCGTCGACTAGACAAACCCCATTCTCACTTGCGTTTGGGTGTGAAGCAGTTATTCCAACCGAAAGAATTATTCCTACACCTCATTACCAATGGCTCGAAGAAGACTCAAATCAACAACTTATGAGTTACAACCTTGACACGGTTGACGAATTAAGAGAACAAGCTCATCAACAAAGAATGACCAAGTATTTCAACAGAAATGTCAGGTGCAGAACGTTTAAAGAAGGAGACTGGGTTCTATGCAAAGTTTTTCAAAATACTAAGGAAATCAACGATGGAAAGCTAGGACTAAACTAGGAAGACCCATATATCATTACAAAGATTATTGGGCAAAGAGCTTACAAGTTGGAAAAAACAGAAGGAAGGCCAATTCAAAATAGCTGGAATGCAATTCATCTCAACGATTCTACCGGTAACAATAAATTTTCCTCTTTGTCATAGCCATTCGACGAATGATAATCATTTGACAATGAGAAATATCATGTTTTCTTGTTAAGCAATTTATTGCGTTTTGAAATTCACGCGACAAAGCAAACAAGAAAGCTTAGAATTTGATCAAAAAGTAAACTTCCATTCAAATTTTACGGTTTCCATTACAAAAAACAACAAAAACAAAAATTACAATTGCATATTCATTCTACGGGCATCTCAGACGTCGGAACTTCAGAAGTAGGTTGAACATCTTCAGATGGGGCTTCAGGAGTTTGGCCGGGAACATAGGAGATTGGGCCAATTTCAAGCAATCCACGGTCTTCAACTGCTTCAGCATGTTTCTCCATAATAATCCCTTCATCTGGAGCATCTCCAGTGACCGCGTGCTCTCCAACTACCTCATTCGAAATCACTTCTTCCCCATTCTCTTCTTCTTCACCTTCACTCGTAAGAGATAACCCAGCAGCCAGCCTCTGATATTCTCGGATCCATTTCTTCGGCTTCCAGGCGACATGCTCACCAGCCAGATATTCCTTCATTAGATTGCTCTTCCCTTTCATCATTAATTCAAACACAACCACTTCAAGTTAATCAAGCAGTTCAGCTTTCTCTTTCATCAAGTTCTCCACACGTTCCTTGTATGCTTTATTGGTAGCCTTGGATACCTCATTCTCCAATTTAAGTGTTGCTTGAGTCTCATTCAACTACTTTTCAAATTTCCTCAACTTCCTCTCAGAAACATCAAAATTCGTTTTCAAATCGGCAAAATCCTTTCTCACAGACGTGTTGGCCTTCTCTAACTCCCTCATCCTCCTCGGGCTCAACTCATAATATTCTTGCATAAAAAGGCCACACTCCATCACCTGAAACAACATGACTTATTTCTCCCCATTCGACAGGAAAAAAAAAAAAGAAAAAAAGAAATACAAATATATTTATTTACCTCTCACCTGATAACTCAGAGCTGCAATCTTCTTGCTTGTTTCGGTTGGACCTAGTTCAGTCAACCGATGCTCATCTTCTTTGAGGATGAGTCGTTTTATAAATTTAGACAGGCTGGAGGGATCCGAAATTACAGTGGACCCGTGAGGAATCTTCACTATAACATTTTTTGCATCTTCCTCCACTTCGACTATAGTTTTCCTCTTTTTTGCAACAAATGCCTTCTCAATCGACTTTATCGTTGAGGCAAGAACATCAGCTGAAGCGACCGCCATTGGTTTGGGGACTTCCACTTCAATGGCTTCAGAATTCTTCCCTTTGGATTTCTTTGTCCTTCTCCGGCTTCTCATTTCATCAAGATTAGGCACCTTAAACAGACCCGACATAATTTCAGCTGCACATAAAAACTCTTCAGGGGTCAGAGGTTTTAAAAACAGTAGCTCCCCAAATGTAAATTCAATCGCCCAATTGTACAATATCATGACCAAGATATGCTTACACAAAGCCAATGAGGTACCTTCTGAATCAAAGACTTCCTTCCACAGTGGGGTTAACCTCAGTCTCCCCTCTTCTAAAGCAGTTCTCCAATTCCTCTTTGAATCGGGCAAGCTGAGAATGAACTTTGTGTTTGATACGACTTGACTGGTAGTATCAAATTTTATGTTCAACTGAAGACCTGGAAGGAGAAAAGTATGAGAGTATCAGTCATACAAGTAATAAATATAAAACTACGAAGGTAAGGTTGAAAACACTCACTCGACGAGTTCCAATGTTCTGGTATATGTCCACTCTCATTCGACCCAAATACACTCTCCCCTCTCACAAAGAAATAACTTTTCTGCCAATCCCCTATGCATTTGTTGTAAGCCCCAACACCAAATGCTCCCTCTTTTGGCGGAGATACAAATGATACCTCTCATTTTCTCTCAGGTGCTCCTTCATATAGTATGTATACAATAGGTCTTTCACCCCAAATTCGATCCCCAATTCAAAAGCCATACACTCAATCGATAGTAAGATCCTCCAAGTGTTTGGCATTAGCTGAGAAGGAGCCAACTGGTAGTGATTCAACACTTCCCATACTAACTTTGGGATGAGGAATCTGAATCCGTCTATGAAGGGCGGTCGTAAAACCCAATCCACCCAGGAATTTTGTAATCTATCCTTTCAGTCGACGATGCTAACTTTACTTCTATTGATTGAGGAAACCTATACTTTATTCTCATCTCTCTCATTGATTTTTCGGTCACTCTACTGGCTGGATTCTTAGTTAGGATATTTGTTGGTTCACTCGTGCTGGGAACCCCACTCGACTCTCCAATGACAGGTAATGATCTCAAAGGTGTCGCATCGGTGGGTACTCCTAACGGTGGTTCAGCTATTGTTACAAGTCCAGCCTCAATAAAATCTTCATACGACCAATCCTTATAAGTCTCTTTATCACTTGAATCATCCGCAGGTAGTTCAATATACTTGTCAATTTACGCATCTAAACTACCCAATGATTCCTCACTCGATATTTTTCAAGCAACAAAGTTACAAACACCAAAATCCTAAAATTTCTATTCCTTAGAATATCAAAACATCCCAACAAAATCCAAAAGTTTCACTATATCTATCAGGATCAAATAACCTATTAGACTAAGAACAGTTTGAATCTACATTATGATTAATTGAAGATATTGAAGAACATGAAGAATGATTTGAAGGGTACCTTGAAGATGAGGAAATTTCTTCAACTTGCCAACCGAGAGAAATTTTTTGTGTAAGACAAAATGATCTTCAAACTCAATTTTATACTCCTCTTTTGGCGCTTCAAATTCCCTCCAAAAGATGTCTCGAAATTCCCATTAGGGTTTTAAAATTGAAGTTGGGCTCAAAACATCCTTAGGCCCATTTTCCCTCTAATCCGCCAAGAGTAGCATTATGACGAAGACAACTTAAAGAGACAATATGATGACGTTTTTCGATTGCTAAAGTAGCTCGCCTTTTAATGAATTCACTTCTATACCAGAGTGAAACCTTACATATTTTTTCATTCGACACAACATATAAAATAGCGTAGTATTTCAGTCAATAATTCTTTATGAAAAGTGCAGGTTTATGTCAGTCGACATCAATGTATGAATCTTTGTAAGATTCTTTCAATCGACATGCATATATAGAGTGTTCGCAGGTATACTTCAGTCGACATACTTGTATGAGGTGATTGCAGTCTATATCTTTACGAAGATTATTTCAGTCGACATTCTATATGGAGCCTTATGTGTGTTCCAGTCCATATCTTTATGAAGTATTTATATTTCAGTCAACATCAACATTTATATCTTATTGAGATCATTTCAGTCGACATGCATTTCAGTCGATATTCTTATATGGAGCCATTATGTGTGTTCCAGTCCATATCGTTATGAAGTATTTATATTTCATTCGACATCAATATTTGAATCTTAGTGAGATTGTTTCAGTTGGCATGCATTTTAGTCGATATACTTATATGGAGCCTTATATGTGTATTCGAGTTCATATATTTTTAAAGTATTTTTATTCCAGTCGACATCATTAAATTATTCTTAGTAAGATTACATCAATCGACATGCATGTGTGAAGTGATTACAGGTATGCTCCAGTCGACATGCAGTATAAAGTGATTACATGTATACTCCAGTCGACATGCATGTATGAAGTGATTACAGGTATACTCCAGTCGACATGCATGTGTGAAGTAATTACAGGTTTGCTCCAGTCGACATGAATGAATAAATAATTCATATAATCATTTCAGTCGACATGATAATGTGGAACCTTTCATGTGTATTCGAGTCCATTTCCTTATGAGCTGTATATATGTCAGTCGATGTCAACATTTGAATCTTGGTAAGATTGTTTCAGTCGACATACATATATGTAGTGTTTACAAATACATTTCAGTCGACATGCTTATAAGGAGCTTTATATGTGTAATCTAATCAACATCTTACGAAATGATTGCATGAATATTTCAGTCGACATGCATGTATTAAGAATTTACATATAAATTTCAGTCGACACGTAAATGTGAAGAGTATGCAGGTTTATATTTCACTCGACATGCAAGTACAAGAATTTTTGTGGGTATACTCCAGTCGACAATGTGATACAAAATTGCCACGCATGTATGGAGCTTTGTATTAATTAACCAGTCGACACTTGTGTGAGAATCACTACAGAAATATTTCAGTCGATACACCAAAACGAAAACTAGGAATGAAGAGGATATTCCTGTTGATAATACACGAATGGGTAATTGATGTGAGGACATTTCATTCGACACAATGAAGGGGTTGATGTTCACATTGTTATCAACATTACTAGGTATGACTTGCACTTCTAAGTATCTCTCAGTCGACATTAGTGAAGCTTGGGACATGTCATTAGTATCCTAATCGACACATCTATATATAGATTGATAATTGTTATGGATGTCTCGGTCAACATCTATTTATATGTAGCTTGGGAGTGGTTATTGATGCAACACATATATGAATTGAGACATGGTACGTATCCTTTTCGACATCATCTTGTATGTAGCTTGAGAGTTGTTATAGATACTGCACATATATGACTTAAGACTTGATGTACATCTCATTCGACATCTACATGACTATTGCTTAGAACTTGTTGATAATCCCATTCGACATAATACACTTATATCCTGACTTTCATCAGGTTCAGTCGACAGGGAACATTCCCCATTGACTCATGCAGAGTCAAGTAGAAGACCTGGCCTTTATCTTTTCCAGACGACATTAATTACTCCCCTGGTCTTTGGACAAGTAGTATGGGATTATCCTGACCTTCATCAGGTTCATTCGACTGGGAACATTCCCCATTGACTCAGGTAGAGTCAAGTAGAATATCTAGCTTTCATCTGGTCTAGACGACATTAAAGACTCCTCTGGTCTTTGGACCCGTAGTATGAGGATTATCCTGACCTTCATCAGGTTTAGTCGACTAGGAACATTCCCCATTGACTCAGGTAGAGTCAAGTAGAAGACATGACCTTCATCTGGTCCAGACGACATTAAAGACTCCCCTAGTGTTTGGACCCGTAGTATGGGGATTATCCTGACCTTCATCAGGTTCAGTCGACTGGGAACATTCCCCATTGACTCCGGTAGAGTCAAGTAGAAAACTTGGCCTTCATTTGGTCCAGACGACATTAAAGACTCCACTGGTCTTTGGACCCGTAGTATGGGGATTATCCTGACCTTCATCAGGTTCGATCGACTGGGAACATGCCCCATTGCACATGCAGAGTCAATCCGAGACCTGACCTTCAACTAGTTCAGTCGACTGGGATCATTCCTCATGTTTCTTGTAGAGTTGAGTTGAAGTCTTAACCTTCAGCTGCTCCAGACGACATTGAAGATGTCTACATTTGTGGATCAAATCTCTGACGATACACTCGACAAAATACTCTCCAAGTCAAATACTCTTTGACTTAAAGAGTAGGGAACAAACTGTACGGGCCAAATTTGAGCCAAAGGTAAAATCGTCTTTTCACTTAAAACCCAGCACCAAACAAAGCCAAAAAATAGTGACCCGGCCCAAAAAACTTTATATTATTAAACCATGACAAAACCATCAACTTAAGGACAAACCACTTTTCCAAAAAATACCAGCTCCACATGCAAATTGTGTTCCCCGGCCGAAAGCATAAACATTAAACACGTTACAGAGCCATCTTTGCTCATTACAGCTAAAAAGCCAACTCAAAAGGGATATCGTTGATCCTATAAATAGCAGCATAATTCAGAACATATGCATTCAAGTCTTAGTCTTGATACTTGAGCTCTCTAAGCTTCTCATTCCTTAAACACCAGCCATCGCCTTCACGGCAGTCAACAGAAGTCAATGTAATTTCCGGCCTTGATATTCCATTATACACTGCTTGTCTTCATACTGACTTGAGCGTCGAAGTGCATACGGCACCCACCACATCGGTGGGTAGTACTCCTCGTTCACTCTACCTTTATTTTGCAGGATCGCTAGTGCCCCCAACCTATAAATTCTCGATTGTGGACCTCGGGCGAAAACCAGTATCCACAGTAACTCAATACTGGTCCTCAAGGGACGTGGTTTGATAGTGTATGATTCAGTATCTGGCCTTTAGGTCCTGGGTTCGAATCCAAAGAGTGCGTTTCTTATAAGAGCCTGAGACAGTCGGGAGTTTTACCTACTCTGCTTAAACCCGGATGGATGGTTTGGCGGCGGGGTTTCCATCGATTAAAAAAAAAAACAACTCAATACTGATTAACACTTTATAAAATATACTCTAAATTTTATGACTACTTTTTATTTTATTATAATTTATATGTCAGAATATTTTAATTATTTTGAAGTTTTAACAAAACATTAAAATTTATATATACATTTTTATAAACAAAAAATCCATTTAGTTTAGTGGTAGTATACATTTATTAGGTACAATACACATAATCATTACCAAATAAAAAAATTAATTAAAAGCCCGTGGCTGGCTCAGGCACGGCCTGTGACATGTGATCATGTTAATAGGCAGGGCTGGGCCTCCCATTCATATTATCGTGTTGGACCGCCAGATGAATAGGCCTTGTCTAAATGGGTCGAGCTGATCCGTTGGCCGTCTCTACCTTGATGGTTTTTTTTCGTTTTCAATAAACAAGTTTATTCATAACTCAAATTAATTAAGTTATAACTTTAATATTTTATATAGAAACATAAAGTTTAGGATTCCAACAAAAAATCACATAAATGGGAAATGAATTGGATTACTATTAGAATATACCTTGGAAAAAAAAAAATTATTGCTTCATTAATCTCCAAAAGCGAAGCGAATTAGTATGATGCTTGTAATGAAATAAAGAGATTACAAAGTTCAAATTTAAGATTATACATTTCACAAAAAAGCCGCAAGCTCTAAAGGACATTTATGCATGATGATTCTTTAGCCAAAAGAGGCCTAGCAGCCCATCTAGTCTATCGAAATAACATTAGAATGTCACTGGAAAAAAACTTTTCAATCAGGGACAACAATCGGAGTAGTCAATAACATTCAAGTTACAAAACACATTACAACAACAACAAAGTACGATACAACTTAGTACAAATCTAAAGGCTAATTAAATAACACAGTAACTAAACCCAAAAAAAAAAAACACAAAAATACAAAAGAAAAACACAAAGCAAGTTTTTCCAAAGATGGGACATCCCTATCTGGCTGAAACTATCAATGTTAAGCTACTAGCAGGGAGGCACGGGAGTGGTGGCTCCTAAAGCAACAAGGAATCTGATTTGGTGGCGGTGGATGTGGCTGATGTGGTGGTTATAGAGGTGGTTAGGGCTTATGGTGGTGGATGTGGGGTTGTGAAGGAGTTGCTAGGGCTGGTTGAAAGATGGCTGTGGATACAGCTGGTTTTCTGGTACAAGGGTGACTAGGACTTATGGTGATGGAGGTGGGTTAGTTGGGTTATGATGTTGATAAGTGCGTCTTGGTTTGGTTGTAGGGTGCGTCAAAAAGGTTTTGAGAAAAAGAGAGAAACCCTAGAAAATGATCTACATACCCATAATGTTTTTGTAGAGTACAGCTATTGCATGCACACAGAAGCTTCCTGCCATGGTTTCCAGCTGCAAGCACAACAAGTGAACAAACCACTTTCGGTGGTTTTGAAAATTAAAGAAACAAACACATCAACTTTTGGTGATTGCCAAAATTTTAGGAAGTGAGTTGGCAAAAACGTGTGCTACAGTGCACACGTTTTTGCCTTATAAATTGAAGCCTAATCTTAGTGTTTTAGGTACCCCAAATGAGTTGTAAGCTCTAGGTAGAGAGCTTAGAGAGTGTTAGTGATGTTTTTCATTTTTGTAAAGTTTAAACACTTTGTATTTATTCTTGTAGTAATAGAAATTCAATTCGATTTTTCCTCAAACACACTCTAAAGTGATCAGAGAATCACAACAAGTGGTATCAGTAGCATTGGTTCTTCTTTGGGGTCGAAAAACCGAAGAACGGAGCTCAGTTCGGAAAATTCGGGTTCTGGCAAAGTTGTCAAAAATCAACTTTGAGCATACCATCAGCTAGTTCACGTCGAGACGAGCACGGTAGTATTTTCCGACGATCAAACGGATGTATGAGTTGCCCGCACGCGCCGGAGAGTGATACACACTCTCGGTCCCGCACTGCACGCGCATCTGGAGCTTGAAGACAATACGTGGCGCCACGTCAACGCACAGTCAGCACACAGTCAGCGCCCAGTCAGCGCCACGTCATCCGCCACGTCAACAATGAGTCTGCCACGTCAGCGCCACGTGTCCGCCATGTCAGCGACACGTCATCCGCCACGTCAGCACCACATCAGCAAGGAGTCTGCCATGTCAGCACCACGTGTCCGCCACGTCAGCGACACGTCATCAGACACGTCAACACCTCGTCATCAATGAGTCTGCCACGTCAGCGCCACGTGTCCGCCACGTCAGCAACCGTTCCCACACAGCCACGTCAGCACAGCCACATCAGTTGCCACGTCAGCAGACTGGTAAATTTCATTTAGCCCCCTGAAGTTTTGAAATTTACAGTTTTGCCCCAGAACTTTTAGGAATTTACAAATCAGCCTCTGTATCGGATTTAGACCAACGAAGTGTCTATTCCACCATTTTCGACCGTTCTGGACGCAACGGTGACCTCAGATTTGTGAAATTCAGACCCAATTTTATTGTATTTACATTTTAAACTTTAAAACTTAAAATGGAAATTGGAGATTCGTCCTCTGGTGCAATGATTAAACTGGCTGCAACTAATTACTCCCTCTGGAGACCTCGGATGATAGATTTTTTGCATTGCAAAGATTTGTTTGATGTCATCGAGTTGAAAGGAGTGAAACCAGAGTCTGTTAAGGAGTATGACTGGAATAAACTCAACAACAGAACTTTGGGTCAGATAAGGCAGTAGATCGGTCACAGTGTCTTCCACCACGTAGCACATGATTCAGATGCTTACGGGATGTGGATAAAGCTGGAAGAAAGCTCGGAATAAAGCCCTGTTAATGAGGCGTTTGGTGAACCTGAAGCTACGGAGTGAAACTTCTGTTGCAGAACACACCAACGAGTTCTAGAGCCTGGTGAACCAGTTGTCTACAGTAGACATGCATATGAGAGATGAAGTACAAGCCCTCTTACTACTCAGTTCCCTTCCTGATAGCTGTGAGACATTGGTGGTTACTCTCAGCAATTCCGCTCCAGGAGGTAAAGTTACCATGCCTATGGTAAAAGATGCCATGTCGAATGAAGAGTCTAGGAGAAAAGATGTTGGCTCAGAACAGATAGAAGTTTTGTTTACAGAGACTCGAGGAAGACATCAAGGAAGAGACTGAGAGAGAGGCAAAAGCACAACCAGGGGTAGATCCTCAGATGGAAGGAAGCCTACCTATAAGTGCTACCATTGTGGCATTGTAGGCCACCTAAAGAAGAATTACCAAAAACTGCAACGAGAGCAGGGACAAGGCTTGTTGGATAATATGACCCATAGCGTCACTATTTGTACAGATCATAGTGTTGTTGTACAAATTAACTATGTGACAAGGAAATTGCACTCTCATCATTTGTGATTAGATCACCTTAGATATATAAATGAAGAGAGGTCCCTATGATTAGTTCCTGGATTGAGAATGATATGAGACAGTATCAGTCCACGAAGGATTAATCATTAAATATCCCTAGCCGGAGTTTTATCGAGACTGGACATCGATAATGCGAAATAGGCTAGTATTGCACTTGTGTGCGTTGTGAGGGCACAACGACATAGTTCTCATATATATAAGTATTGGATACTTATGCAAGTGCGATAGGAGGTTTTGTTTCACACCGATGGTACGGGAAACAGCTTCGCTCTGGATAGACCCCTCGGATCCCATTGGTATTATGACTATGTGTCTATGGGAGTCCGACATCAGGGTAGGTGTGTATGGTCTTAACCTGAGACTTGCACCGCTAATGCTTACGACAATCAATATGCTTTAGTTGAGGTCGTCCAGGACTCTAACCGGTTCTGTGTACGCCAATGCTGGGCATATTGAGAATCGTAGAGTATTGGGTGTGATGTCAAGACGGAAGTATCACTCCAGTCATAGTGGAGATGATGTCACGCAGGATACGGTATTAGTGCTCTTAAGTGCTGGCCGGCCATCGGGATATTATGACAAGGTCATGTATATCCGATTATAGAGACTAGTTACCAGACAACCGACACGTGCTTCGGACGGGGAAGACACTTATCCAGCCCCAGCCCTAGCACGTGACTATCCGATACTGGGCCGATATACACGATACTTGGTATACTACGCTTGATATAGATCTTAAATATTCTTAGATGAATATGACCGGAGAATTGGGTAGACTTCGTGCTTTGCTAGAAGCCAACCTTGTCTCGTAAATCGGTAGAACGTAGTACTTGGTACGTACGTGATTCGGATACTTCGACGACCGTATTTACTGCCAAATATCCGGGGATCTCATGGGTCGCTTCCCAGTGATCCACCGATGACACATGACTCGCACATTTATTAATCTGGGATTAATTTGATAAGAGAGAGAAAATTAATCTAGGATTAATTAGGGAGATATTTTATCTGGGATAAAATATCGTCTAAAGAGAGAGAATGATTAATTTAGAATTAATCGGTAAATTAATATATTCGATATATTAAACGAAATTAGATTTCGACGCGGAATTAAAATTAGATTTTAATTCGGGCGAACGAATTAATTTAGAATTAATTCGTTGGCGACGTGAATAGTGAAATCGCTAGGCGTAATCATTTAATTACGACGCAACGGTAAATTCGCTAATTAGGAATTAGCGAACCCGAGCCCGAGTGTGATTGCGAGCGCATTCGTATTTCGAATTCGAGTGCGGCAACACAAGTCACATCAAGCGTCAAATCATTCGTCACATCAAGCGTCAAATCAAATGTCACTTTGAGTGATGTGATTGATTGATTGAAAGACACACATCACTTTATTAAAGTGAAATGAATAGTTGATGTTTTGGTGAAATAGTGTAAGTTGGTGGAAAGTATTTACCAATTGATTTTAATTAATTGTTTGGTAAATGTTTAATATATTTTTATGAAAAATATATAAGGCATTTTGGAAATGCTTTACAAACCTAATACACATTTTCCCTCCTCTCTTTCTCTTTTATTATTCACGCCCAAATGGGCAGTAAAATGCTCACTGGTTTTCTTCATTTTGGGCGTGAGTTTGGGAAGCAATGTGCTTGATTTTGTGGCAAAATCAAGAAGAGCTAGCACTCCGAGAGACTTGCGAAGGTGGTAGGGAGGTTCACTCATGAGTCGGGAACCATTTGACGAAGATTCGAAGATCAAAACTTGACTCAAAACTGAAACTGTCAAGGCAGTGGACTGCACTGCAGTTGCGTTTTTGCAAGGGAAAAATCAATTTTGTTTGTTGCCGATTCGTCTCAACCAATCGATGTGAGTATTCCGCTACCTCCTTTGATGTATTCACACATGTATTTCATTGCTTGTTTGATCTTGGGACCTAGATAAAACCTAACAATGGCATCAAGAGCTATAGGTTCAAGCATGAAAATTAGGGCTTAAAATTTGGGTAATTGATTTTGAGCATGATTTAGTTAAATTGTTTGATTGAGCATGTTTAAATGATGTTGAATTGAAGTTTGATTCGATCAATTTCATGAAAATTGATTTGGAATAATTTTCTCCAAAATATTGATGTTGGCCGAATGTGATGGATATTTGGAAATCTTGGATTTTTTCATTTTAATTCATTGGATGAGTTATAATGATGTAGGATGATGTTGATTTGAGATTGAATTGGATTTAATTTTGAATTGGATAAAAATCCCCAAATACTTACCTGGCCGAATTAATAATGCCCTTTAAAGTCTTGGATTTTTGATTTTTGAACATTAGATGTATTGGAAATCATTCGGGAAGTTAATTAGATGTCGATTATGGAATTAATTGGATTAAATTCAAATCGGACAAAAATTACTCCTTTGGCCGAGACTTAGAAGCATGTAATGGGTTTGATTTTTTCATTTATGTGTTGGACATGTGATGATGATAATGAACATGATTAATTGGACTAATTTGATGTTTTAGAAATATTGATTTGGGTGATTAATCATGTAATGCACTTTAGGTAATTAAATTGCGAAATTGGATTTGTGTAATTTAATGAATTAGGCCTTCAAATTGGATTTGGGCTTATTAAGTTGTAATTGGGCTTATTGGCTTGATTTTATCAAGTTGGGTTTAGGCCAAATGGATTGGATCCAATTGGGCCCAAAACCACTACCATAAAGCCCAAATGCGACTAATGAACCTTTAAAGTTTAATTGGGCCTAATGGGCCTAAATTGATTTCTGGGCTTATGGGGTTACTCCTTGATTGGGCTTTGGTTGCCGAAGCCCACGCCTTAAAGAAATTAATTAAAGCCCATTAGACTTGAATTAAATTAACGTTGGACGTTAATCGGGCTTTGAGACCCGACGCGATTAAATTTGGAATTTAAGTCGTTAAACGTTTAATAAATAAAGTGTAATATTTAATTTGGAATTGAATAGTGAATTAGTATTAAATACATATTAAATTAGATTTAATGTTGTAGTTTAATTTAATTCAAGAATTCGTACTTTGAGTACTTATTCGCAAAACGAGTTTGACTCGAACAAAATCAAATCGGTTTGAACATTGGATGATCACATAATTATCAGATTAATTAATTTGATTAGATTGATTGATAGCATGCTTATGTGTGAATACGTGGTTGTGATGAATGAATAATGTATATCGGATGGATATTAGTCGGGTGGGGCAATTTTGGAATTGTTGTAATAAATTCGATTTATTAAATTGGACCTGCGTGTCCAGCCTTATCACCTCTATTCTCTTTGTATTCTCTTCTCACCTATTCCCCTCAATGTAAATGAGGTTTCTTTAGAAGTGTAGTGTAACAGGTAAAGTAAGTACAAGTGCTAGCTTGAGTGAGAAAGGGAGAGATTTGATCTAGGATCAATATGTTAAGTATCCATCCGCATATCATTATTATTTATTTTCATACTCGCTTTATTATGTATTTAGAATGCATGTTTAAGGGTGTATGATGATGAGACCTTAACAAAGATAATGAAATTGGTAGCCAATTTGCACGCGAAAAGCCCTCATTAAAATATCATGCGTCTTTTCCTTCCATTGAGTGATTCTTGCTCAAGATCCTAGATTGGCATGGGTTGTTGGCCAAAGTCAAGCCCTTGTCCGTCGAAGATGTGTTTGAATCACGAGGCTTTGTTCCATATTGGTGTCTTGTCCAAGTTGTGGTTTGTTGGCCAAAGTCAAGACCACTTCTTGTCCATCGACATTGATTACGAAGCTTCCATGGTCAATGGGTCCGCGCTTGACTGGGATCATTAGGTTTGTTGTGCCAAAGCCAAGGCCTAGTTGATTCAGAGGAAAAAAGTTAGGGTATATATTGGATATATAGGCATATATAGGATATATGTTTAGGACTTGGATGTCCACCTACTGGATCTAGGAATTGGATTAGATCCAATTGATCTTAGAGATCTACCTAGTTAATTATCATACAATTTGTTGGCCAAAGTCAAGATTGTGTGATATTTAACGGGATCCTAGCCCACTAGGAAACACGGTTTCCCGAGTACTCGACAGAGGGTTAGAGGCTCGACGAAAAATAGTGGGAGGCAAGAATTGAATTTGCAATATTCGTTCAATTACTCGCCATACGCGCTCAAACAAATATCACTCGTCATATATTAAAAGTATTAGTTGGACTAATACTTAATGTTGTTTTAATAAACAGTTGGACTGTATTATAGTTGATTATATATAATTGGATTATATTAATCAATATATTTGAATTAATTAATTTCAGTTTACAGTTGATTTTATAATTGGATTATAGTAATCAATGTAATTGAGGTTAATTAATTTGGATTATATTTGATTATATAGTTGGACTATTATAATCATTATAATATATAGTACCACTAATCATTGATTAAATAGTTGGACTATTGAAATCAAGAAAGAATTGAAAAGTTGGATATTTAAAATATAATTTGGGATTAAAATATTTTAAATGATTTAATTTTCAAATTGGGAATAAACAATAGGTTACTTTATTTGATAAAATAACTTATTATACCTTAAGCCCAAAATTAAGCAAAATAAGTAGAGCATAAAATCTTTGGAAGATTTATGTGATGATGACTTTAGTGCTTAATTTAATATACTTGTCATAAATCTAATTTTAGATTTAAGAAGTATTAAAATTGCAATTTATAATTCTTGGAGAATTAATTGACTATTCTAGAGGAGATAAAGTCAAAGTTTGCAATTGGGCATGTAGCACGAGGTGCACATCGTTTCAATATTCTAAAACCGAAGGCTTGGCAAAAGTTTGTGAAATATTGAAAATGATAATTGACATATCCCAAAGTGACTACCATTTGGATATGGCAGACACGAAGGAATTAAAGAAAGGGCAAGGCTCTGACTTTAAAAATGTTTGTCAAAGTTATGTTCACTACTAGTATTGAAATTAGATTTTAAATACTTAGTGTGGTACATAAAATATATGTATTGATGTTCAGAATCTGCTTTGAGCAAGATACTGACTTCAAGCTGAGATTGCTCTGCGAATCGGAAACGGGACAAAAGTCGCTGTTTCGACCGTAGATACCTAAGTTTAGGAACTACCCTTCGGGTGTGTACTTAAATTAGGAACTGTTATAATGTAACTAGTTTGACTAGAGACATTATCTCTATATCAGTGTTTAATCCATTGTGGATAAACCTTTATATTCTAGAACACCAAGTGTTTTATTATATAAAGATGATACTGAGATAAACACATTATATGTGAATAACAGAATTTATATTTTGAATATAATTAAAATCTCAAACATATAAAATGACAAATAAATAGCTCAAATTGATTTGATCAATAGAGACTTATTTGTGGCATTGTTGTCTGGGACACAATTAAACAAGACTCGTATATCCGCACTTTTGAAGAGTGGGTACTAGGACTGATTTGACTATTCAAATAAAGTCTACGAATCTAGTTTGTTAGGTAAAGTACCTAAAACACTATTTACTTGGTAATAGTGTAAGTGTCACCGATCTGTTAGCCCTATTCATGGGCCCATATCTAGCTAGGCTAGATGTGAACATGAATATTTCGTGACCTTAACGGATGTGGCATCACGTTATGGTTATGTGTTTCTTTTGAAGAACACAGATCGGAAACTATTAGAGTTTCGACACGAAGTAGATAAACAGATCGACTATAGTATTATGCCGTCACGGTAAGACCGTAATGGAAAATACTTAAGCAGTAAGTTTCAAATATACATGAAAGAGTACAGTATTCTTTCAGATGAGGACTCCTCCCGAGACATGTCAGTTTGACGATGTGTCCAAACTAAAAACCGAATTTTGTTGGACATGATAAGGTTTATCACGAGTCGCTCTGAGCTATCATTTCCTTCAACAGGATATGTATTAACAGTGCAAAACTTATTTAGAATAAGGTTCCATATAAATCTTTTTGACAGATATCATATAGGATATGAACAGGAAAGAAACAGGGTTTCTCATTCCTAATAATTTGGGTATGCCAGGCATAACGTTTGGATGATACCAAACTAGAACCCAAATTGGATAAGTGCCAATTAAAGGTTATCCTAGGGAAAACCATAAGTATAGTACTTATATATCTCACATGGGAACAATATGATTGTTGCTCGCCATGCGGTTTTCCTGAGAGGAATACCGATATGCAGTGGTAAGTGGGAGGACAGTAAAACTCGATGAAAATCGGGGTAATACTGTTCAAGGCACGAAGTCCGTAATGGAACACAAACAGTTCATCAATGATGAATCTGTACCATTAATCTTCGAATACACAAAAACCGGGTAGATCGGAAAGAGTCAGAAAATAACCTGGGGTATGGATTTCTGATCTAACCTCATAAAGATGTCAATCTTATGGAGGTGTACCATCCGACTATGTTTTGAGGAAGTGATACGAGGTATCGACTCCCTATTATGGAAAAGTGCCATGAGTCCGAAATGGATACCATGTATAACAACTATGTTTGGATACTAGTCGTTGTACCGCAAGGCATTGTGCCTATTGGTACTGTAAATGTCTTCAAGGAAGACATACATGGATGGCAACATACCAACTTACAAAGCTAGGCTTTTGACGGAAAGGTATCGTTATCAACATTGTGTTAATAACGGTTCAACCTTTTAACTGTTGCCATGGTAAATCCATTTTGAAGATGCTTGTTGATACTGCATATTTCATTTATGAAATGCGTCAGTTAAAGATCAAAATCGCCTTCCTGAAAAGGAAACCTTTTGGAGGATGTTTACAACATCCTGACGATTTTGTATAACCGACAAACAAGGTTTGCGGGTTATTCGATCCATGTTTGGATTGGAGCAAGCATAAGGTTCTTGGAACTGTCGTTTTGAAATAATCATAATGGTTTATGATTTGACTCAAAACGAAATGATTCTTGTGTATATAAGGAGGTTAGTGTGAGCGCACTGATAATGTAATTCCCATAAAGCAATTGGTGAAAGCTTGGCTTTCATAGAAATTCTCCGTAGAATTCTGGGGAGTAACAACCTTTATTCAAGGAATAAAGATCTACTGGGAGAGATTTGGACTTGTTAACACTCTCTGGGAAATTGTACATTTAAAATGTACTTGATTTGGTGTCTCATACGCTTCGAGCATATGGAGTCACAATCGGGTCAATCCAAGTGACAGTCACTGGATTGAAGTTAAGAACATCTGTTAGTATCTCAGAGAACTAAAGATGATATCTAAAACTATGGAGAAGGAGAACTTGAAGTGACTGGGATCACTGCCGCAAGTTTCCAAACAGTTAAATACTGCGGTACTATAAAGTTTGAATAACGGAACAGTGAGCTGGAAATCTTCCGAGCAAGATACTGTTGCCGAATAAACAACAAATGCGGATTATTGCTACAGCTGAGGCAGCAATAGAAGCCATTTGGGTCGAAAATAAATCTAATTAGATTAGATATAGTTCTGTTAGCAGCTGAGCTAGGCGTCAGCACAAGGCTAAAGAATTAAAGGTCTCATCGACGATCCAGATATATATTTCTATATTCATCTGATTCGTTCGGATCATATATCGTGGCGATGTGGTGATCGTATAAATCGCGTCAGACGATAATCATGGAAATCCGCTGACGAAAACCTTTCCTCAGCAATTTGAGCAAACCGTACATAGTTCGGGTGTTCGACACTTGAGTGACTGACTATGTGCCAAGTGGGAGATTGTTGGATAATATGACCCATAGCGTCACTATTTGTACAGATCATAGTGTTGTTGTACAAATTAACTATGTGACAAGGAAATTGCACTCTCATCATTTGTGATTAGATCACCTTAGATATATAAATGAAGAGAGGTCCATATGATTAGTTCCTGGATTGAGAATGATATGACAGTATCAGTCCACGAAGGATTAATAATTAAATATCCCTAGCCGGAGTATTATCGAGACTGGACATCGATAATGCGGAATAGGCTAGTATTGCACTTGTGTGCGTTGTGAGGGCACAACGTCATAGTTTCATATATTAAGTATTGGATACTTATGCAATTGCGATAGGAGGTTGTGTTTCACCGATGGTACGGGAAACAGTTTCGCTCTGGATAGACCCCCGGAATCCCTTGGTATTATGACTATGTGTCTATGGGAGTCCGACATCAGGGTAGGTGTGTATGGTCTTAACCTGAGACTTGCACCGCTAATGCTTACGACAATCAATATGCTTTAGTTGAGGTCGTCCAGGACTCTAACCGGTTCTGTGTACGCCAATGCTGGGCATATTGAGAATCGTAGAGTATTGGGTGTGATGTCAAGACGGAAGTATCACTCCAGTCATAGTGGAGATGATGTCACGCAGGATACGGTATTAGTGCTCTTAAGTGCTGGCCGGCCATCGGGATATTATGACAAGGTCATGTATATCCGATTATAGAGATTAGTTACCAGACATCCGACATGTGCTTCGGACGGGGCAGACACTTATCCAGCCCCAGCCCTAGCACGTGACTATCCGATACTGGGCCGATATACACGATACTTGGTATAATACGCTTGATATAGATCTTTAATATTCTTAGATGAATATGACCGGAGAATTGGGTAGACTTCATGCTTTGCTAGAAGCCAACCTTGTCTCGTAAATCGGTAGAACGTAGTACTTGGTACGTACGTGATTCGGATACTCCGACGACCGTATTTACTGCCAACATATCCCGGGATCTCATGGGTCGCTTCCCAGTGATCCACCGATGACGCATGACTCGCACATTTATTAATCTGGGATTATTTTGATAAGAGAGAAAATTAATCTAGGATTAATTACGGAGATATTTTATCTCGGATAAAATATCGTCTAAAGAGAGAGAATGATTAATTTAGAATTAATCGGTAAATTAATATATTCGATATATTAAACGAAATTAGATTTCGACGCGGAATTAAAATTAGATTTTAATTCGGGCGAACGAATTAATTTAGAATTAATTCGTTGGCGACGTGAATAGTGAAATCGCTAGGCGTAATCATTTAATTACGACGCAACGGTAAATTCGCTAATTAGGAATTAGCGAACCCGAGCCCGAGTGTGATTGCGAGCGCATTCGTATTTCGAATTCGAGTGCGGCAACGCAAGTCACATCAAGCGTCAAATCATTCGTCACATCAAGCGTCAAATCAAATGTCACTTTGAGTGATGTGATTGATTGATGTGATTGATTGATTGAAAGACACACATCACTTTATTAAAGTGAAATGAATAGTTGATGTGTTTTGGTGAAATAGTGTAAGTTGGTGGAAAGTATTTACCAATTGATTTTAATTAATTGTTTGGTAAATGTTTAATATATTTTTATGAAAAATATATAAGGCATTTTGGAAATGCTTTACAAACCTAATACACATTTTCCCTCCTCTCTTTCTCTTTTATTATTCACGCCCAAATGGGCAGTAAAATGCTCACTGGTTTTCTTCATTTTGGGCGTGAGTTTGGGAAGCAATGTGCTTGTGTTTTGTGGCAAAATCAAGAAGAGCTAGCACTCCGAGAGACTTGCGAAGGTGGTAGGGAGGTTCACTCATGAGTCGGGAACCATTTGACGAAGATTCGAAGCTCAAAACTTGACTCAAAACTGAAACTGTCAAGGTAGTGGACTGCACTGCAGTTGCGTTTTTACAAGGGAAAAATCAATTTCGTTTGTTGCCGATTCGTCTCAACCAATCGATGTGAGTATTCCGCTACCTCCTTTGATGTATTCACACATGTATTTCATTGCTTGTTTGATCTTGGGACCTAGATAAAACCTAACAAGGCAATCACCAGTCGAAGAATGACGAAGGAGAGACACTGGTCGTTGTCTAAGCAGATGTAGCAATATGCTCCATGCAGGAAGAGACATGCCTTCACAACGCAACCCAAGATGTTGAGTGGGTGGTAGATACTGCAGCATCCTACCACGTCACTCCTCATAGGGATTTCTTCACAACATACAAAGCATGAGACTTTGGAGCAGTGAAGATGGGAAATATCAGTTCCTCTGGGATAGTAGGAATGGGTGATATTCAGTTGCGGACAAATGTCGGGTGTACATTGACCTTGAAGGATATCCTGCATGTTCCAGAACTTCGGCTGAATGTACTCTCTGGGATAACTCTTGACAAACAGGGTTATGACAATCACTTCAGAAATGGCACATGGAGAATGAAAAAAGGTGTCATGGTTGTCGCCCGAGGACATGCTTGCGGCACACTATACAAGACTCATGTGAAGATTTGTGCAGACAGCCTCAATTTAGCTGAAAAAGAGGCTTCTCAAAATCTGTGGAACCAGAGACTCGGACACATGAGTGGAATAAGGTTGTCTACCCTGAACAAGAAGGAGCTTACCAAGGATGTTGCATGAGGTCCTTGCAACCACTACTCGATTGGTAAGCAACACAGAGTCTCCTTTGATTTCTCTTCAAAGAGAAGATCGGAGTTGCTCAGTCTGGTGCACTCTGATGTTTGTGGTCCCTTGGAGGTTGATCCATTGGGCGGTAACAAGTATTTTCTGACTTTCATCGATGATTTTTCACAGAAAATCTGGGTGTATTCCTCAAGACGAAGGATCAGGTCCTAGATCAGTTCAAGTTGTTCCACGCCATGGTAGAGCATGAAACAGGGAAGAAGCTGAAGTGCCTTCGCACAGACGATGGAGGCGAGTACAGTTCCAGAGAGTTCGAAGCCTACTGTTGGAGACACATGATTCGACATGAGAGAACTGTTCCATACACACCACAACATAATGGTGTCGTTGTGAGAATGAACCGCACCATTATGGAGAAATTCAGATGAATGATCAATATGGCTAAGCTGCCAAAGCCATTCTGGGGAGAAGTTGTTCGTGCCGCCTGCTACCTGATCACAGATCACCATCTGAACCGTTGAACTTGGAGATTCGGAGAAAGTGTGGTATGGTAAGAATCCCTCCTACACTCACCCTAGAGTATTCGGTTGTTTAGTCGTTGCACATGTATCCAAGGAGCTCAGGCAGAAGCTCGATGCAAGGACAACTCCATGTATATTCCTAGGCCATGGAGATGAAGAATTTGGATACAGACTATGGGATCCGAATGTGAAGATGGTCATCAGAAGCCAAGAAGTAGAGTTTCTTGAAGACCAGAAAATTGAAGACATTGAAATGCCCAGAATGTCTTCCAATTCCAGTGCCAACAGAAATCCAGACCCAGCACCAGCACGATTGGCCACAGATATGGTGCACGAGGAAATTCCAGAAGCATAACCAGATGAGGCAGATAGAGATGTTGAGCAGAGGGAGACACAGCCTGTTTCATTGGAGATTACATAAGAAAGTGTTGAGCAGAGGGAGCCACAACCCACTCCACCAGAAGCTGCAAGATCATTCACAGAGTTGGATGATGACAGACCTCCAGAAACCAGTAGACCTCAGACAAGAAGATCTGAGCGAGGCAGGATTCCATCAACCAGATATCCAGGATCTGAATATATTCTGCTTACTGATGAGGGGGAGCCAGAGAGTTTCTCACAAGGCAAGAAGACACTGAAGAACAAATGAGTGAAGAAACATGGCAGCAGAACTGTGCAGAGACACAACAGTTCATAAATGATAGATTAAATCAGAGATATAATTCGACATGATAGATTAAATCAACATAATATATCCTCCAATGAATATATTATATTATTGCCATAAATTAATGATCATGAGTGACACCTAACGGTATATCATTATCCCCAAATGAGATAGAATGGAAACTTTCCATAAATGATTCCTGTATGATACGATCTTTCTCCGAATCCAGTATTCCACTAGTGACTTAGAATATCAAATATGTTTACTCTAATGGTTATAGGTTTAATATCAATCATAATCCCGATGATATACAATGTGAGAATTTTCCCAATCAAAATTCTCCCACCATGGCCATGGTTTTGTATTATCACATACGAGAACTGCATAATAAAATACTAAACTCATTAAACATATATTTATCATGAGTTTGGCGATCATCTATAGTATCTTCCATAATCTTCATGTGTTTGTTACGTAACATAATCACTCCCATATTGGTAGCCTTTGAAAAATGACTAATGTCGGTGTTAAAGCTATATAGTTCCCACATGAAATTAGTGAAGACTTTAAATCGTAGGATTAATTCATACATAGTTATCAAGAGTCTTCAATAGACACATGAGATAAAATATTTCTATATAGAAACTTATTGAGGTTAGTTCAGTGTACTCATTAATTGCCATAATACCCATGTATTACACCAAGCATCCGGATAATGATGGTAGCTTTTGAGATCTATTACCCCACAAGTAGCGGTAATAACATCATTATAGTATATCTCGATTATCAATGCTCTTATTATTGATAATCTTGTAACTAAGAACATTTTATTGGTGATAGGATATCATTTACTAAAGCTCTTTTTGGTTTATGTTTAAATCACTCCAAATACTTTATAGTACATTTTATCTAAGTAAAGATAGATGACAAGATGCTTGTATAATAAATAAAGGTCATTTTATTTTATTCAATGTAAGATTACGATGTGATTATTGTAGTCGTAATTCAATGGATCTAGTGTATATTACCAACAATTAGAGCCTTGTATTATTGAATAGATTTAACCATTTTAGGAATCTCAGAAGATAAAAAGAGTTACATGACCATAAATGCAATTCCAAATAAAAGTAGGATTTTATCAAATCTCATAATATATAAAATCATCATAATAAGACAGAGTTTGATGAAAACATAAAATAAGTAACACAAAATCCTATTCCCCATTTTGTCACAAAACGACTAGAGTATACAAAAACAAACAATTAGACACATAAATCATGTAGCAACATCATCATCATATGAAGTCATCTCCCTGTCACTAACATCACCATCACAATTAACAAATAAAACAAAAGGAATACATGTGCAGACACAGAACTAATGATCCAAAATACTCAAAGAAATTCTATATGGAATGACATAACATTAAATGATAGTATGAAGTAAAAAAAAAAAAAAAAAAAAAAAAAAAAAAGCAATAACAGATCATAAAGTTAATTGATCACAGATATGAATACTGTGATTCAAAACATATTCAAATAGAATACTTCAAAATAGAAAACAAGAGACTTCACAATGATACCCAAAAATCATAATGTTGTTATAACATGTATACTCACACATGTATATATATTATTAATATGATTAATAATGTTATTATGTCACACTTGAAACTTATATTAAAATTTAATATATGGTTTTTAATAATTATTTGATAATTATTAATTACATATTATTAAATTATATTATATATAATTTAATAAATAAGGATATGATTTTGGAGATTCCAAAAATAGTTTTTGGATAGTATTGGAAGTTATCATTTTAAAAGGGCAATTACATCTTTAATTTTGTAATTTATTTTTGTCATGATGATGACATTCAATTCTTGATACATGTTACAAAAATTCAAGGGGGTAATCGGATGCCTTGACCGAAACTTACCTAGGAGAGGATATGAAGGGTTTGTTTGTTTTGGAAACAAATAACCCCAAGTATAAAAGAAAATTGGATTTTTCTTTTTGCTTAATTCACATTTTCTAACCGTAGCCTCCATCTTCTTCTTCTTCTTCAAACTCTCTCAAAGTGTTGAGAAAATAAAAAGAAGAACAAGTAAGAACAACAAAGATTTTCCTTGTGTGACATTAATCTCTAAAACGTTTAGGGATTATTTTGTGAGTCTAGCCCACACTAGTTTCCGTTGGTAATGAGATATAGCTCGGAAGACTTTGTGGTGTCGAACAAACAATCATCTCCTTCCTTTTCATAGACACACGGCAGTGATGCTTATTTTTGCCCATTGTCGCACCTTGTATTGGTGAAACGAGACTCGGTTTGTTTCGGTTTTAATCCAGAATGTTTTATGAACACATCTCTTAGGGCTGTATAGGGTTGGTTCAAGTGTAAAATCAGAACTGAAATGCAGCTATTGTTCACGCATTTCAGGGGATGTTTTGGCAGTGTGCTAGGCACGAATCGGGTCCAAAACAGTCCAGTTTTGTGTCGTTGTTCAGGGGTTATTCCGGGGATGTAGTTTTGTCTAAAATAGTAGCAAAATTTCAGTGGTGGTGCTGGTAACTTTCGACCTCTTGGTGAGAAGAGCAGAAAAAGTTTTCAAGTCCGATCCGGGTGCCTAACGTGTTTCCGCTGTGCAAGGAAAATATTTCCTACAGATGAATCGTTATGTGATGATAACCATCACTTGTTGGCATATACCTTCAGGTATATAAGAGATGTGTTCAGTTGTCGATTGAACCATTGGGTAGGGAGACCTAATTATGTACAAACCTTCGTCAATGATAGCCCAAGATTGAATATTAGACTAAGCCTATATTAAACCAATAGTTGCGTTTCGTGATAATTTGGTTAAATACTTTGAAACGTCAATAGGCTAAATTGTATGAAAACCTTGTTGGGCCTAGAATTTTTAATTATGGTCAAGATGAGCTAAAAATATGAGTTCGAAATCTGTACTAGCTTTCATCTAGAATGGTATGACCTGTTTTGGCCCATTCAGATATTCTTAAATATTTCAAAGCCCATACCAAATAACCATGATTACTAAGGTTCCAATTCGTTTCTAAACAATGGCACAATCCTTATTCTAGGCTTAGTCATTTATAAATAGGTGGCCTTTGTCTTTTAACAAAGGAAAAGAACCAAGGTAGCCAAGGTTTACCTTTTAACGTATGAGAGAACGCGTTTGTGTACCACTGTTGGTACATAAGCTAAGCCAAACCTAAAAAAGATATTGAACTTACCATGTGTGTGGGAGGAATAAGGTTGGAATGATATATGCTAATGTTTGAGCATACTATGCATTTCATGCATGGCTTACATACATGCATCATGCTAACCTCTTTTGGATACAGCTTTCATGGCGGCGCATTGGGTTAGGGAAGAAGGTAGATTAGTTAGAGGAAGGTTAAAAAGCTCAAAAATGGCCAAGAGCGAAGGTTCTCGCGTTGATTGATTGAAAGCCAACATGGATAAGATTATAGAACAGCTGCAGAACCTGGCCAATGCTATGGCCAACTTGACAGATCCTCAAGCGACAGAGGATGAAACTAGTGAAAGAAGGTATGAAGAGTCTACAAGATGGATAACCGAAGGAACCTCTACTTTGAATGATGATGAAGATATGGCTGAGTATGATGCATGCAAAATGGTCAACTTTTTAGCTGAACTCTAGAAATTGAAAGAACAAATGGAGTCGTTTGACCAAAGATGAATATCAAGCATGAAGACCTATTGGATTATGTTGCTATGGCCTTTGAGTAACAACTGCCTTCTTAATTCAAGATGCCAAAAATGGTGATGTTCAATGGGAACATGGATCCAAATGTACATATCTGCCAATACATATCACTGATGAGTTTTACCGGCTTGCCTAAGCACCAGGTTCAAAAGATGTTTGGAATGTCGCTCGAAGAAGCACCTGTTGTATAGTACCACAACCTGAAGAAGAAGATGAAAGATGATTGAAGGGCTTTGACAAAGACGTTTCTAAATTAGTATGTCACGGATATGGAGATTGATCTGTTCCTCCATGATTTAGAGAATTCCAAGGAGAAGCAGGATGCGAGCTTTTACAGAATACGTTGACTATTGGAGAGGCCAGCTTTTAAGAATGTAAACACGGACCTTGGAGAAAGACCAGATAAATATTATCACTAAGGGCACCAAACCTTTTTATCAATGACAAGATGAGGAGGATGAGCTCTATGATCTCTGATTTCTGATAGTTGGGAGAAACTTTCATGGACATTGAAGAAGAAGAAGTAGAGAATCAAAAATTTTATTGCCATAATAAAAGAACTACTGGGGGCCTTATGGAACGAAGGTCTGTCTCGCTGAAATTACTGCCATAAGAAATTGGAGATCTTCAAACCTTGGTAGACCTTTGACAAAGGTATTTGAAAAATCGAAGAGACGGAGCCTGCTGAAACCCTTGAAGCCAAAACCATTAGAAAATCTAATACCCCGCTACATCGATCCAAACCAATACTACCACTTCCACTAACAAAATGGCCATGGCACTAACATTTACACCCACCTCACACACGAAATCCAAGACCTTATAGACAATAAGAAAATCTCTGACCCCGAAAGAAACCAACCCAACACCAGTAGAAACCCCTACCTAATGACCATATTGTTCCACCACCACTATACATGATACACGCTGGCCTAGCGAAAGAATACATCTTACAAACCTTTAATCATTAGATCCATGTTATAAGCATATGAGATAATACTGACAGCGAGGCTGGTGAATGCGATAAATACTGGGAAAATATTTCTAATATCGATGAAAAGGAAGTCAAAGGGGTGGCCAGGAGTGATCGGTTCTATAATAATGCGACTAAGCATAAGAAATGGATAGAGAATGAGGAAAAAGAAAATGAAGGAAAAAAATGAAGGAGAATATATTATGCTCCGGCAACTGAAGAAGCCCCGAGCATAAATTAGCATTTGGAAATTGTTGTGTTCCTCCCATTAGCACAGAAGAGCTATGGTTGAAGCCTTGAGAAGAATAGTGGTACCAGTTGATACAGATCCAACTGTAGTCATCAAATCTGTTCGAAAAGAAAGTAAGCAAATTATAACTTTCTCCGACGAAGAGCTTGTAATAGAAGGACAAAATCATAACCGACCTCATTTTATAAAGGCCGAAGTTAATGGCAAAAGAACCTCTTACGTGATGGTAGATGACGGGCCATCCATTAATGTTTGCTCATTAAAGAAATTTCCCAGGCTAGGCATTTGACCGGAGGAACTGATCCCATCCGACATTACTATAAAATCTTATGACGGTAGCAAGCGAGGAGTGAAGTGCACCTTTACTGCCATGGTCAAGGTAGGCCTGATAGAAGATGAGATTGAATTCATGGTACTGAACATCCCGACCTCTTTTTTTTACTCCTAAGAAGGCCATGGTTCCATAAACTTTGAGGGGTACCATCTATGCTACACCAGGTAATTAAGTTCCCGCAAGAATGGGAAATCATCACTATTGGGGCTAAAGCTAGCAATGTTGTGGCCACCCTGGAGGTACAGGCTTTTACAAGATTCTAGATCGCAGCGATCTTTAGAGAATGGGTAGATCATAAAGTGGCTAGGATCATGGAGAAGATGAAATACAAGCCAAAAACCGGACTTGGGGCATGAGGCTAAGGCATAAACTCACTACCTAACGTCAAATATCAACTACTAAGAAAATGCTGGGTATCACTCAGTTGAAGAAGAGATAAGACCCAATAAGAAAGGGATGAAACTGATAGATTTCTTTACGAAGGTCAAATACTAAGGAGCTCTGGAGCCGTGCGTAGTCAATGGTATCACTATGCCAGGCTTCGAAATATTTGCTGACGTGGTAGACTGAAGGAAGTCTGATATTAAAGGGAGAAAAGATTACAGTGCTAGAGAATGAAACCAAAAAAGACTGGGAGGAAGAACTTCTCCAACTCAAAGGGCTGACATTGGACGACACAACATCAACCGAAGGAAAAGAAGACTATAAGAATATTTATATACCTTAAATTTTCGACTGTAACTTTACATTAGATATTAATAAGATGAATGATTTTGCTTACTTGTCCGATTTTTTCTTTTAATACGCATCATAAGATGCATGGCGTGAGCATATTTGTAATTAATTCAACTAAAACAGAGGCATTTAATCTTGGAAAATTAGAAAATCTCAAGAATATATTAATTACAAGTGAGGTTACCCCTGAAGAGAGAAAATAATTAGAAAATTATTATGAAAATATGTAAATATATTTGCCTGGTCCTATAAAGACATGCCCGAATTTGACGGAAGAATAGCCTAGCACATGCTACCGATATACCCGAACATGAGACCTATAAAAAAAGAACTTCACATAATGAGGCTATAAAATAGGAACCACTTTCCTAAGGCAGTGGAAACACCTTAGGCACCCGAAATCGGCCTTGAAAATATTTTATGCCCCTTCCCCTTGTCCAGTCGAATATAACCAGCTCATTTACTAAAAAATTTCTTCTGTTTTTAGCAATATTTCATCCCCCGAACAGCAGATCAAATCTGATCCGTTTTGGACTCAAAAATCACCCAGCTCACTGCCGAAACAACCCATGATTTGCGTCAACTCCAGCAGTATTTTGAGTTTGATTTCTCCACCAAAACCATCCCTACATCACTCTTGAAACACCCCTTAATGTTCCCTAATTTTCTCGGATTTAGACCAAATCAAACTGAGCCCCGAAACCACCCAACAAGTGGTGGCAGTGAACAAAATTCTACTCACAATCAACAAATGCTAGTGTGGGCTAGACTCACAATAAATAAAAATCCCTAAACACTTTTAGAGATTGTACAAGTATTTGTCACACACGTAAATCGTTTTATTTTTATTGTTCTTCTTTTTTCTTCAACTTTTTAGAGAAAACCTTAGAATATGAAGGTGGCTAGGGTTTGAAATGTTGGATAATTATGACCCATAACATAACTATTTGTACAGAACATGATGTTTTTGTACAAATTAACTATGTGACAAAGGAAATTGCTATTTTATCATTTGTAATTGGATTACATGGATATATAAATGATAAAAGTCCATATGATTAGTGCCAGATTAATAAGATATGAGACAATATTAATCCACAAAGGTTTAATCATTAAATATCCATAGTCATAGTATTATCGAGACTGGACATCGATAATGCGGAATAGACTAGTATTATACTTGTGCACGTTATGGAAGCTTAACGGTATAGTTCTCATATATTTGGGTATTGGATACTCATGCAAGTGTGATAAGAGGTTCCGTTTGCCGATGGTACGGGAACAGCTTCGCTCTGGATAGACCCCTCAGAATCCCATTGGTAGTATGACTATGTGTCTATGGGAATCCGAATCAGAGTAGGTGTATATGGTCATAACCTGAGACTTGCATCGCTAATACTTGTGACAATCAGTATACTTTGGTTTTGGTTGTTCGGGGCTTTAACAGGTTCTGTGTACGCCTCTTTTGGGTATACTGAGAATTGTAGTATATTGGGTGTGATGTCAAGATGGAAGTATCACTTCAGTCATATGGAGATGATGATCACACATGGATACAGAACTGGTACTCTATAGTGCTATAGCCATCGGAAAAGTATGACTACGTCATGACTTTCCGATCATAAAGAGACTAGTTGCTAGTGATCCGATATATGCTTCGTACGAGGCAGACACACTCCATCCCCAGGCCTAGCATGTGACATCTGATACTGGATCGTAATGCGCAATACTATATATACTACGCCTGATATAGATTATGTATTCCTTAAAAGAATATTTCTGGAAAATTGGGTAGGCACGGTGCTTTGCTAGAAGCCAATCATGTCTTGTAAATTGGTAAGAACGTGGTACCGAGTACGCACGTATTCGGATAGTCCGATGACCGTATTTACTGCCAATATATCCATGGATCTCTTGAGTCGCTTCCCAAAGATTCACCTATGATATTTGACTCGAACAGAATTAATCTGGGATTAATTATGAGAGAGAGAAAATTAATCTAGGATTAATTACGGTAAGAATTAATCTGGGATTAATTCGACTAGAATAGAGAGAACACGATTAATTTAGAATTAATCGGTAAAAATAAATTTAATAGTTAAATTGGATTTTTCTATTTAATTTATTTAATTGGGCTAAAATAATATATTGAATATATTAAATGAAATTAGATATCAAAGCAGAATTAAAATTGGATTTTAATTCGGGCGAAAGAATTAATTTACAAACGACTTTCATAATAATTTTGCTAGGCATTATTATTTAATTAAATTGGATTTAATTACGTCGCAACGGCAAATTCGTTTAATTCGGAATTAAACGAATCCGGACCCGAGTGAAGTTGCGTGTCAAGTTAGCCGACTTAAATTCGGAATTTAAAAGTGGTGGGACCCACTTCACTTACATCATTTGTTTGACTAATGATGGAAGTGGTTAGGCTTGATTTTGGAATTGATTTGAAGGTTGAGTAGAAGGCTTGGATTGCTTGTATTTTACACAAACCAATTCCAACACTCTACTTGACTATTTAAACATTAGTCAATTTTGGAAATTGGCATGAATTCACTATTCACAGCAACACAACTCTCTCTATTTTTCTAGTTCTGCCGTGAGCTTGTCCCTCTATCTTCTTGAGTTTTGTTGCAAGACCAAATGAGCTAGCACTCCAAGGAGCTAAATGGGGTGATAGGGAAACCCACCCATGAGTTTGGAACACCAAAGTAAAGCTTGGAGCAACATCTATTGGAGCAATCTTGGAGATTTCTCAACCGATCATGGTGAGTATTTTCCGCAAATCGCTTTGATTATTCACACACGAATCACGCTTAGAGATCCTTGGCATGTTCTAGGAACACTAACAATGGTATCAGAGCGAGATCTAAGCTTGATTTGATTCTAGGGTTCTTAAACTTTAATTTGGGTATTTTTGCTTGGAGCATGAAAATGCAAAATTGGATGTTTGGTTGATGTTAGATGATGATAACTTAGAGTTGTGCATCATAGGATTGTGAAAAATTGATTGGATCAAAGTTTCCCTAAAATTCTTATGTTGGCCGAATGGTACCCTAAATGTAGCTCATGGTGGAATTTTAGAAATTTGACAATTGGATGTGTTAAATAGCATGATTAAATATTGAATGTTGATTTAATTGAATTGAAATCAAATTGAATGATTTTTATTGCTATTGCCGTGAGAAATAAAGCATGTTGGAAAGATTGATTTTGATTAATTTGTGTTGGACATGAATTAGATGTTAAACATGATTAATTAGATTAATTAGTGTTTTGGAAATACTAGATTAATTAATTAATTGTGTTAATTACACTTGAAATGGATTAATATGTAATTTGGAATGATATATTAATTTAATTTGTTGTAATTGGGCTAATGGGCTTGGTTGGGCCAAATTTTGGTCTTGGATCATATTTGGGCCTAAACCATTTCCATAAAGTCCAAAAATATGACATTGGGCCTTTAATAATTTAATTGGGCCTAAATTGATTTTATGGCATAGGGTGATTCTTAACTTGGGCATTGGCATCATGAGTTTGATCCATAATGGCCAAAGCCCACGCCTAAAGAATTAATTGAAAGCTCATTGGACTTTAATTGAATAGTATTGGATGCTAATTGGGTTTTTGAGACCCATGAAGATTGAATTTAGAATTCAAGTCTAAAAGGCACTATTAAAAGTGTAATTATTTAATTTGGAATTAAATATGAATTAGTATTGAATACAAATTAAATTGGATTTAAAATTGTAGTTCGATATAATTCAAGAATACTTACTTTGAGTATTTATTCTTAAACGAGTTGGACTCGCGCAAATCAAATCGTTGTTTGAACATTGGATGGTCATTAATTAAAGATTAATTAATTGGATTAGATTGATTGACAACATGCTTTGTGTGAATACTTGGATGTATTTATATGAATAATGTATATCGGATGGATATTAGATGGGTGGGGGCAATTTTGGAAATTGTTGTAAGTATGGTACTTATTTATTAAATTGGACCTGCGTGTCTAGCATATTACCTCTTTTCTCATGTATTTCTCTTCTCACCAATTCCCCTCAATGTAAATGAGGTTTCTTTAAAAGTATTATGTAATTGGGTAAAAGTATGAATAGTGCTAGCGGGAGAGAGGAAAGTGAGAGATTTGCTCTAGGAATAATTTGTTATATATCCATCTGTATATCATTATTAAATTTTATCGCGCCTTATTATGCTTTTAGAATGCATGCTTAAGGGTGTATGATGAGACCTAATCAAAGATAATAAATTGGTTGCCAATTTACGTAAAAAACCCTCAATCAAATATTAAGCGTTTTTCCTTCCATTGAGTGGTTCTCTCTCAAGATCCAAGACTGGCATTGGTTTGTTGGCCAAAGTCAAGACCTTTGTCCATCGCGGATGTGTTTAAACCGCGTAAGCTTTGTTCCATTCACATGTCTTGGGCGGTTGTGACTTGTTGGCCAAAGTCAAGGTCACTTCTGGTTCATCGACTTCGGTTACGAAGCTTTCCCACTGTCAATGGGTCGCGCTTAACTAGAATCATTAAGCTTGTTGAGCCAAAGCCATGACTTAGTTGATTTAGAGGAAATATGTTAGGAAATATATTGGATATATTTACATATATTGGATATATGTTTCGGACTTGGAGGTCCACCTACTGGATCTAGGAACTGGATGGGATCCAATTAATCTTAGAGATCTACCTAGTTAAGTTTCATACAGCTTGTTGGCCAAAGTCAAGGTTGTGTGCTATTTAACGGGATCCTAGCCCACTAGGAAACTAGGTTTCTCGAGTACTCCACAGAGGGTTAGAGGCTCACCGAAAAATAGAGTGAGGCAAGTATTAAATTTGTAATTTCGTTTAGATATTTGCCAATACGCTCTCATTTTATTTTTTCTTCATTAATATATATATATATATATATATTAGTTGGACTAATATTCAATTGTTGTTTTAATTAAACAGTTGGACTGTATTCAAACTGCTTCATTTGTAGTTGGTTATTAGTTAGACTATAGTAATCAATACATTTGAATTTAACCGATCATTTATAGTTGGTTATATAGTTGGACTATAGTAATAATTACATTTGATTGTACCCGAAATCGTTGATTAAATAGTTGGACTATTGCAATCAAGATGGCTTGAAAGATTAGCGTCAAAGAACATAATCCTGGGTGAAAATGTCTTTAACAGCTTTAATTTTCCAGATTGGGAAAATAATCTTAGGATAGTCTTGGGAGATGAGAAACTACTTTATTTGATAGAGAAACCTCTCGGGCCTGAGCCTGGAGTTGAGCAAATAGTAGAGCATGAGCTTTGGAAGACTCATCATGATGATAACTTTAGTGCTCAATCCGTTATACTTGCTGCAATGACTCTTTAATTTCGTCGTCAGAACTAAGGATTAGATCCTTATACCATGATGTTGAAATTAAAAGATCTTCATAGATCTAACCTTAGATCTTAGAAGTACGAATTACAAAAGAAACTCTTACGCTCGCGTATGTCAGAGGGTACATCTGTCGAGCACTAGGTATCACAGATGATTACTGACATCGAACAGCTAGGTTAGCTGGGCATTACCTACGAGGCCGAGACTTCCATAGATTTGATCTTACAGTCTCTGCCCAAATACTGGGGCGGGTTCATCATGAACCAAGAGAAAACTCTTGGAGAGTTAATGGCTATGCTCAAGGAGGCAGAGCTGGAGCTTCTAAAAGGGCAAAAAGCGCAAGGCGCATTTTACTTCGACATCCCAGAAGGCCAAGGCTTGGCCGAAGGCTTCTGGGGGTGTGAAGAAAAGAGTAAGGCTAAATCGTCACTGTCTTTTGGGAAGACAAAGGACATATCCCAAGATGTCTGCCTAAATTGTGGCAAACGGGGTCACGGGAAGCGTGGCTACCGTATGGACAAGGCAGACATGAAGGAAGTGAAGGTGGGGCAAGGCTCTGGCTTCATGTATGTTTGTTATAAACATGTCTACTACCAGTTTTAAAATTGGATTTTGATACTGGATGTGGAACATACATATTTACTGATGTGTAGGATCTGCTGATTAGCATGATACTGGCTTCAGAAGAGATCGACCTACAAGTCGGAAATAGGACGAGAGTCGCTATTTTTGCCATAAAAACCTAAGTTTTGGAACTGCTTTTGGGTCATGTACTTAAATTAGGAGACTGTTATAATGTAGCTAGTTTGACTAGAAATATTATCTCTATATCTAATTTAACACGTTGCGGGTATACCCTTATGTTCCAGAACACTGAGTGTTTTGTTTATAAAGATGATATTGAGATATACACATTAGATGTGAATGACCGTATTTATATTTTGAATATAAATGAATCTCAAACATATAACATGACAAACAAAATGTTCAAACTGAGTAAATCAGATGAGACTTATTTATGACATTGTTGTCTGTGACAGATTTAACAAGACTCGTATATCCACACTTTCGAAGAATTGATACTATGACGGATTTGATCCTAATTCAAATGATGTCTACGAATCTTGTTTATTAGGCAAAATGCCTAAAACACCTTTTACATGGTAAATGTGCACGTGCCACCGATATGTTAGCCATCGTTCATAGTGACGTAAGTGGGCCCATGTCTAGCTAGGCTAGAGGTGGATATGAATACTTCGTAACCTTTACAGATGTGGCATCACGTTATGGTTATGTGTATCTTATGAAACACAAGTCGGAAACTTTTGAGAAATTGAAAGAGTTTCGACACAAAGTAAGAAAACAGACCGATAAAAGTATTAAAACATTACGGTTGGACCATGGTGGATAATACTTAAACATATGAGTTTCAAGATTACTTGAAAGAGTATGGTATTCTTTCACAGTGGACTCCTCCCGGAACACCTCAATTGAGCGGTGTGTCCGAACAGAGAAACCGAACTTTATTGGACATAATAAGGTTAATGATGAGTCGCTATGAACTACCAATTTCCTTCTGAGGATACACATTAAACAGTCCAATACTTATTTTGAATAAGGTTTCATGAAAATCTGTTAGACAGACTTTATATTAGATATGAACAGGAAAAAAACTGGGTTTCTCATTCCTGAAGATTTGGGAATGCTGGGCATACTCTAAACATTTGGATGATACCAAACTAGAACCCAAATTGGATAAGTGTCTATTTGTAGGTTATCCTAGGGAAATCAAAGTATAGTACTTATACAACTCACAATAGAACAATGTATTTGTTGCTCTCCATGCGGTTTTCCTCGAAAAGGAATTCCTAAATGCAGTGGTAAGTGGGAGGAAAGTAGAACTCGATGAAAATTGGAGTGATACTATTTCAGGCACCGATCCCTTACGGAACATAAATAGTTCATCAATGATGAAACTGTACCACAATCTTCGAATACACAAGAATCACGTATGTCGGAGAGAATCAGAAAACAACATGGGAGGTATGAGTTTCTGATCTCACCTCATGTAGATATTAATCTTATTGAGGAAGATGGACCAACTACGTGTGAGGAAGTGATACAAGGTATCGACTTCTTTTATAGCAAAGTGCCACGAAGTCCGAAATGGATTCTATGTATACCAACCAAGTTTGGACACTGGTTGATGTACCAGAAGGCATTGTACCTATTGGTACTAAATAGGTCTTCAAGGAAAACAGACATGGATGGCAACATACAAACGTACAAAGCTAGACTTGTAGCGAAAGGGTATCGTCAACGACATAGTATCGATTATGACGTAACCTTTTCACATGTTGCCATGATTTAATCCATTCGGATAATGCTTGCTATTGTTGCATATTTCGTTTATGAAATATGACAGCTGGACTCCAAAATCGCTTTCCTTAACGGAAACCTTTTGGAGGATGTTTGTATGCAACATCCTGACAATTTTACCGTGCCTAAACATACAAACAAGGTTTGCATGATGGGTTTCTGTTTATGGAGAATAAATTCATTCATGTTTGTAGTACGCGTGAGTTGTTAGTTAGGGAAGCACATGGGGAGGTTTAATTGGGCACTTTGGCATTGATAAGACCCTATGGGTATTGAGTGAACATTTTTATTGGCCTAAAATGCGAAGAGATATTGAGCGTTTGTGTGATAAATTCTTAACTTGTAAAAATGCTAAATCTAAGGTTATGCCTCATGGGTTGTACACACAACTACCTGTACTTAGTGAGCCATGGGTAGATGTATCAATGAACCTTATATTAGGTTTACCTAGGACTATGTGAGGTAAGGATTCCATCTTTATAGTGGTTGATAGGTTTAGTAAGATGACAAATTTTATAGCATGTCATAAGACTGATGATGCCACTAACATTGCTGACTTGTTTTTGAAAGAAGTAGTATGGCTCCATGGAATTCCACGGATTATAGTTTCAGATCGTGAGTTCAATTCCTTAGTCACTTTTGGAAAGTTTTATGGGTAAGTTAGGAACTAAAATTTTGTATACTACTACTTGCCACCCTCAAACTGATGGGCAGATCGAAGTGGTTAATAGGACTTGGACTCAGTTATTACGTACTATTATAACGAAGAACTTAAAAACTTGGGAGGATTGTTTGCCTTTTATTGAATTTTCATATAACCGTAGCATTCATTCTTCTACATCTCATTCACCATTTGAAATTATTTATGGTTTTCGGCCACTAACTCCATTAGATTTGTTACCATTGTCTGTTGACGAGCATGCATGGTTAGATGGAAAAAAGAAAGCTGATTTGGTGAAACACATACATGAGAAAGCAATAGAGCACATACAACGAAAGAATGAACAGTATGCTTCTCATGCCAATAAGGGAAGAAAGCGTGTGGTATTTCAGCCTGATGATTGGGTTTGGGTACACACGCGCAAGGAGAGATTTCCTAAACAGCGTAAATCCAAGCTACAATCGAGAGGGGATGGTCCATTTCAAGTCTTGGAACGGATTAATGACAATGCGTACTAGCTGGATTTACAAGGTGAAATAACGTGTCTGGTTCATTTAATTTTTCTGACTAACTCCTTTTGATGCAGGTATAGATCAAGGTCGAATCTTTTTCAAAAGGGAGGGAATGACATGAATCTATCCACTCAAAGAACATTATATGTCATGACCAACAATATGATAGAGCCTTTGTAAGTGCCAATATGGCCAATCACACGCCAAAGAGCTAAGAAGATCAGAGACGTAATGGCGGGGCTGGCACAGAATGCCATGGTCGAGTATGACAGACAACTCCAAGACATAATGGAAACACATGAGGGCTTCTATGGAGTGGGTCCAAAGCTATTTCACTTGACCCAAGTCATACCAGATTGACGTACCGGTAATTCGGAAGTCAAGTACCTTTTGACGAATCAAGTCGAATTAAGCCCAACACCAAATATTCGGCCAAGACAAGACTTATTAGGCTTCAAAACACATCATTAAGTCTAAATATATAAAGGCCATGAATTTTTGGGGATTTTATGTCAAGGAAATCATTTGGCAATGGCTTTGAAAAACTTGCCACCTTTGTTGGATTTTTGTAATTTTATTGTTTTTCCTTTATTGACTTTTTTGGAAAATGTTTTAGTTAAGTCTTTATTACTTTAGACTTTTATGGTAGGTTGTCTAGGTTATTAAATGACTATTAAGGGCATTGTCTTTAAGTAGCCATTAGTTAGCTATTAAGGTTATTTTGGTCATTTTATGTCCATTAGGGTTTCTTTTATTGTACTATATATTGTAACATTTCTTTCTTAATGAGATAATCAACCATTTTCGAAATTAGCTTCATCTTGAAAGCTTGGCTTTGTCCAAAATTGCTTAAGGGAGGGATTCCCCTTATTTCGTGCAATCGACTTATCTAAGGCGTGGCAACCTTAGTGGCGTCTTTGTGAAGACAGTGAAGATGGGAGCATGGAACTAATTGAACCAATTATGGAGGAATATATTCATGGGAGTTTATCTGATCCTACGAAAATTTGTACAACTAATTTTCTTGAATCAAGTACACAATTAGATTCAGATATTCATAATGATTTTTTACTTGATTCTACATAGATACTGGAAGATGATGGAGAGAATCAAAATTTTGAGGAACTGGGAATACTGGAAGAAGAAAAACATGAGGAAATATCCAATTTGGAATTGAAGACTTTGCCAGAAGGATTGAAGAATGCATTTCTTGGAGATGAACAAACTTATCATGTGGAAATTTCTTCCTCTCTCACAAGCGATCAAGAAGGAAAAATACCTCCAGACTGGAGCCATCAAGGCATGGAAGAAACTCTCACAAAACTCCACAATCATTTCCCTTCTTTCCCTCAAAATGCTTTGATGAAAATTTACAAAGCACGCACCGAAAAAATGAGGCTTCTTATGATCCATGTTATTCCTAGTGATGTTCGTTGGGTAATTGAAGTAAGAGTTCACTTGGCAGGTGAGTCATCTGACTCTTTCATTTCTCATATGCTTGGTTTAGGGAAAGTCACATATGCTAAGAAACGAAGAGCTAAATAATTAGGTGTTTGTTATAAATATGCACGCTGGACGTGCAACACTCATTATCGTTCTTTAGGAATGGTGTCTGACAATCGCGAAGATAAAATTCAATTCATTAGAGATGGCTTGAGTAAGGAGTCTTTAGATGATATATCATTGACTCTTGAGACGCATCCTAGTGGACATGTTCACCGAGTAATTCGCAATTTGCATACACAATTTCAAAAAGAAAGACAATAATACAGTCTCGGGAATCTGACTTTAAAATACATTATTTGCCAATTTATAAAAAAAAATGGATGGGAAGCCTATCCCCAACCCATAAAGGGCGTTCAAGCCGTTACTGGACGTAAAACTAGAGGAAGATATGAGTCACAATCAAAACTATCAGTACATATTGTTTCAATTTATTACTATGATTTCCTTTCCTTTAAATTACTATTTTGATTTACTTTAATTTACTGTATTGCTTTCATTTATTTTGATTTTTTCCGACATTATCTAAAATTTTTGACTTTCACGATCCATTTTACTGTTCATCTGACAATTATCATTTTACAGGAACTAGTGCATTTATTACTTATATTTTTTCAGGATCTATAAAATCAGTTCGTCATTTCTCTATTCATCACATCCAGAAAAGAGAGAGAGCAAAAATGGAGACAACTTCAAGAAGACGAGTCACTAATATTTGTGTGTTTTGTGGAACTAGCTCTGGAACTAAACCAGAATTTGTTGAGGTTGCAAAAGAACTGGGTAGAGTTATGGCAGAAATAAATATGCACTTAGTATATGGTGGTGGCAATCTTGGATTGATGGGGTGTGTTTCAAAGGTCGTGCAAGAAGGTAGTAGTAAGTTTTGGGGATCATTCTAAAACCTTTGACAGAGAAAAACCTCATCGGAAAATCAAATGGAGAAGAATGTATTGTCTCAGGTATGTTTGAAAGACTTACTAAAATGATGAATCATGCTGACACTTTTATTGCTTTACTAGGTGGGCTGGACACGTTGGAAGAAATATTCACAGTTGCGTTATTGGCGAACTTGAACATTCACCAAAAACCTATTGGACTACTTAATGTTGATGGCTTTTTTCGATTTTCTTTTTGTATTTCTTGAGGATGCCAAAAGAAATGGATTTATTTCAAAACCGGTAAAAGATATCTTCCTAACTGCAAGAAAAATTGATAATTTAATTGTAACATCCCCAATTCGGGAGATGTTACCGGCAGGGGATAGACCGTACTAACCCCATAAGCCTCTGACTCTAATAACTGTTATTCAATTACTAATACTCATTGCTCTAATTATATACACATAAATCATATGTGTGGGGCCGTGGCCCAAACGTAACAATTTAATTTAATTTGTTTTGTGGTTCATGCGATGATCTATCATCGAAGGTTTCGATTAGAAATAGACTAAGAATATATATATCGGAATCAAGTTAAGTTTTCCTATTCAAGTAAGGAATATCACTCTGAGACATATCGTACTCATAACATGATGTAATATATACCTACGAGTTGATATGAGACTCTTAGGGTAGCCTCTAATGTGATCGGGTAAAACTGGGTTAGCTTTAAAACTAATTTGGGCCATTTGTTGGCAGCGCGTCGCTACATAAGGTAGTGCGCTTCGTGACGCAACTCGTCCAGAGAGGTGCCCAAATTTTTGCCTTGCACGTCATGACGCGACTTACACTAGAAACGTTCCTGTGATAATCCCCAGATCGTTTCACGATGCGGAGCTATCTGCGTCACGACGCAAGACCGAATTTTGGTCTTCACTCCATGATTTCCTACATCCATTTACCTGACACTTAACCCATGTCTTCACACAAGCAATTAACCTCAACCACACTCCAAAATACCATCAATATCATTCTCCATGCCGAAACATATTCAATCATATCATCTATACTTAACCTTATTTTCTAAACCCAACAAATTGGGGATTTTCTACAATCACCATCTTCCTAGCACAACCATCACTCACTCATCATCACTTCCAAGTCAATTATCCGAATATAATCATCAAAACTTAAAAAAATTCAAAATATAACAATTTGGGTTAAGTTTAATTACCTTCATTAATTGGGTTCTTCTTCTTCATCTTACTAGCTTGTCCATGGTTGCCAAACCCCTTTTCTTGTTTCTTCTTTCTTTCTTCTTTTCCTTTTCCTTTTTTCTTATTTTTCTTCCATTCTTATTCTTCCTCCTCTTTCTTCTTACGTTTTCTTCATTTTCTTTCTTTCTTTGGGATACATGAATAGTCCCCTTTATATACTTGGCCACTTTAAGAGTAGAATAGTGTATAAATTTAGAGAGACTTGGGAATTTACTAAAATATCACTTGGTTACTATTCATCTAAATTTTTGATCTGTATTTTTGACTTCCTTCTGGTCCGAATTTGGCAAAATATTCAACACGAAAGTTGTAGATATCAATGTCCACTTTTTAGCGATATAAAATTCATAGAAATCAGAGTTCGTATGAGAAAGTTATGGCCCAAATACTATGGGCTGTTCGGAGTTGTATCTTATACAATCTCGTATCGGAATTTCGGGAAATTAACCGATTATCCCCAAAGTCGTTTCATGAGTGTATTTGTGCCCAAACATAATTCATAGTATGTTATCTTCGTCTCGTAATACCACAGTACTACAACGTAATAGTATAATTCATATTATGTTATCTTCGTTTCATGACCCCATTCTTTCCAAGTTGAACTAGTGTGGTAACGATCGTGGCAGAAGCGTAGAGTGGATTTGAATCTTAATCTTTAATTTTTTTTCTTTTAAATAGTCGTAAATTCAATTGTCAATTCCACACTAACCAGGTGATGTCTTTTAAACTCTACTTCTTTTTTTTCAGACATTGAGGACAATGTCTCAAATTGGTTGGAAGGAAGGGATAGTTGATTAGATAATTCTCGTTTCTATGTTTCGTTACTGTGTTTTTCGTTAAAAAAAAAATCATTTTTGTGTTGATGTATTTTTTCAAAAAAAATTGTTTTTTTTTATTATTTTATGTTATTTTTGCTTTATTGTTATTTTGTGTGTAAAAAAATATATATTTTGTGTTGATTTTCTTTTGTGTTTTTCAAAAATTACACACAAACTAACTACAAATTTTTGACTAACCAAGTGGAATTGTTGTTCAGAGGTGGTTGTGCAAGGATTTTTCACTCTTGAGACACATCTCAAAATAATTCGTAACAATTTATTTTTATTCATTTCTTTTTGAATCATTTAAATTTGTGAATTCTCCATAATATTGATTAAATTTGATCTTTATATGCTCATCTGACAGGTATTATCAACATACACGGTAACATATAAACATGGGTTGTAAGTGAAAATTTTGTAATATTCAGTTCTCTATTTTGTTGGAGGTAGCACCTAAAAGCAGTGGAATCAATATTTTATTAAAAAAAAAGCTAACCATACTCTTACATAGTAACCGGAAATCTTGCCTCAGTAAGCAGTGATTGTTCTCGTAAAACGGTAGAGCTTGAGCTTGTAAAAAAGGTGTGTGAATAAGTTCGATTTCATAGCAGTGATTGTGGCCGTGTGTGTGTAAGCGTTGAGAGAGGAGTGAATGGCTTGTGTAACTTTTGTCGGTGAGTGTTTAGTGCTTTGAGTGTGTGAATATGTGTTGGTGTGTTAATGCCGTGAGTGGCTGTGTGCGTTAGGGTTTCTTTGTTGCTTGCTAGAGGAGGGCTACCGAGTGAGAGGAGAGATGTGAGAGGGGAGGCCGAGAGTGGATGAGAGAGAGGTGAATTTTCGTGGCTGCGTGATGATTTTTGTGTGGAAGCTTACGTTTTGTGAAGGGTTGTGAGAATGGTTAATGAGCTGTTTTCGTTGTATTGCCGTGAGGAGTGAGGAAGGTTTATTTTTTTTGTGATTTTTGTGTGAGCCGATGAGTCAAAGGGATAGAGGCGTGAGTGTTCAAGGTTTGGTTGTTTGTGATTTGTTTGTGTGAGCCGTGAGGAGTCCAGGGAGAGCCAAGGGAGAAAGCCTTAGGTTTTAGTCCTCTTTTTATAATAGTGTGTCTTAGGGTTTCCTTGTTTATGGATGGCTTAAAAAAGGGAACAAATCAATCAATTATGGGTGTGTTTAATTTAGGGAAAGAATATTTGTATTTTTGGTGGGGGAATTTCTTTAATTTGGTAGGTGATTTATTTAAATTAGGAAGGGTATTTGTTTTAATTTAGGAAGTGGATTTGATTGGATTTGATTGGATTTAAATCTTTGGTAATTATGAAGGTGATTTGGTGGGGATTTGATTTAATTTAGACATGTTTTTAAATGTGTTGAATATTTTGGATTGGGCTTTGGTGGGCTTGGGCGTGTGGGTTGGTTGTGGGGGTTTTGGGCCGAGGCCAATATTTTAATACAGGAATCGACTTAAGCGAACCCGAGGCTAAACAAATGAATTAAATTTGACAAGGTATTTATTTTTTGAATTTTCTCTTCCGACATCTGTTTCCCGCGACTTCCGCAACTTAGCGGGTAGTGCCTCCATACGAGGCTCATCATTGGGCTTTATGCAAAAATGCAGTGCCTACAATCAATTGTTCCCCCAAGGTCACTTCATGAGTGCATATGTATTCAACATAATTTACATTATGAATATTCGTCCCATAATGAAACGGTAGTTGAGATTATTGGTCGAAGAGATTACCGGTCGTTACACCAACCTTCTTATTTTTCACTCAAATTATTATTTTATTATATTAAATCTATTCCCTGTGGATCGACTCCGGTCTTAACGGGTTATTTTATTACTTCGACACTCTTATAATTGGGAGTAAAGAATCACTTTTTGAGCGTGTCATAAATCATTAAACATGTTTAATGATTTAAGTTGCATGTTAAATGATTAAAATAACATATTTATATCCAAAGTTATTTGATACTCATGGCTCTTGGATACCATGGATGTGCTCACACTTGTATGGGAAAGTTATTTATTCACTTAACACATGGACCCATGTATGCAGTGAACACATGAATGGAGTGGGTTAACTCATCATGAGTGACCTGACGAAAATCCATATCCAACGCTTTTTACTTTTCTTTCCTTCTCTAAAAAAGAGAATAGAAGAAACTAACTTAACCTCAAGGATCCAAAGCTGAGGTTGAAAAGTGAGAGAAGTGGGTAATAATGACCAAACTGATAGCTCTCTTTAGCTTAATTCTAACTCAACCTCCTCAAGGGTCCAATCCAAAGCTTGGACCATGATATTACGAAACTAGAGAGCCCATGGACCACGAAAGGAGAAGGCCACGCACTCTAAATTCACAAAAGAAAGAGTTGGGTCAAACAAAACATCATATGCGGTCCAATTACAAGTTACCAGTGGTGATGGTGAAATAACATATTCGGATTCACCAAGAAATTCGAATTATTATTATTATTTTTTGTTTTAAATAAAATAACATACACAATTAAAAAATATCAATTTAATATTTAAAACCACATTTATAATTTAAAATCCATCTAAAATCATTTAAATCAAAATATAATTAAAGTTATAATAAAACCATAAATAAAATTAATATTTTACCATTTTTATAATTGGATTCTCTTTCATTATTATTTTGAAATCATATATTTATATACTTTAAATGATGGTCGGGTGAATGATAAATTGTCTCTCAGAAGACACCCATTGAACTATAAAATAAGAGAAAATTAGATAATCCCACATCAGAAATAAAACAAATGTCAAATAAGTTTATACACTATTTAAGTATTGTTGAGTAGAAAGTGTTGGGATAAAGACTCTCTATACGCATGCCAACACATACAAATGGCCCAATTCAAGTCAAGCTTGCATTGACCATGGTTTTGTTAATTTTCCCTTTATTTTTTCTTGACAATTGCCAAATTCCAACATACTTAAATTGTTTCAAACATACATATAAAGAAGCCGTCTCTAGAATTAATTCTCAATCAATATAATAATTTACTTTAATTATTTTTATGATTTTAACTTTTGATTCCATATTTGCATTGAACAAATATACAGAATAAATTTACTTTATCTTTAGAGTGTCTTCATAAAATTAAGGATAAATCATTTCCAAACAACTATTTAAAGCTCTTTAATTTTGGATTATATTTAAAAGGTAATATATATATATATATATATATATATATATGTAGTTACAATTATTACAATTATTTCACGGTAATTGGGAAATCCAAATATTACAAATATTACTATTATCCTCGAGCAGACCCAATCATGCCCACGGAGCAGACCCTCACGGCGGACCCTGAGAGCAGACCCTGATGGCAGAGGCTGAGAGCGGAGGCTGAGAGCAGACGCAAACCCTGAGAGCGGAGGCAGAGGCTGATGAGCAGAGGCTGAGAGCATACCCTGACGGCAGACCCTGAGAGCGGAGGCTGAGAGCAGAGGCAGAGGCTGGCGGGCAGAGGCAGAGGCTGATGAGCAGAGGCAGAGGCTGATGAGCAGAGGCAGAGGCTGGCGGGCAGAGGCAGAGGCTGATGAGCAGAGGCAGAGGCTGATGATCAGAGGCAGAGGCTGAAGCTGATAAGCAGAGGCAGAGGCTGATGAGCGGGGGCAGAGGCTGGCGAGCGGAGGCAGAGAGTTAGACCCTGAAATTGATGATCCAGAACCGAACCACTGCTTCTTCACTTTCCCGAGGCTTGTTGATGACAACAATATCCTTAAAACAAATTCGTCCCCTACCGTAGGTGCAGTAGAACGTGAGACAATTGTTTCCCAGGATACAACGGAAAACGCACGAGTAAGGGCACCACCGAACTCGTATCCAACAAACCAAAAAAGTGTATGAACTCTTCCTTAAATAAAAACAAAGAAAAAACGAGTTGTAGTATTTTTATTCTCTGTGTTCTATGTTCAACAAAATCTCAGTATTGTACCTATTTATAAAAACGAAATCACAGCTCATTTAAAGGAAATTAACAAGCCAATTATATCTCATTAATGGGAGGCGTTACACTTTGTTGTAACCACCAAGCTAATTAAATTAGTTGTTATGGAAATTCAACTTTTGTAACCACCAAGCTAATTAAATTAGCTGTTATGGAAATTCAAAAGGCTTGGAAAATTGAAGAGATTAGTAAAAATTCGGCTGGGCCGGGACCGCATAATTTGGTCCGGCATTCGTGTACGCAGGACACGCGGGTGCACACGAGCCAAGCTTGATTCGGATTTGATTTGCACCCCCCCCCCCCCGCGCACGTAGAGAGAGCCTATTGTTAGGTTTTATCTAGGTCCCAAGATCAAACAAGCAATGAAATACATGTGTGAATACATCAACGGAGGTAGCGAAATACTCACATCGATCGGTTGAGACGATTTGAAGACGAATGAAGCCCAAAAAGCCCACTGTTTTGGCGCCAACTGTGTGCAGTTCACTGCCCTCCAAATCAGATTTTTGAGCTGCGAAAATGAGCTCCAAGATTGCGTCAAACGAATCCCGCCTCATGGGTGAACCTCCCTAACACCTTCGCAAGTCTCGTAAGTGTGCTAGCACTTGTGTTTTGCAACAAAACACACTCATTGCTCCCCTTAAAGCTCACGGCAGTGAGCTGTGTTGGAGAAGAGAGAAAACAGCCCTTTTTGGGCGTGTATTGATGGAGAGAAAAAGGAGAGGAGAAGTGTTATGTTGACTTGTGTAATGAATTACAAAAATGCTTTATATATTTTTCCAAAAAATAATAAACATTACCATTTTATTATCAAATAAAATAAATGGTAATGGCTTTCTCAACCACCAACACTATTCCAACAACACCCAAAACTATTCAATGTCACTTTATCAAAGTGACTTGATGTGTGTCTATCAATCAATCAACTCAATCACATCAATCAATCACATCACTCAAAGTGACTTTTGATTTGACGCTTGATGTGACGAATGATTTGACGCTTGATGTGACTTGCGTCGCCGCACTCGAATTCGAAATACGAATGCGCTCGCAATCACACTCGGGCTCGGGTTCGCTAATTCCTAATTAGCGATTTTTCCGTTGCGTCGTAATTAAATGATTACGCCTAGCGAATTCACTATTCACGTCGCTAACGAATTAATTCTAAATTAATTCGTTCGCCCGAATTAAAATCTAATTTTAATTCCGCACGAAATCTAATTTCGTTTAATATATCGAATATATTAATTTACCGATTAATTCCAAATTAATCATTCTCTCTTTAGACGATATTTTATCCTAGATAAAATATCTCCGTAATTAATCCTAGATTAATTTTCTCTCTCTTCTATATATAATCCCAGATTATTAATGAGTGCGAGTTATGCGTCATCGATGCATTATCGGGAAGCGACCCATGAGATCCCCGGATAAGTCGGCAGTAAATACGGTCGTCGGAGTATCCGAATCACGTATGTACCAAGTACTACGTTCTACCGATTTACGAGACAAGATCGGCTTCTAGCAAAACACGAAGTCTATCGAATTCTCCGGTCATATTCATCTAAGAATATTTAAGATCTATATCAAGCGTAGTATACCAAGTATTGTGTATATCGGCCCACTATCGGATAGTCACGTGCTAGGGCTGGGGCTGGATAAGTGTCTGCCCCGTCCGAAGCACATGTCGGATGTCTGGTAACTAGTCTCTATAATCAGATATACATGACCTTGTCATAATATCCCGATGGCCGGCCAGCACTTAATAGCACTAATACCGTATCCTGCGTGACATCATCTCCACTATGACTGGAGTGATACTTCCGTCTTGACATCACACCCAATACTCTACGATTCTCAATATACCCAGCCTTGGCGTACACAGAACCGGTTAGAGTCCTAGACGACCTCAACTAAAGTATATTGATTGTCGTAAGCATTAGCGGTGCAAGTCTCAGGTTAAGACCAAACACACCTACCCTGATGTCGGACTCCCATAGACACATAGTCATAATACCAATGGGATTCCGAGGGGTCTATCCAGAGCGAAGCTGTTTCCTGTACCATCGGTGAAACACAACCTCCTATCGCACTTGCATGAGTATCCAATACCCAAATATATGAGAACTATGTGTTGTGCCCTCACAACGCGCACAAGTGCAATACTAGCCTATTCCGCATTATCGATGTCCAGTCTCGATAATACTACGACTAGGGATATTTAATGATTAATCCTTCGCGGACTGATACTGTCTCATATCATTCTCAATCCAGGAACTAATCATATGGACCTCTCTTCATTTATACATCTAAGGTGATCTAATCACAAATGATGAGAGCGCAATTTCCTTGTCACATAGTTAATTTGTACAACAACACTATGATCTGTACAACTAGTGACGCTATGGGTTATATTATCCAACAATCTCCCACTTGGCACATAGCCAGTCACTCAAGTGTCGTACACCCGAACTATGTACGGTTTGCTCAAATTGCTGAGAAAAGATTTTTTTCGTCAGCGGATTTCCATGATTATCGTCTGACGCAATTTATACGATCTCCACATCGCCACGATGTATGATCCGAACGAATCAGATGAATATAGAAGTATATATCTGGATCGTCGATGAGACCTTTAATTCTTTAGCCTTGTGCTGACGTCTAGCTCAGCTGCTAACAGAACTATATCTAATCTAATTAGATTTATTTTCGACCCAAATGGCTTCTATTGCTGCCTCAGCTGCAGCAATAATCCGCATTTGTTGTTAATTCGGCAACAGTATCTTGCTCGGAAGATTTCCAGCTCACTGTCCCGTTATTCAAACTTTATAGTACCGCAGTATTTAACTGTTTGGAAACTTGCGGCAGTGATCCCAGTCACTTCAAGTTCTCATTCTCCATAGTTTAAGACAGCATCTTTAGTTCTCTAAGATACTAATAGATGTCCTTAACTTCAATCCAGTGACTATCACTTGGATTGTCCTGATTGTGACTCCATATGCTCAAAGCGTATGTGACACCATATCAAGTACATTTTAAATGTACAATTTCCCAGAGAGTGTTAACAACTCCAAATCTATCCCAGTAGATCTTTATTCCTTGAATAAAGGTTGTTACTCCCCAGAATTCTACGGAGAATTTCTACGAAAGCCAAGCTTTCACCAATTGCTTTATGGGAATTTCTTGTCAGTGCGCTCCCACTAACCTCCTTATATACAAAAGAATCATTTCGTTTTGAGTCAAATCATAAACCATTATGATTATTTCAAAACGACAGTTCCAAGAACCTTATGCTTGCTTTAATCCAAACATGGATCGAATAACCCGCAAACCTTGTTTGTCGGTTATACAAAAATCGTCAGGATGTTGTAAGCATCCTCCAAGAGGTTTCCTTTTCAGGAAAGCGATTTTGATCTTTAACTGACACATTTCATAAATGAAATATGCAGTATCTTAGCAAGCATTATCCAAATGGATTTACCATGGCAACAGGTAAAAGGTTGAACCGTAATCAACACAATGTTGATAACGATACCTTTCCGTCACAAGCCTAGCTTTGTACGTTGGTATGTTGCCATCCATGTATGTCTTCCTTGAAGACTTACATTGTACCAATAGGCACAATGCCTTGCGGTACACAACTAGTATCCAAACATAGTTGTTATACATGGAATCCATTTCGGACTCATGGAATTTTGCCATGATAGGGAGTCGATACTTTGTATCACTTCCTCAAAACGTAGTCGGTGGTATACCCTCATAAGATTGACATCTTTATGAGGTGAGATCAGAAACCCATACCCCAGGTTGTTTTCTGATTCTTCTGATCTCTCCGATCTACGAGGTTCTTGTGTATTCGAAGATTAATGGTTTAGTTTCAACCTTGATGAACTATTTATGTTCCATTACGGACTTCGTGCCTTGAACAGTATTACCCCGATTTTCATCGAGTTTTGTCCTGTCCTCCCACTTACCACTGCATATCGGTATTCCTCTCAGGAAAACCGCATGGCGAGCAACAATCATATTATTCCCATGTGAGATATATAAGTACTATACTTATGGTTTTCTCTAGGATAACCTATAATGGCACTTATCCAATTTGGGTTCTAGTTTGGTATCATCCAAACGTTATGCCTGGCATACCCAAATTATTAGGAATGAGAAACCTGTTTCTTTCCTGTTCATATCCTATATGATATCTGTCAAACAGATTTATATGGAACCTTATTCTAAATAAGTTTTGCACTGTTAATACATATCCGTTGAAGGAAATGGTAGCTCAGAGCGACTCGCGATAAACCTTATCATGTCCAACAAAATTCGGTTTTTAGTTCGGACACACGTCAAACTGACATGTCTCGGGAGGAGTCCTCATCTGAAAGAATACTATACTCTTTCATGTATATATTGAAACTTACTGCTTAAGTATTTTCCATTACGGTCTTACCGTGACGGTATAATACTATAGCCGATCTGTTTATCTACTTCGTGTCGAAACTCTAAAAGTTTCCGATTTGTGTTCTTCAAAAGAAACACATAACCATAACGTGATGCCACATCCGTTAAGGTCACGAAATATTCATATTCACATCTAGCCTAGCTAGATATGGGCCCACTTTCTTCACAATGAATAGGGCTAATAGATCGGTGGCATTTTCAATATTACCAAGTAAATAGTGTTTTAGGTACTTTACCTAATAAACTAGATTCGTAGACTTTATTTGAATAGTCAAATCAGTCCTAGTACCCACTCTTCAAAAGTGCGGATATACGAGTCCTGTTTAATTGTGTCCCAGAAAACAATGCCACAAATAAGTCTCTATTGATCAAATCAATTTGAGCTATTTATTTGTCATTTATATGTTTTGAGATTTTAATTATATTCAAAATATAAATTCTGTTATTCACATCTAATGTGTTTATCTCAGTATCATCTTTATATAATGAAACACTTAGTGTTCTAGAATATAAAGGTTTATCCACAATGGATTAAACACTGATATAGAGATAATGTCTCTAGTCAAACTAGTTACATTATAACAGTTCCAATATTAAGTACACACCCGAAGGGTAGTTCCTAAACTTAGGTATCTACGGTCGAAACAGCGACTTTCGTCCCGTTTCCGATTCGCAGAGCAATCTTAGCTTGAAGTCAGTATTCTGCTCAAAGCAGATTCTGAACATCAATACATATATTTTTATGTACCACACTAAGTATTTAAAATCTAATTTCAATACTAGTTAAATATAACTTTGACAATCATTTTTAAAGTAAGAGCCTTGCCCTTTCTTTAATTCCTTCGTGTCTGCCATATCCAAATGGTAGTCACTTTGGGATATGTCAATTATCCTTTTCAATATTTCATGAACCTTAGGCCAAGCCTTGGGTTTTTAGAATATCGAAACAATGTGCACCTCGTGCTACATGCCCAATTGCAAACTTTGACTTTTCACTCTCTAGAATAGTCAATTAATTCTCCAAGAATTATTTATTGCAATTTTAATACTTATTAAATCTAAACATAGATTTTTGACAAGTATGTTAAATTAAGCACTAAAGTTATCATCACATAAATCTTCCAAAGATTTACGCTCTACTTATTTGCTTAATTTTGGGCGTAAGGTATAATAAGTTATTTTATCAAATAAAGTAACCTATTATTTATTCCCAATTTGAAAATTAAATCATTTAAAATATTTTAATCCCAGATTATATTTTAAATATCCAACTTTTCAATTCTTTCTTCTTGATTTCAATAGTCCAACTATTTAATCAATTATTAGTGGTACTATATATTATAATGATTATAATAGTCCAACTATATAATCAAATATAATCCAAATTAATTAACCTCAATTACATTGATTACTATAATCCAATTATAAAATCAACTGTAAACTGAAATTAATTAATTCAAATATATTGATTAATATAATCCAATTATATATAATCAATATATACAGTCCAACTTTTTATTAAAACAACAATTTAAATATTAGTCCAACTAACATTTAATATTAGACGACGAAATAATTTGAATGAGCGCGTATGGTGAGTAATTGAACGAATATTGCAAATTCAATTCTTGCCTCCCACTATTTTTCGGCGAGCCTCTAACCCTCTGTCGAGTACTCGGGGAATTCGTGTTTCCTAGGGGCTAGGATCCCGTTAAATATCACACAATCTTGACTTTGGCCAACAAATTGTATGATAATTAACTAGGTAGATCTCGAAGATCAATTGGATCTCATCCAACTCCTAGATCCAGTAGGTGGACATCCAAGTCCGAAACATATATCTTATATATGCCTATATATCGAATATATACCCTAACCTTTTTCCTCTGAATCAACTAGGCATGGCTTTGGCACAACAAACCTAATGATCCCAGTCAAGCGCGGACCCATTGACCATGGAAGCTTCGTTAATCAATGTCGTTGGACAAGAAGTGGTCTTGACTTTGGCCAACAAACCACAACTTGGACAAGACACCAATATGGAACAAAGCCTCGTGATTCAAACACATCTTCGACGAACAAGGGCTTGACTTTGGCCAACAAACCCATGCCAATCTAGGATCTTGAGTAAGAATCAACTCAATGGAAGGAAAAGACGCATGATATTTGATGAGGGCTTTTCGCGTGCAAATTGGCTACCAATTTCATTATCTTTGTTAAGGTCTCATCATCATACACCCTTAAACATGCATTCTAATACATAATAAAGCGAGTATGAAAATAAATAATAATGATATACGGATGGATACTTTATATTGATCCTAGATCAAATCTCTCCCTTTCTCACTCAAGCTAGCACTTGTACTACTTCTACCCGTTACACTACACTTCTAAAAAAACCTCATTTACATTGAGGGGAATAGGTGAGAAGAGAATACAAGAGAATAGAGGTGATAAGGCTGGACACGCAGGTCCAATTTAATAAATCGAATTTATTACAACAATTCCAAATTGCCCCACCGACTAATATCCATCCGATATACATTATTCATTCATCACAACCACGTATTCACACAAAAGCATGCTATCAATCAATCTAATCAAATTAATTAATCTGATAATTATGTGATCATCCAATGTTCAAACAACGATTTGATTTTGGTCGAGTCAAACTCGTTTTGCGAATAAGTACTCAAAGTACGAATTCATGAATTAAATTAAACTACATCATTAATCCAATTAACATGTATTAATACTAATTCACTATTCAATTCCAAATTAATATTACACTTTATTAAATAAACCTTTAACGACTTAAATTCCAAATTTAATCGCTTCGGGTCTCAAAGCCCGATTAACGTCCAACGTCAATTCAATTCAAGTCTAATGGGCTTTAATTAATTTCTATAAGGCGTGGGCTTCGGCACCAAAGCCCAATCAAGGAGTAACCCCATAAGCCCAGAAATCAATTTAGGCCCATTAGCCCCAATTAAACTTAAAGGTTTATAAGTTGCATTTTGGCTTTATGGTTATGGTTTGGGCCCAATTGGATCCAATCCACATGCCTAAATCCAACTTGATAAAATCAAGCCCATAACCCCAATTACAACTTAATAAGCCCAAATCCAATTTAAAGGCCTAATTCATTAAATTACACAAATCCAATTTCGCAATTTAATTACCTAAAGTGCATTACATGATTAATCACCCAAATCAATATTTCCAAAACATGAAATTAGTCCAATTAATCATGTTCATTATCATCCACATGTCCAACACATAAATGAAAAAATCAAACCCATTACATGCTTTAAAGTCTCGGCCAAGGAAGTATTTCATATCCGATTTGGTTTCAATCCAATCAAACCCACAATCGACATTAAATCAACATCCTAAATGATTTCCAACACATCCAATTGTTTAAAAATCAAAATTACCAAGACATTAAAGGGCATATGGAATTCGGCCAACATATACATTTTGGGGATTTATGTTCAATTCAAAATTCAATCTAATTGACTTCAAATTAACATCATCATTCATCATTATAACTCATCCAATGAATCAAAATGGAAAATTCCATGGATTCCAAATATACATACATTCGGCCACACTCCAAATTTGGGGAAAATTGTTCCAAACACATTTTCTTGAAATTGATCAAATCAATTTTCAATACAACATATATTAATCATGCTCAATCATCCAATTTTATAAAATCATGCTCAAATACAAAGTACCCAATTTTAAGCCCTACATTTTCATGCTTGAACCTATAGCTCCTGATGCCATTGTTAGGTTTTATCTAGGTCCCAAGATCAAACAAGCAATGAAATACATGTGTGAATACATCAACGGAGGTAGCGGAATACTCACATCGATCGGTTGAGACGATTTGAAGACGAATGAAGCCAAAAAGCCCACTGTTTTGGCGCCAACTGTGTGCAGTTCACTGCCCTCCAAATCAGATTTTTGAGCTGCGAAAATGAGCTCCAAGATTGCGTCAACGAATCCCGCCTCATGGGTGAACCTCCCTAACACCTTCGCAAGTCTCGTAAGTGTGCTAGCACTTGTGTTTTGCAACAAAACACACTCATTGCTCCCCTTAAAGCTCACAGCAGTGAGCTGTGTTGGAGAAGAGAAAACAGCCCTTTTTGGGCGTGTATTGATGGAGAGAAAAATGAGGAGAAGTGTTATGGTTGACTTGTGTAATGAATTACAAAAATGCTTTATATATTTTTCCAAAAAATAATAAGCATTTACCATTTTATTTATCAAAAAAAATAAATGGTAATGGCTTTCTCAACCACCCACTATTCCAACAACACCCCATCACTATTCAATGTCACTTTATCAAAGTGACTTGATGTGTGTCTATCAATCAATCAACTCAATCACATCAATCAATCACATCACTCAAAGTGACTTTTGATTTGACGCTTGATGTGACGAATGATTTGACGCTTGATGTGACTTGCGTCGCCGCACTCGAATTCGAAATACGAATGCGCTCGCAATCACACTCGGGCTCGGGTTCGCTAATTCCTAATTAGCGATTTTTCCGTCGCGTCGTAATTAATGATTACGCCTAGCGAATTCACTATTCACGTCGCTAAGAATTAATTCTAAATTAATTCGTTCGCCCGAATTAAAATCTAATTTTAATTCCGCATCGAAATCTAATTTCGTTTAATATATCGAATATATTAATTTACCGATTAATTCCAAATTAATCATTCTCTGTCTTTAGACGATATTTTATCCTAGATAAAATATCTCCATAATTAATCCTAGATTAATTTTCTCTCTCTTCTATATATAATCCCAGATTATTAATGAGTGCGAGTTATGCGTCATCGGTGCATTATCGGGAAGTGACCCATGAGATCCCCGGATAAGTCGGCAGTAAATACGGTCGTCGGAGTATCCGAATCACGTATGTACCAAGTACTACGTTCTACCGATTTACGAGACAAGATCGGCTTCTAGCAAAGCACGAAGTCTACCGAATTCTCCGGTCATATTCATCTAAGAATATTAAGATCTATATCAAGCGTAGTATACCAAGTATTGTGTATATCGGCCCAGTATCGGATAGTCACGTGCTAGGGCTGGGGTAGATAAGTGTCTGCCCTTCCGAAGCACATGTCGGATGTCTGGTAACTAGTCTCTATAATCGGATATACATGACCTTGTCATAATATCCCGATGGCCGGCCAGCACTTAAGAGCACTAATACCGTATCCTGCATGACATCATCTCCACTATGACTGGAGTGATACTTCCGTCTTGACATCACACCCAATACTCTACGATTCTCTCAATATACCCAGCATTGGCGTACACAAAACGGTTAGAGTCCTAGACGACCTCAACTAAAGTATATTGATTGTCATAAGCATAGCGGTGCAAGTCTCAGGTAAGACCAAACACACCTACCCTGATGTCGGACTCCATAGACACATAGTCATAATACCAATGAGATTCCGAGGGGTCTATCCAGAGCGAAGCTGTTTCCCGTACCATCGGTGAAACACAACCTCCTATCGCACTTGCATGAGTATCCAATACCCAATATATGAGAACTATGTTGTTGTGCCCTCACAACGCGCACAAGTGCAATACTAGCCTATTCCGCATTATCGATGTCCAGTCTCGATAATACTACGACTAGGGATATTTAATGATTAATCCTTCGCGGACTGATACTGTCTCATATCATTCTCAATCCAGGAACTAATCATATGGACCTCTCTTCATTTATACATCTAAGGTGATCTAATCACAAATGATGAGAGCGCATTCCTTGTCACATAGTTAATTTGTACAACAACACTATGATATGTATAAATAGTGACGCTATGGGTCATATTATCCAACACTATATCCTTATAACTCTTACACATCTACATATTAGCAATCATATATAAGCAATATTCCCTCTATAACTTTCCCATATGGGACAAGCTAACTTCTCTTTATTTTCCAACACCAATGGGTGAACTTTTTGAGCAACAATTTCTCATTCACCCAAGCACCATTTTAAGTATATGAATATACCATTTCGAAGTACTCACGGAGGAGTATCTGAATCATTCAATAACAACCACTAACACGAAGTGGACCATGCTTAAAATTGTGCCTCAAAATGCTTACTCATAAACATTTTTCCAACAATCCCCACATGAATGAAATTGGCGAAAACCGTCAAATAAAAATATTTTATAAAACATTTTATTTTGACCTAGAAGAGTTCAACGGTTCAACACCTGCATAGGATAGGTAGGCCTCAGCCTTTGAACCTTCCCTTGTGAAAATATATCTCATTACTGGCTGACAGTGGACGCGATGTCATTGAACTGTACTGCCGTTCATGTAAATGGAGAATATATATCACACAGATATTTTACCTACACATCTGAGTTCTCATTATTATGTTCATTTTGGCCATGAACATCTACCTGATTCTGCAAGAGTTTCTAAGAATTGTGCCCCGTACAATTCCCTTTGAAGCGGCCCCACTTCTCTCTCACATATGTGATTTCTTATTTAAGAGTATCTCGTAATACTCTGCTCGGATTCCCGACGCATAAGAATCATTAAAAGCTTTTACTTAACCTCTATCCATACGAGCATCATTGTTTCATTTCACCATAGGAATGGACTAGAGGGTAACCCCCACAGTGATCCAATTATGTCTTTTACGAGTAGGTTGTCCCATTTAACCTAGATCTTGGGATCTCCAGTCAACAAGGTTGGGTTTTCCTTCGTAATAAACATTTATCTAATGGGCTTTAGTCCCATTCCCCTCGATGATTTCACAACTAACTCTCTATTTAACCCTTTGGTTAGCGGATCCGCAATGTTATCCTTTGACTTTACATAGTCAATCGAAATAACTCCAATAGAGAGTAATTGTCTAACAGTATTGTGTCTACGACGAATATGTCTAGACTTACCATTATACATATTGTTATGTGCCCTTCCAATTGCAGATTGACTATCGCAATGAATTCAAATTGCTGGCACTGGCTTAGGCCAACTTGGAATATCCTCTAGAAAATTTCGAAGACATTCTGCTTCTTCAGCACACTTGTCTAATGCAATGAATTCTGATTCCATTGTAGATCTAGCTATCATAGTCTGTTTGGAGGATTTCCATGATATAGCTGCACCTGCTAGTGTAAACACATAGCCACTGGTAGACTTTGAGTCTTTCATGTCAGATATCCAATTAGCATCACTGTATCCTTCGACTACAGCTGGATATCTATGATAGTGCAACCCATAATTACGAGTAAAACGTAAGTACCTAAGTACTCTCACTATTGCTTTCCAGTGATCAACCCCTGGATTACTCGTATATCTGCTGAGCTTGTTTCCTGTACAGGCTATATCAGGCCTTGTACAACTCGATAGATACATCAAACTCCCGATCACTCTAGAGTATTCTACTTGAGATATACCCTCTCCCCTATTCTTCGATAGGTGTAAACTCACATCTAAAGGAGTTCTAGCCACAGCTGAATCATCATCGTTGAATTTACCAAGAATTTTGTCCACATAGTGCGACTGATCAAGAATAAGTCCATCTGGACTTCTCGAGATCTTTATTCCCAGAATGACATTTGCAAGACCCATGTCTTTCATGTCAAACTTGGATTTCAGCATATTCTTGGTAGATTTCACCATTTTAACATTACTCCCGACAATCAGTATGTCATCAACGTAGAGACATAAAATGACATAGCCAACTTCTATCTCTCTGACATAAATGCATTTATCACATTCATTGATTTTGAAACCATTTGCCAACATGGTGTCATCAAATTTTTTATGCCACTGTTTCGGGGTTTGTTTCAATCCATACAAGGATTTAACTAACTTACAGACTTTCTTTTCTTGTCCTGGAGCTATAAATCCTTCAGGTTTCCATGTAGATTTCTTCATCTAAATCTCCATTCAGAAAGGCTGTTTTCACATCCATCTGATGTACCTCAAGATTGCGCAAAGCTGCAATCGCTAGTATCATCCTTATGGAATTTATTCTCGTTACAGGAGAATAAGTATCAAAGTAATCAAGACCTTCACGTTGTCTGTAACCTTTAATTACAAGTCTTGCTTTGTACTTGTCAATTGATCCATCTGCCTTTATTTTCTTTTTGAAAATCCACTTGGACCTTAAAGGTTTACATCCCGGAGGAAGATTCACTAACTCCCAGGTGTGATTTTGTAAGATGGATTCAATTTCACTATTGATGGCATCTTTCCACAAGGCACCATCAGCTGACCTTACAGCTTCATTATAGCTTTGAGGATCATTCTCTAGCAAAAATATCAGAAAATCTGGACCAAATGATTTTTCTGTTCTAGCTCTTTTGCTACGTCTTAGTTCAGGTTCAACAACTTGTTGATCCTCTGGAACATTTATTTGTTCTCGGTCCTGACTATCTTCAATGATAGTCTCATGTGCTCGTTTTTGCACATTTGAATTCGAAGTAGTTTTACAAGGAAAAACGTATTCGAAAAAGGATGCATTCCTCGACTCTATTATCGTATTCTTGTGAATATCTGGTACATTAGACTCATGCACAAGAAATCGATAAGCATTACTGTTATGTGCATATCCTATGAAAATGCAATCAACAGTTTTTGGTCCTATCTTCACCTTTTTAGGTGGAGGAATGACTACCTTGGCAAGACACCCCACACTCGTAGGAATTTATATGAAGGTACTATTCCTTTCCACATTTCATAAGGAGTTTTCCCTGCTTCTTTCCGTGGTACCTTATTTAAAAGGTAATTACCTGATAAGACAGCTTCTCCCCACATATTCTGAGGTAAGCCAGAGCTGATTAACATAGCGTTCATCATCTCTTTCAAGGTACGATTTTTACGTTCCGCAATCCCATTGGATTGAGGTGAATAAGGAGCTGTGGTTTGATGTATGATTCCATTTTGTTCACAAAGTGATTCAAAAGGGAAAACATACTCACCACCACGATCACTTCTTAACTCCTTAATTCTTTTATTCAGTTGGTTCTCAACTTCATTCTTATAGAGAACAAATTTCTCTATAGCTTCGTCCTTGCTTTTCATTAAATACGCATAGCAAAATTTTATGCAATCATCAATAAAGGTAATAAAATATTTATTACCGCCTCTCGATTGTATTGAATTAAAATCACATACATCGGTATGAATTAGATCAAGTGGTTCAGAGTTTCTTTCAATACTATAAAAAGATGATCTTGTTAGTTTTGCCTCAACGCAAGTATCACACTTATGTTTGTTATCAATTTTAAAATTGGAATGTGATTCATGTTAATTAATTTTCGCAATGAATTAAAATTAACATGTCATAATCTACCATGCCAAGATTAGAGTACTCAACAATATAAGCAGAAGAACTAGCTTTATTGATATTTGGGTTTAACAACCATTACATTGAGCTTAAAAAGCCCATCAGTTACATACTCTTTTCCCACATACATCCCATTTTTAGTCAAAACTACTTTATCAGACTCGAACATCATCCGGAATCCATGCTTGTTCAGAAGCGATCCAGACACAAGATTCTTCCGTATTTCAGGTACATACAGAACATTATTCAAAGTCAACTCTTTCCCTGAGGTCATCTTCAGAATTACCTTTCCTTGACCTTCAATCTCAGATTTTGCTGAATTTCCCATGTATATCTTTTCCCCATTACCAGCAGGCTCAAATGAAGAAAACATGCTCTTATCCGAGCAAACATGTCGAGTGGCACCAGTGTCAATCCACCACTCTCTTGGGTTAGAACCCACCAGATTCACCTCAGAAACCACATCATAAAGGTTAATGTCTGAAACATCTTGAGTCATATTTTCCAGCACATTAGCCTCTTGTTTTTTTTTCTTCTTCGGCAGTCTGCACTCAGAAGACTTGTGACCCATTTTGTCACAGTTGAAGCATCTTCCTTGAAATTTGGATTTCTTGGAAACTCCTCCTTTAGGGCCCATCTTTGACCCTTTGTTCTTGAGGTTCTTGTTCTTATGGCCATGTTCGACAACATTTGCTTTGGCCTCATGATTCATTCATCTCTTGTCAGAAACTCGGTTATCTTCCTCAATTCTCAGCTTAAGAACCAAGTCTTCAATGCTCATTTCTTTTCGCTTATGCTTTAGATAATTCTTGAAATCTTTCCAACCAGGTGGTAGTTTCACAATTATCGAGGCTATTTGGAAGGTTTCACTTAAACTCATCCCCTCAGCATGAATTTGTGCTAGAATAATCTGCAGTTCTTGTACTTGGCTTATCACAGTTTTGAATCAATCATCTTAAAATCTAGGAACGGCCTACGACAAATTTCTTAGTACCGGCATCCTCAGTTTTATATTTTCGATCTAAAGATTCCCAAAGCCCTTTAGCTGTTTTCATTCCGGCGTACACACTGTACAAGGAATCACTTAGCCCATTCAGCACATAATTCCGACATAGGAATTCAGAATGTTTCCAAGCATCAATGGCAATGATGACTTGGATATCAATCTCAACCTCTTGGGTACATGAGCATCTTCCTTTAGAAACCTCACAAGGTTCAACGTGGTCAGGTAGAAAAACATTTTCTGTTGCCACCTTTTGAAATTCTGACCACTGAATTTTTCAGGTTTTTCCGCAGCAGGATTGACATGGCTCACATGTCCAACAGGTTGTCTAGCCATAGAGGCAGGAACACCTTGGCCAGCCACATCAGTTTCCATATTAAGCCCAGAGGCTGATGCAAGTTGGCCAGCCGAAGGGGCTGCCACTGCACTTTGGTCAGCCACGGGGGCTGCCACAACATTCTGGCCAGCCGAAGAGGCTGCCATATTCGGATCTACTGTGTTTGGACTGATTTACATATCCACAGAGTCGAATTTTTTTTTAAGACTGTAGTTACAATTATTACAATTATTTCACGGTAATTGGGAAATCCAAATATTACAAATATTACAATTATCCTCGAGCAGACCCAATCATGCCCACGGAGAAGACCCTCACGGCGGACCCTGAGAGCAGACCCTGATGGCAGAGGCTGAGAGCGGAGGCTGAGATCAGAGGCAGACCCTGAGAGCGCTGGCAGAGGCTGAGAGCAGACCCTGATGGCAGACCCTGAGAGCGGAGGCTGAGAGCAGATGCAGAGGCTGGTGAGCAGAGGCAGAGGCTGGCGGGCAGAGGCAGAGGCTGATGAGCAGAGGCAGAGGCTGATGAGCAGAGGCAGAGGCTGGCTGGCAGAGGCAGAGGCTGATGAGCAGAGGCAGAGGCTGAGGCTGATAAGCAGAGGCAGAGGGTGATGAGCGGGGGCAGAGGCTGGCGAGCGGAGGCAGAGAGTTAGACCCTGAAATTGATGATCCAGAACCGAACCACTGCTTATTCACTTTCCCGAGGCTTGTTGATGACAACAATATCCTTAAAACAAATTCGTCCCCTACCGTAGGTGCAGTAGAACGTGAGATGATTGTTTCCCAGGATACAACGGAAAACGCACGAGTAAGGGCACCATCGAACTCGTATCCAACGAACCACAAAAGTGTATGAACTCTTCCTTAAATAAAAATAAAGAAAAAACGAGCTGTAGTATTTTTATTCTCGGTGTTCTATGTTCAACAAAATCTCAGTATTGTACCTATTTATAAAAACGAAATCACAGCTCATTTAAAGGAAATTAACAAGCCAATTATATCTCATTAATGGGAGGCGTTACACTTTGTTGTAACCACCAAGCTAATTAAATTAGCTGTTATGGAAATTCAACTTTCGTAACCACCAAGCTAATTAAATTAGCTGTTATGGAAATTCAAAAGGCTTGGAAAATTGAAGAGATTAGTAAAAATTCGGCTGGGCCGGGCCCGCACAATTTGGTCCGGCATTCGTGTACGCAGGACACACGGGTGCACACTAGCCAAGCTTGATTCGGATTTGATTTGCACCCCCCCCCCCCCCCCCGCGCACGTAGAGAAAGCCTCTATCCTTATAACTCTTACCTATCTACATATGAGCAATCATATATAAGCATAATATTCCCTCTATAACTTTCCCATATGGGACAAGCTAACTTCTCTTTATTTTCCAACACCAATGGGTGAACTTTGAGCAACAATTTCTCATTCACCCAAGCACCATTTTAAGCATATGAATATACCATTTCGAAGTACTCACGGATGAGTATCCGAATCATTCAATAACAACCACTAACACAAAGTGGACCATGCTTAAAATTGAGCCTCAAAATGCTTACTCATAAGCATTTTTCCAACAATAATATATATATATATTATATATAATATATATATAATATATATATATATATATTATATATATATATATATATTTTTGTTGATGGTGTTTTTTTGTGACCAAGTAAGTGATTGAACTGTACGGTAAGGGCATAGATGAAATTTCTCTTTTTGAGAGGACGACTGTTCTGAGGATATTAGCCATTCTTCGACCAGGCATGGTGTTCGGACCCGGCTTCCTGGATTTGACCGACCTGAGGACACATCATGATGCAAATGTCAGAAACCAACAACATTAGAACCGAGATCGACCACTTTGACCCGGTAGCTCGGATTGGTCCTATCTTTCCTCCGGGATCAGGAGAATGAGCTCAGATATTTTGGGTCAGTTCGGAAATAGTTGGAGTAGGTCGGCACAATATTTGGCCGTCCTCATGACGCCCAACGTGTGGCTGGGACTGTTTGGATATCCCCCCCTGACATGTACCACCGCCTGAAAGATCTTTACATGTTGTCACCATAATTGCTGAGTGTGGCAGTGTATAAAACATAGTGATTTGATGGGGAGTCAGATGGCAGACTTGCTTTCGGCTAGGCAGTTGGGGCAGAGAGCCCGTCAATCGGCCGAAAATCCACGTGGCTGACGTTATAGAGATATGGGAATAGTGTTGTATTTCTCTTAGTATATAAAGGGAGGGTAATCTCATTTGTATAAGTTGGTTGGCAAAAATCTCTCTCAAAGTACTATTTGTAAAACATCACAAAACAAACAGCTCGGTAACATTTGACCACCCTTGAAAAGAGGTCAGACGAGCTCGGTTTGGTTATAAAATTAGTGTTCGACTTTGTTCCCGTGGACGTAGGCTGGTTTATTCCGCCGAACCACGTAAACCCTCTGTTGATTTTGTGTTTTCTCATATCTTCTGCTAAATTTACTTTTGACCCCCATAACCAAACAAATTCACGGTTGGAGGAGGATCGTTCCGGGATTATTATCCTGAAATTGCCCCTGGAATTAAAATCACTCGTCAACAGTTGGCGCCGTCTGTGGGGAGAGAGCAAAAAGCAACTTGCGTAGTAAGACAATGGCAGAAGACGGGAACCATAGATCGTCGGAGGGTTCAGCGACAGAGTGGATGGAGAGAATGTAATAAAGCATGAGAAATGAAAGGGAGTCAAACCAGACTTTCATGAAGGCCATGATGGAGATGTTGGGGTTTTATGGCGGAAATCCGGTAACGCATCGGAATCACGGAAAATCAAAATTTTCCGATTTCAAAATTTTTCTTGGATCAATTAAATAAACTTATTTATTTAATTACCCAATTATCAAATTCTGAAAAATTACACAAGAGATCAAATTTCTTGGTAATTACCGAAATGCCCCATAATTTTACAAATTGATCATTTTATTCCTAAAATTATCAAATACAATTTTGGATGATTCTAAATCATTTCTAAAATAATTTCCAACAAGTCCAACTCATCAAAATCAGATTGCAACAAAATCCCCAATTTTAGTCTAATTGCCGAGAGCACCCAAATTTTTCGGTTAATTATAATTTAGTCGTTTTTCTACAAAACATGTCAAGATCAAATCCAATCAACCCAAAAATTTATATGCATCATATAAACACTATAATACATCACATATATGAAAAGCCCCAAATTTGGAATGGGTTAAGAACCATAATTTTACAATTTCAGCAAATTGACCAATTTCAAATCCATTACTTTAATTCAAACTTTACAACACCAAACAAGTCTCACCATCATGAAAAACTCAAGAACAATTCTAGGTCATCAATGAGTGGCTTAGCAACTCTAGAATGGAAACTTGATTATCAAATAATCAAAAGAGAGCTTATGAAACCATTTCAAGCTCATTTTTAAACCATACATGCAAACATCTTTCATACAAGTTCATAACCAATTAAAACATAAACTATAAGTAAAGAGACAACATCAAAGCAACACAAGATGAAGCTAATCATGTTAGAAATATTTTCTATGTTGAAGAAAGAAAAACTTACAAAAATAAGATTTTTCCAAGCTTTATTCTTTAGCCTCCAAGCCTTTTTTTCTCAACTCTATTATGTTTATTCGGTAACTTATAAATTCCTTAAACCCTAAAAAATGAAACAAAACAATATATACCTCACACAAATGCCCTTGGCCGAATTTGGTGAAGGAAATATCTAGATATTTTTTTTTGTTTCATTTAAAGCTTACTTTAATCAACTTGCAATTTGATTATTACAACTTTAATGAAAATTCAAAAAGTCAACAAAAGAAACTTAAAAAATATAACACTTATATTTAATTTAGGTCATGGCTGAAATTACTAAGAAAAAGGAATAAGGATATTTTCAATTTTAACTTATTAAAACAAATATCCAAGTGGTCAAAATCATTTTGACAACCTTTTCCTTTAATGTATAAGTCAACAATATATACTCTAATCATTTCCTAACTTTATCATTTGGTAAGATATTTATATTTTAATTACTTTAATTATTTAACAATTAAATAATTAATTAAATACAAATATCTCAAATATATGTATTATATTTACTTTAAATATCTCAAATACATATATTAATGATATATGTCAAATATCATAATTTGACAATTAATTAATGTGTATTTAATAATATCAAATATTAAACACAAATGCACACTAATTAGGAAATGACGGTTCGACCTCTAATGCATGTATCTTTCGTTTAACAGTTAAACGATCAATAAATAAACACCATTATTTATAATAGTCGTCCTAGTGCTCTACGAGTATATTTCATTAATGAGACTCTTTAGATTCAGGAATATCCGTCAGGAAATCCAATTTCGTGTCCATAATTTACCCACTCGTAAATTATGACGACCACAGATAAACTAGCTGAATCATACAGGTCGAGGTCATTGCATACGTATAATCCCTCCGTCACAGGTATCCGGATTATCCCAGAGATATAGATATTAACGTCAAATCTCTATAGGTATAATCTCGTCGACGTATCTATTAGCAATCTCTAAATAACATTCGAAACTTACTTTTGAAGTATACTATGGCCATAGATTTAATAGATTGCTAATCATATTTGGACTACATATGCTCTGTACATAGAACTGACAGATCCTATCTTGATACACATAGGATATCATGAGGATCGGTCTACACCCAACGTACATGCGGAGGTCTGATCTAAATAAATCGGTGACGTGACTGTCATCTAAGTGTGGAGGATATCTCATACATCCATAGTAGTATCTCAAGTCGAAGGACCACTATGTTACTCAACCTGAGAAGATTTTTATTGACGTTGGTGTACCATCCATTAAGAATCTTCGGTGAGTCGTTCAATGTTTATCCATTATAAACACCTACACGTCTATACGAGTCTCTCAAAACTCATGGTTCATTGGGATAAACCATCACACCAAGTCACGATATACGACATGTACTGGTCTCAACAGATTTAACTAACCGACACGTGTTAGTAAATCTTGACCAGGAACTTTATTTGATAATATATTTATAGTAATGACACTTCCCAATGTCAATTACAAACTACTTTGTAACTGCGCACTACATTATATATTATCGGGTCTTTGTCTAATATATACATATCACTAAATCAGATTTAGTTTCAATCTAATAGTAATTAGATCGAATACGTATATAAAAATAAGATGTGCAACCACTAAGAAAGTAATATTATAGAAAAAATGGGATGTTCGTATTCATGAATCATACATAAATACGGTCCGGATTGGCACTCTGAGCACCAACCTCAACAGGAGAAACTGGAAAAATTAGAAAAGATGAATGATGAAAGGATGGAGGCTGGTCTAGGTCAGAGGAGAGTTGCGTTGGATACCTGGGAGTCTGAGGAAAGTTCACTGGATGACAAGTGGGACGGGACGCATGGAGTGGCGAAGATATTTAGGCTTGATACTTATCTTTCGGAGCAGCTGGACAGTACCCAGTTTAAAATGCCTTGGAGTGCTGAGATGCTGAGGAATCACTCCCGGTAACTCATCTTTTTGAGCCGCAGAATGGAATGTAAAAAAGGTGACCAGAAATCACCGATTAGGACTGAGCCGTAGAATGGAATGTAACGCTCAGAGCTAGCATAATCTGCACGCTACCTCTGGCGTACGAACAGTCTCGTCCTAAAGAAGTTGTGGCAGTGGTTCAACCTGCCAGATCTGTGGTTTCAAGGCCAAGATGGCCCTCATGGAGCGGCAAGCGAACCAACATACCGATGGCACACGATCGGTCTCTATGAGTGCCACCAGCATACTATGCGTGGTCACCCCGAATGAGGGGAAAGGAGAAAAATATCACGGGGGACCACCAAAGGTCATGGGAAGGGTTCTTAATTGGGCTCCAGAATTGTCCAGAGATGCTTATAGAGCGTTCGGCACAAAGGGACCCTGTTAACGTGGTCAGAAATTTCAGAATCAAGTTCAGACCGAAAGAACACAATCGGACTGCAAGACTGTTGAGTTTCAATCAAGTCCCAAGGATCACAAACATGCATAAAAACGAGTTGAATACACAAAGGAGTAAGGCGGAAACATACTCACAATGATTGGTTTGGATGCAACGAAGAACAACCCACTTCTTGCTTCTCTAAAACGCGGCAGTGGCATCCTTGTACTGCAGTGGAGTGCTCGGTTTTGCTCCTCTTTGAACCTCAAAAATTCGGCCATGGATGAACACCATTGAAGCTCCAAGCTTCCAGAAGGAATTCCAAGCTCACAAATTCGTTTCCCTATCACCATAATATAACCCATGTGTGTGATAGCACTACTCTTCTTCAATTTGCTTCTCAAAATTTCGGTGAAACCAGAAAATTTTTAAGCAAAATCGGCTTGAAGCCGTGAAGGAGAGGGAGAAGAAAAGAGAGGGAAAAAAGGAAGATCGTATGTCTTGCATGTGAGAGAGAGAAAAGCTTTTACTTTTTGTTTTATATATTTACCAAGTAAATAATAAATAAAACATATATTACTTTTTAATACAAAAGTCAAAAAGCAGAAGAAATAAATAATGTTATATTCATTTCAAGCTTTTAAAAGCTTTTCATCAACTCAAATCAACTATTCACATCAAATCCATCCACTTTAATAAAGTGACAACATGTCATGTCACATCACTCAAAGTGACAAGTGACTTGACGATTGATGCGACTAGCGATTTGACGCTTGATGTGACTTACGTGCCGCGCTCGAATTCGAAATGCGAATGCGCTCGCAATCAGTCGTTCATCCAAATTAACGAATTTTCCGTCGCGTCGTAATTAAATGATTACGCCTAGCGAAATCACTATTCACATCGCTAACGAATTAATTCTAAATTAATTCGTTCGCCCGAATTAAAATCTAATTTTAATTCCGCGTCGAAATCCAATTTCGATTAATATATCGAATATATTAATTTTATCGATTAATTCCAAATTAATCGTTCACTCTCTTTAATTAATATTTTATCCCAGATAAAATGTCTCCGCAATTAATCCCAGATTAATTTTCTCTCTCTTCCAATTAATCCCAGATTAATTAAGTGCGAGTTATACATCATCGGTGAATCTTCAGGAAGCGACCCATGAGATCTCCGGATATGTTGGCAGTAAATACGGTCGTCGGATAATCCGAACACGTAAGTACCTCGTACTACGTTTATACCGATTTACAAGACAAGGTTGGCTTCTAGCAAAGCGCCATGCCTACCCAATTCTCCAGAAATATTCTTACAGGAATATTAGATCTGTATCAAGCGTAGTATACCGTAGTATTGTGTATATCGGCCCAGTATCGGATAGTCACGTGCTAGGGCTGGGGCTGGATAAGTGTCTACCCCGTCCGAAGTACATGTCGGATGTCTGGTAACTAGTCTCTATAATCGGATATGCATGACCTAGTCATAACATCCCGATGGTTGCGCAACACTTAAGAGCACTAATACCATATCCTGCGTGACATCATCTCCAATATGACTGAAGTGATACTTCCGTCTTGACATCACACCCAATACACTACGACTCTCTGATAAACCTGGAAGTGGTGTACGCATAACCGGTTAAAGCCCTGTACCACCAAGACTAAAGTCTATCGATTATCGTAAGTATTAGCGATGCAAGTCTCAGGTTAAGACTATACACACCTACCCTGATTTCGGCCTCCCATAGACACATAGTCATAATACCAATGGGATTCCGAGGGGTCTATCCAGAGCGAAGCTGTTTCCCGTACCATCGGTGAAACACGACCTCCTATCGCACTTGCATAAGTATCCAATATTATATTTATGAGAACTATGTCGTTGTGCCCTCACAACGCACACAAGTGCAATACTAGCCTATTCCGCATTATCGATGTCCTGTCTCGATAATACTCCGGCTAGGGATATTTAATGATTAATCCTTCGGGGACTGATACTGTCTCATATCATCTCAATCCAGGAACTAATCATATGGACCTCTCTTCATTTATATATTCGGGTGATTTAATCACAAATGATGAGAGTGCAATTTCCTTGTCACATAGTTAATTTGCTACAACAACACAATGATCTGTGCAAATAGTGACGCTATGGGTCATTTTATCCAACAATCTCCCACTTGGCTCATAGCCAGTCACTCAAGTGTCCAACACCCGAACTATGTACGGTTCGCTCAAATTGCTGAGGAAAGGTTTTCGTCAGCGGATTTGCGTAATTATCTTCTGACGCGATTTATACGATCATCACATCGCCACGATGTATGATCCGAACGAATCAGATGATATAGAAGTATATATCTGGATCGTCGATGAGACCATTAATTCTTTAGCCTGTGCTGACGCCTAGCTCAGCCGCTAACAGAACTATATCTAATCTAATTAGATTTATTATCAATCCAAATGGCTTCTATGTTGCCTCAGCTGCAGCAACTAATCCGAATTTGTTGTTTATTCGGCAACAGTTATCTTGCTCGGAA